>CM053760.1:16966290-16986853 GCA_028658305.1 Pachyuromys duprasi | reverse complement strand
GCTCTTCCATGTGACTGATTCTCAGGGGGGTTATGATAGCAGGAGGAAGTAGAAATGGACCTTAGAAATGTGGTGCTCCACGTTTGCACCCTCCATCCTCCATTTGCATTCTTCTAGCCTCCATTTGCATGTGGAATAAGATGTAAAGGAAAGTTTATGGGCTCTGATGACAGAAGACATTAAAGTAAATCCTGGTTCTATTACTAAGCAGGTTTGGCCTTCACCAAGCCATATTATCCAAACCTGAATTTGTTTTCGTTCAGTTTTGAAGGAAGACTGTAAAAGTCATGCCTACCCCAGGATTTTATGTATTAAATGAAATAATACATACATACCTCTGTATTCAACAAATGCTCCTGCTCGATGTGCTATTTTCACAAATTTTTCAAATCTGAGAAATTATTTTATATTGATCCTGCTGCTTATGTAGCAGGTGATAATGACATCGGCCAAGAAAGCATTCATTATATTGGATACATTTTGCAGAACCCGAGTTCCAGTCCAGATGAACGAAGATTCAGGAGGTGGAATTATTTGCAACCTAATCTGACTTCAGTGAAAGAGATGGATGAGTCACATTATACAAATGGCTGGAGATAATGACAAATGAAAATGTTCTGGTTCTAAGAACAAGCTGGTTTAATAATATTTGTACAATAACAACATTAAATTCAAAGTATCTTCCAGCAAACTGGATTTTACCCAGACATTCCCTCTCAGAGGTAAGGTCACCCTCTGTGGAGTCAAATTCTGAGTGATTGCTCTGCGAGCAGCCACCTCTGAGCTGTGGCTTCAGGGCCGCTCAAGTGTTCCACCTCCCAGTCCGCACACGCCACTTCTTCTCCCTCCTCTGTTGAAGCTTTCATTGGTCTTTTTGATTCATTAAGGTGTCCTGGGGAATCATAGATAAAGCCAGGGTAAGGGATTAATAGTTTAGCTGGAATTAGTTTGTCAGGTTGCCTAGAAAGCACAGGCTCCTGGCATGAGTGGTCCCAGGGAAGAATGAGGCAGCTTGGAGCACTTAGTGTCGTCTTTCAGACAGTCTATGTAATTCATACATACACATAATGTGTTTGAATAAAATTCACCTCTGTAATGCCTCCCCGACCCCCTATCACTTTCTCTTCTTCTTCCCTCCTTATCTCTCACTTCTTCATTCTTTCCTTCTCTCCCTCCTTTCTTACCTCTCATCCACCCTTCATCCATCCATCCATCCATCCACCCACCCACCCACGCATGCATGCATCTATCCATCCCAGTATCCACTGAGTCTACTTACTGCTGCTGCCTGCATGTGCACAGGTGTGGGACCATCCACCTGGGCTTGAATAGACTCCCAGGGCCGCTACATCCTTGAAAGAAATTGGCTATCCCTATAGCAGCATCAGTTGCCAGTAGCTCCTCAGCTCCTGATGGGACTTCGGGAGTCCTCCCCCATCCAGCCTGGGATTTTGACTGAGTTTATCGTGTGCAGGTTGTGTGCAGGCAGTTCCCTCTACAGTGAGATCATGCACGATACTTTCATTCACAGCCAGCAAGTACTGTTTGGCTACACATCCACTCCCTTGGGTCTTAAAGTATTTCTGACTCTCCTGTGATTTCTGACTCTCCTTAGGATTTTTCAGACAAAAGACAGGTAATGCAGATGCCAGAAACAGCTGCTAGTGAGGGGCAATCATTGTGTGAACTGCCAGGACTCAGTGCCCATGTCACCATCAGTTCGTGAGAAAGTCTCATTTCGTTGATTTTTGATTTACTCTAAGAAGGTCTGGATTGTTAGGAGACCAGTTTCTGATTGAACTCTCTCATTTTAGACAGCAGTTTTTGACAGTATGCTAGTGGAGAGGGAGAGCTTGCTAGACTGAACTGCAGGTGGAGTGGGGCTCACTTTTTGGCTTCTGTAGAGGCCTGCAGGAGGCCATCCTTGTCCTCACAAGGCAGGGAGAGAGTTTCAGCTGTGAAAGTACAGGGAGGCCAGCCTCTTTCCTACCCAGTCCTGCTGAATTTCTTTTTTTCCCTACGTATTTTATTTTTATATTAATTACAGTTTATTCACTTTGTATACCAGCTATAGCTCCTTCCCTCCCAACCATACCCTCCCTCCCTTATCTCCTCCCCTTCCCTCTGACCCTAGCCTATCAGGTCTCATGGGGATTGGCTGCATTGTCCTCCTCTGTGGCCTGGTAAGACTGCTCCCCTGTCAGGGGAAGGGGATCAAAGAGCAGGCCAATCAGTTCATGTCAGAGACAGTCCCTGTTCCCGTTACTAGGGAGCCCACCTGGACACTGAGTTGCCATGGGCTACATCTGTGCAGGGGGTTCTAGGTTATCTCCATGCATGGTCCTTGGTTGGAGTATTAGTTTCGGGAAAGACTCCTGGACCCAGATTTTTTGTTTCTGTTGTTCTCCTTGTGGAGCTCCTGTCCCCTCCAGGTCTTTCTATCTCCCCCTTCTTTCATAAGAGTTCCAGCACTCTGCCCAAAGTTTGGCTATGATTCTCAACATCTGCTTTGATACCTTGCTGGGTAGTCTTTCAAAGGCCCTCTGTGGTAGGCTCTTGTCTTGTTCCTTGTTTTCACCTTCTTCTGATGTCTATCCCATTTGCCTTTCTGAATGAAGATTGAGCATCTTACCTAAGGTCCTCCTTCTTGCTTAGCTTCTTTAGGTGTACAGATTTTAGTATGAAAAAACTTCAAGTCTCTGAAAAAAGAAATTGAAGAAGATATCAGAAGATGGAAAGATCTCCTGTGCTCATTGATCGGTAGGATAAACATAATGAAAATGGCCATCCTGCCAAAAGCAATTCACAAAGTCAATGCAATTCCCATCCAAATACCAACACAATTCTTTACAGGCCTTGAAAGAACAATTCTCAAATTCATATGGAAAAACAAAAACCCAAACAAAACAATCCACACACCTATAGATACTTAATTTTTGACAAAGAAGCCCAAACCATGCAATGGAAAAAAGAGAGCATCTTTAACAAATGGTGCTGGTCTTACTAGATGTCTACATGTAGAAAAATGCAAATTGATCCATATTTATTACCCTGCACAAAAGTCCAAATGGATCAAAGGCTTTAACATAAAACCAGACACACTAAACCTGTTAGTAGAAAAAGTGGGGAAGAGGCTTGACCTCATTGGCACAGGAAACAACTTCCCGCTGAATTTATAACTCTTGGTATCTAATTCTTGGTATCTAACTCTAACTCCTTGGTATCTTTTAATGTTACCATGATCTCCTCACGGTATATTCAGAGTTTTTTTTTTTTAATTGTTGTTTTGTTTTGAGACAGAGTCTTGTTATGCAGTCTTGATATCAGAATCCTCCTGACCCAGCCACATTTACATGGAAATAAGTCCTTAGCCTTCCTAGGTGAGCCCCCTAGTTTTCCATTTGTAACATCTTCCCCAGGGATAATTATTTCCCCCTAGGAGATTTCCCTGTGCTCTTTCTCCCATGACAAAATTTCACAGCTGCTGCTGTATTTTCTCCCAGGTTTCATCTACATTTTTCTATTTCTTCTCCTGTTTACCATAACTCACCTACTGTGTGCCTCAGTTTTCATTCTTTGCTCTTGGAATATGCACTTGTGTTTGGTTTATTTTCCTCATAGCATTTTACTTTTCAAAAATAGTCTAAATAGGGGTAAGTTCCAGTGCAGAAATACAAATCTGTGCCCTTGAGCTACAGTTTCTTCCTGTGCACCCACAGCAGTGTGTGTGTGTGTGTGTGTGTGTGTGTGTGTGTGTGTGTTTGTGTCTCAAGTTTACTGGAAGGGGTCAATAAAGAACTAGCTGAAGAGCTGACTTTTAATACTAAAATCATTTCCTTCAAGGAAATAGTGCAAAAGCATTTGAGATCCTATTTCTCTGTCTCAGCACTTGGTTGGTGTGATGGCAAGCAGAGCTCTAAGTAGGTCGACTTTGTTGGGATCATCTTAGAGGAACACCAGGAAACAACTGCTTTGTTTATGGTGTTTGGAGATTAGCATGCCAGCAACAGAGTCCATCCCTAATTTCTCACTAGCAAATATTCTGCCCTGGAAATTGTCACCCCTTTATCACTCTCTGGGATTCTCAGAGAGAGCCTTTTAATTCATGCCCTCTCCCTGGCTCCATATACTCTTACACTTTCTGGATGGCAAAATGGGACTTAAGTGATTGATTAACAAGTTCTACTAATGGTTTTGATTAGCTCTATTTCTTTTGCATGTAATTATCTTCTCTTCGTAATTAGAATTTAGTCACAGTATTCATACTTGATATAATTTTGGATAAAGATTTCCATAATTAAATTCAGATAAATTTATAATTTCCAAGCAATTATACAACAATTTATCAAAACCTATAGCAATTCTGTCTTCTGATGAGGAAATATGATTTGTTTTAAAATAAGAAGTAGCTGTGGCTCATATAAGATACCTGATAACTCAAATTGATTATGCTTTTAAAACTCGTGTTTCCTGACAAATATTTTGCAGGATAAAATGAATATTAACGTGGGAACAGTAACCTTTTCTTCAGAGAGACTTGAATGGGCTGTCCTTTTGAATCCGTGTATTAGAGTCATCTCGTTTTTGAATCCTAATTACACTATATCTGGTGTCTGGAAAAAGAGCCTGGTTCTCCTCATCTTCCTTGGCTCATGGTACTCAAGAAAACATTGTATTTCTGGGCTACAGCATCCAGAGACTGTCTGGGAAAGTGTGCCATTATCCCCTTAGCGGAAATGCAGTTGTTATCTGGACTTATCCAGGTCAGCTGCAGGGCCAGGGCTGAACAGGGCATTAGCTGGTCCATCCTTGAATCCCTGAGCAGCTTCAGAGCTCCTGGGCCCTGGTTAAAAAGGCAGAAGCACCAGGTACCCAGCCTAGGATGGTTTGTGAGAAGTCATGGTTCCTTCCCTGCAGGGCCAGTAAGGCCAACGGATGGAAACAACTTTTGGCATTCTGTCAGCAATGTTCTTTGGTGCATTTGCTAAAAACTGTTTCCTCCAGCTTCTTCAAGATCATTCTAACTGGCTATGCCTTTCTTTTAGCTATAAAGCCTTTAAAAGAATTGGACTACACATTTTTGTACTCATATTTGTGTATCAATTATATTCTTTTTGGAGTTTGATTAAAGTAGCCATACTAAAATTTTACATGATTTAATAGTGGATATGGAGTGATCCAAACTAAAACTCACCGTGACATGATTCCGTTAGGGGCCCCCGGAAGCACGTCCACATTACTCCTACAGGAGCCTTTGTTTTGGCTGCCTCCTGGCTCTGGAAAGGGGCACCTTATAATCAGGTGAGGCGGCCACCAGGGGGCCCGTCAAACCGGCCCTCCAAGTGCTGTCTCAACAGTTTCGCTCCTTTCCACGACTTTCCCACAGTCTAGGCAGACTGTGAATGCTGATAAGCGGTGTCGGGATGGAGGGCAACCACTCGAGAAGGTGTTAATTGTTTAAGGATCAGCATGGCTTACCACACACATCCTCGTGTGTGTGAGTGTGTGTGTGGATGGGTGGGAGGAGGTCGCATCAAACATTTGGGTCTCAGTGGCTGGAGCAGGGATTATTCCCTGTCTCTAACACTTAGCCAAAACAAACAAAAAGCAGAGTGACTGCTGGGGGGGAAGCTGAGGAACTTTCCTTATATCCTATTTCTAAATTTTGAACTTCAAGGCTGACCGAGGAAGTCAGCTCGCACCCACCCTGCGGGGTTCTGCTCGGCAGGGTCTCCTCGCAGCGGGGTGGGCCTTGCAGCTGCCCGCCCCGCGCAGCGCGGAGAACCAGCCCCGCGGCGCGCGGCTCTGCGTGTCTGTCTGTGTATGCGGCCTCTCTTATCCTAAACTAAGCTTCTCAGCGTGGAATCACTTACCCCATACCCCGAAGGAAGGTGACTGACTGACCGCAAGTAGAAAAAAAAGCTCTCCTCCTGCTGTTTGCTTTGTCACCGCCACACAAACAAACCCTTGCTCAGCACGCAGTTCTTGGGGCTTGGTGCCATACCATTTTTAACTTTAGCGATCCTGTCAAAGTTAACCCGAGGAAATGTTTGTTGCCCCGTTTCTTTCTTTCCTACTTTCCCTCTCTCTCTCCCTCCCTCCCTCCCTCCCTTCCTCCTTCCTTTCCTGTCTCTTTCCACAAATTGGTTAGAATATTTATTACGTTTTCTGATCATTGTAACAAAATACTCGACCGACGAAATGGAGAGGCAAGGTTTATTTTGCCTTGCTTCTGGCTCTGGTCTCCTGCAGAGCAGTCCACATGACAGCGCATGTGGTAGCCAAGCAGCTCTTCCGTTCTGGTTTCTGGGGACCCCTTGCTTCTCATCTTCTTGAAGGCAAGAATTCCGTTCAGAGACGTTGTTTGAGCGAAGTTTATTCAATAAAACCAAGCAAAGCAAGTATTACAAAGGAGGACTGAAGTAGGAGTCCCCAAGCAGGGGCCAGCCCAGTGGATTCTATGTTGTAGATCTTAAAGAGGATTTAATGAATATTTATGAGGTCTGTGGTGTAATCATGGTGGGCCAGTTTCCCATGATCCTCTAGAACAGTTCGCGGAAGATGGGGAAGGGCTTGTCAAGACTAGAGTGCATGTGGTATGACGAGGTCAAGTCTGTTGAGGATGCAGACACTTCACTATGTGCAGGGATAGGAAGATGCCCTGGTAACTTGGCAGGTGGGGACAACCTAACTGCAGTGTAAGGAGTGTTTTACAACAGAGGAAAACTCCGAACATCAGAATGCATAGTTACTGAGGCGCTCCCGCAGATTTTCTCATGCCTAACTCCTTTTCTACCTGTTGCTGTTGGCAGTTGTGTGAGGTGGAAGCCCCACACAGAGGCAGATCAGCAATCAGAGACCTGGACCAGGAGCAAGGCCAGGTTCGATCCCTCAAAGTCCTGCCCAGTGATCTCCCTCTACTGAAGACTTGGTTGGTCAAATGCTCTCATTTGTTGTTTTCTTTCTGGAAAGGGAGGTTGCAAACCATTTAATTTCTATAAGATTACTATTCTCAGTTGAAAATACAGACCATATTAGTAACCACCTCCCAGAGTTTTTAAGAGGATTAAATGAAATAATGATCCTAAAATGTTGAACATATTATCTGTCTCACAGCAAATGTCCTGCTGTTAAAATTGCGATAATTGTTATTAGAAGCTAGAATCTTCATCTCTGTTGGGGAGTATAAACTGGTAATCCCATTCGAAGTAAACAGTTGACATGCTATGATCTTGCTTATGTTTGTGGATTTGATTTAATCATTCTACTTCTAGGAATTTCTTCGGTGGAAACAGGACACAAAAATACATTTGCAAATAGTGGAATTTTTTTAATAGTGTCAAAACCAGGAACAATTTACTATCTCACAGTGAGGGAATGGTTAAAGTGACGGGTTGTGTAGATTTGTGCTGCAGTAAATGGTGCTTAATGCAGAGACTCGTTCGTGGTCAAAATGCCAAGTAGAAACAACTGTGGGTGCTCAGCTGTGGATGAGCCATCTACAGGAAACTCCCCTCTCTGAGGCTCAGGGAACACTGTGGAAGAGTTGGTGGGGAAAATATGTAAGAGCTGACAGATGGGGAGGAGGGCCGTGAAATGCTGACTTCTGGCGGTGCTGTGGCTGCTGCACACAGCAACGCAGGTAACCTGTGGTTACTGCACAAACTTGCACAAAGTCAAGGCAGTCAAAGTTCCAGCATGAATGGGCACCCTTGGCAGAGCACATCTCCTGGAGGGAGCGTCATTCTCTCTGGGGAAATATGGTCATCTGTAGGTTGCTTAATCCAGGAAGAGAGACTCACACCCCTATGTAAATGGGCAGCACTAATTGGACTCAGGGAATTATTAATAACAAAAGAAGAGGACCTGAAGTGGGAGGGAGGGAGGTAAGGTACACTAAGGAGAGTCGGAGGGAGGTAATGGTGGATGGGTATGGTCAACATAAATTGTATAAATGTACACATTTTCAGTTAATAAATATAATATTAGTTTTATGATGATGGGTTTTCCATTTCTAGAGTTCCATTCAGGACTTACAAAGCATGTTTAGTGATTAATAAAAATGATATCATGAAACCTAGTAGCCACTGGTGATCAGTGGGATTTTTTACACTATGTGTTTTTAATAATTATTGTGCTTTAAATTTTTCTATAGTTAACAATTTAGCCCATATTGGAAATTTATTGACATTTCTTTCTGACTTTTTTTTTTTTGCAGGGGAGTGGGGTTCAAGACAGGATTTCTCTGTGTGTAGATCTTGCTGTCCTGGAATCACCTTAAAGAACAGGCTGATTTTGAACTCACAAAGATCAGCCTGCCTCTGCCTCCGGAGTGCTGGGATTAAAGGTATGTACTGACCGTCACTTTTTGTTTTGAGCCATATCATGTGACTCTTCCTTATCTCCTCCATGAAATAAACTCAGCCCCCTAGGAAACCTCAGCACAGGGACTGAGCACAGGACCTGAAAGCCTTATCAGTGGCCAGGACATCAGCAACTGAGTATTCAGTTTACATGAAGACAAGTTTAAGTAGCAAGTTCTGAACCATTTTCTTGGCATTCAAGTCTGTCCCAGGTCTCCATCCCAGGCCAGGACCTGCCTTTCTGGGAGGGTATCTGGGGAAGACTTGCCAGGGTAATGTTGGGACTCATTAAGTTCAGGGGCACAGTTTAAAATGAGTCTTCCTCAGCCTATGGCAGGGTCCAGCCAAGGAGTAGGAGTTACTGGTGAGCAGCAGTGATGGAAATGATTATGCCATTCAGCAAACCAGAAGCTTCTTCTATTATATAAACCCAATTTAAACTTCATTAAGGGGAAGATAAAGGAAGGAGGAAATAGATGCCATTTCTCAGCTGGAGGAATAACCATCATTTCAGATTAATTTAGAAGTGGAAGTGAACCTAAAGAACTATGTTCAGCCCTTATTTTAGAGGTTGAAAATTAGCTGGCCAAGGCCATCTGGCTTTGCTTGTAATCATACATCCGATGATCAGAAAGGTTGTCAAGGAATGGAGACTTTGATCCAGTATTGTTTCTACACTACACAGGAGTGGTGGGGAAGCTCATGTGCTAGAGGAACCACTGGTGGTGGGAATTTGGTACATCAGTGTCACACAACTTCTAAGCTCCTGTGTAACAAGAGGTATCCTTCATCTCCCTTCTGGTTTCCTGTGTTTTCACCTGAAAGATGAAAGTGGTATAATACAGTCCTTTCATCTTTAACAACTTCACGCTTTATTATTATTTTGTGTGTGTGTGTGTGTGTGTGTGTGAGAGAGAGAGAGAGAGAGAGAGAGAGAGAGAGAGAGAGAGAGAGAGAGAGAGAGTAACTGGTTTTATATTCAAGCAGGGGAGAACTGATAGGTAATTACAGATGTGTTTAGCAGACATCTAGCATTCTAAAGAGATGACCAGTGATGCCATTGTCTGTCTGAACAATGAGGATGAGAGATTTGGGTCAGGAGGCACCATAGTTTCAATATCTGAGTCGGCTCTGAAATTCACATGCTGAAACTTCTAATTATCTGTGCCTGTTACTTTCTGGTTACTGTGACAAAATGCTTGAACTTAATGGCAGAAGGTCTTATTTTGCTTTGTAGTTAAAGGGAGTATTATCTGTTATGGTGGGAAAGGCCTGGCAGCAGTAGGCAAGGGCTTCTGTTCACACTGCTTCTACAGTCGTTATTTTAGTTACCATCCTACTATTGTGCAGAGACACTGCACCCATGGCAAATTCCAAAACAAAGCATTTAATGTGTGATTGTGGTTCTAGGTTCCAGAGAGTTGTAAAGTACATGACCATCATGATGGTCAGGCATGGTGCTGGAGCAGAATTAATCCACAAGTATGTGGCACAGAAAGCTAACTGGTGATGGTGTGGGATTTTGAAACCCACCCTCAGTGACACACCTCCTCCAACAAGGCCACACCTCCTTATCTTGTTCAGACAGTCCCACAAACTGCAAGCAAGCATTCAAACAGTGGACCCTAAGGGGGGGCATTCTCATTCAACACACCACAGGCAGGAATCAGAGGTTGAACAGGAAATGAGGTTAGGATATAAAACCACAAGGCCCACCCCCAATGATCTACTTCCTCCAGTGAGGCATGACCTCCTGAAGTTCCCGCAACCTTCCTGAAGAAGGCCACAAGGCCAACTGTGAACTAAGTGTGCAAACACATGAGTGTACAGAGGACATTTCATATCCACACTACCAGAGTTTGTTATTAGGAGTTTAGAGGATGGAGAGAAGGCCTAGTAATTATGGGCACTTCCTACTCTTATAGAGGACCTGGATTCGATTCCCAGCTCCCACTTGGTTGCTCACAGCTGCCCGAAATTCCTGTTCCAAGAGATCCAGCATGGTCTTCTGGCCTCTGAGGGCTGCTGTACACATGTGGTGCATATAAACTCACTCAAACACATACATGTGCAAATAATTAAAAACAAAACAGTTTTAAGAGGTTATGGTGATTTGACTGACAAACGTCCCCCATAGGCTTAGGCATTTGAACAGCTGGTTGCCAGTTGTTGGTGCTCTTTGGAGAAGTTATGGGATGTGCAGCCGTGCTGGGGGACATATGCCACCAGTGGTGGGCTTTGAGAGTGTAAAGTCTTGCACCGCCTCCGGCTTGCCTTCTCTACATTGTGCTTGTGTTGGAGAAGTGCTCCCTCAGTTTCCTGTTGCCATCACTACAGCTGGCAGTTATATCTCCCCACCGTGACGGGCTCCTATCCCTCTGGATCTGTAACGCAAAACAAACTCCCCCTTTCTAACATTGCCTTTGGTCATGGTGCCTTAATGCAGCAATAGAAACCAGTAACAGAAACAGAGGTGACTGTCAGGAGTGGTAGAACTCTCACAATTGGGCTTTGCAGCCTTACCCAGGCTTTTGGCTGTTTGACCCTTCTACTATGTGAGGCTACACATTCAAGGTATCATCTTGCAAGTAGAAACCAGGGCTTTACCAAACACTGAACATGCCGGCCCCTAGGTCTTGGACCTTGTAGCCCCTAGACCCATGAGGAATATGTTTAGGTTATTTATGAGATAACTATTTAAGACATTGGACTTTAGCAGCAGCACAAGTGAACAAAGACTGGAAGCACTAGAAAGTAGCCATTGGGAGGGACACTTAGAGAGGGAGAGTGAAACATAGGTAAAAATGAAAGCACAGAACGAGAACACTGAGGGTGGAATTGTTTAAGAAGGAATGAAAGTTTAAGAAGGAATGGGAGAGGAGAGGGGCGGCATCAGGAGGGCTAAAAAAATAAAAAGTGTATGAAAAAGCCATACAGATTTATCTTTTATAGTAAGAGTACTAAAAAAATTATCTCATAACCAGATTAAAAACATAAAGAAAGGGGCTGGAGAGATGGCTCAGTGGTTAAGAGCACCGTTTGCTCTTTCAAATGGATCCGGATTCAGTTCCCAGCACCCACATGGCAGCTCACAGCATTTTGTACCGCCAGTTCCAAGGGATCTGACACCTTCACACTAATGCACACAAAAATAAAATTAAATAAATTATTTAAAAACATAAAGAAAAAGAATTAAGAGATATTCTACATGGCTAGAAAATTGCTGTCCCCAGAAGCTATGACTTGCTAAACAAAAATCTAGTGCCAAATATGAGATAGGTCTGTATGAGTTGCTGATCAAGAAGGACCCAGAGGATCTCTGCTCTTACCACTCTTGATTGTACAGCAGAACTAGACAATAATATATCCGGTTACTGAAAACATAACAGTTTGATTTTAATATATAGAGAAATCAAGTTTGAACTGAAGTAGAAGCTTCCTCCTTGCTGGCTAGTTTCCACAGTACTGGAACACAAAATTGACAAAGTCACCAACTTTTCTTTTCATGCTTAGGCCTTTTGTTCTCTTTTCTTAATTAAAAAAGTCTATTTATTTCATGAGTGTGAGTGTTTGGCCTGCTTGTATGTGTGTGGTGCCTGAGTTCAGAAAGAGCGCATCGAATCCCATATGGTTGTGAGACACTCTCTTGGTGCTGGACACGAACCCCAGGCCCTGTGCAAGAGCAACAAGTACTCTTGATCACTGAGCATCTCCAGCCTCTTCTCTTCCCCTCCTCTTTCTTCTGTCTTCTTCAGAGTGCGATTAGGTTTGCTATGAAAACGTGTTATAATCTTGACATGTTTTTCATTATGATTCCCCCTGCATATTTTAATTAAAGAAAAATCATGTTTTGCTTGAGTCACTGGAGAAATGGAAGGTGTCATCTAAAGCTGAATGTGCTTATACTTTACATAAATTTAAAGTGGACCCTCATCTCTGATAAAAGACAGAAACAAGGCCACAGAATAACACCCACTCTTAGAAAAATTCATCAGCATCCCTGTTCCAAGACCATTTCCAATTATCTCATGTCCTTTCTGGTTTTAAAGGACAAAGCTCTAAATTAGGAATGGTACCTTTCTGTACGAATCAGAACATTAATTACTGCCATTTTTACATGCTGCAGAAGTGTCTATGTGAAGTATGATATGCACTGCTACAAGATGCCTGCAAGAATTGTACCATTTTTACTTTGCATCGATACATTTATTAAATAGATGGCGGTCACTTTATTTATTTTATAAAGATACTGTGAAATAATGAACATTTTCTTGAATAGATAGAAATATATTAAACTATTTTACTTATAAACTATATATTATGAGACACTGTGAGGATGGTGATGAAGTGCCCTTGGAGTTTGCTGTTTCCTTTTAGTTCCACTAATGAGGGAAGATGATTATTTTATTTAAATATATAAATTTCTGTTCCTGAGAATTTATATGTAGCCAAAAACCTTTCTCATAGCATTAAGTCCAAGAGTTTATCTTCCTAGTGATCTTTATTTGGTTTCTTAAAAAATATTACATTACATGATTTTTTTGGTCAGTTTGGCTTAGAAATTACTACAGTTGGTAAGTTTGGTAAGTTATTATGACTTTTACCAAGAGTGGGAACAAAATTCTACCAAACCAAACCAAACCACCAACCAACCAAACAAAAAACCCCCCAGCCCTGTGGGTGCTATGAAGTAGCCAGGAACCCATCGGGTTTAAAGAACTAAGAGTTATGAAGCATGGTTCTCCTATTGCTCAGAACTCCCTTCAGTTTCTGCTACGGGTTTCAGGCTCAACATTAGTATGTGGATCTTGGAAATAAAGTAAGAACAGACAATGAAAAAGTGCTATAAACCAGGTGTGGTGGTATACACCTACAGTCTCAGAACTCGGGACGCTTGGGCAGGACTACTGCAAGCTCAAAGGCAGCTAGGCTAAGTAGCAAAACCTTGTTTCAAAACAAATTAAAGCTAAAGCAAAACCCAACAAGAGAAGAAAGGAAAGAAGAAAATAAGAAAGGAGGCTGGGTAAGGAAAGAAAGAAAGAAAGAAAGAAAGAAAGAAAGAAAGAAAGAAAGAAAGGAAGAGAAAGAAAGAAAGGAAGGAAGGAAGAAAAAAGGGAGGGAGGGTGGAAGGAAAGAAAAAAGAGAAAGAAAGGAAGAAAAAAGAGAGGAAGAAACACAGAAATACAGGAAGGAAGAAAGATAGGAAAGAAGGAAGGAAGGAAGGTGAAAGAGAAAATGTGTTGTGTGCACTAAAAATAATATACAGACCTGAAGGAAACTTGCAACAACACAGAATTGGAGGGGATGATGCTAAGCAGGTCAGGTGTCTAAAGGTAAACACTGTGTACTCACATATTTGTAAATCGAAAAATGTCAATCCCATGGAGGAGAACTGGTCATTCCCAGAGGCTGGGGCAGGGAGAGACGGTTAAGGTGAAGAAGCTCATTATCTAAAGGGTACAAGGTTTCTTCTACACTATAGGAACTCAGTTTAGCAATCTATTGTACCACAGTAAATTTTTATATATATTTTTATAATTGCTAACAGATTTTTAATGTTTTCACCATATATACAAAAGATAAGATGGATATGTTCATTAGCTTGGTTGAATTTTATATAATGTACATAGAGATTAGAACTTTACATTGTACCCCACAAGCATATACAATTACTGCTTATCGATTAAAAATCTTTTTTTTTTAAAGAGGGGCTGGCATGATGACTCAGAGGCCAAGAGCACTTGCTGCTTTTACAAAAGACCTACGTTTAGTTTCTAACACCCATGTGGTGGATCACAAACACTTGTACTCCAATTCCGAGGGATGTGCCACCCTCCTCTGGTCTTCTTGGGCACTGCATACATGTGACACTCAGACGTATATGCAGGCAAAATACTCCTACACGTTAAAGAAATAAGTTCTTGTACGCTCAATTAAAAAGATGTGGTTGAATTGTGGATGGTGCCTCAGCCAGATAGTACAGTTGGTGCCTTCCTTTGCATCCATGCAAGCAACCCATTAACTGGCTGTAATGAATCACTGCCAATGAAGCTGGAATCACTGAGTCTGCAAGCCTGTACATACACGTTCATGATGAGCTGAATGAGAGTTATACAGTTTCTCCCTGAATATGGGATTAAAAATGGGAATTAATGACATCTGGCTGGAAGAGTTGGATGGATTGTTTCCACAAAGGCCTATTCTCACCAATGGGACCACATCATTTGAATATGCTTAGATAGCTACTTAGCTTTACTTCAGTGACTTCAGGGACTCAGTTTGCTCTGAATTTTCAACCTGGCCAGCTTCCTTAATGACTAACATATTCTTTATTTAGACATGCCAATACATTTAATCTTTTCATGGTGAAATGGCCCAGGAGCCATTATGTCTCTTTAAAGTGATGGTCATCATTCATCAAAAATTTATGATAGGCCCTGAACTCTGCATGGAGCATACAGCAGTAAGACAAAGAAGTTATAAAGGGTCTAAGGGGTGAAATCACAGTTAAGCCAGCAATGGCAGCAATAGGCTCAAGTGTTCTAGAGTGAAAAGAGGAAGCAGCACTAGCCACCTCATCCCTAGTGTTGAGAGACCAAGAGATCTTCTGGATGAAAGAGATGTTAGAGATATGAAAGAGGGAGCTTGGGAGGGTAGACATTAAAAAGGTATTCTTGGTAGTGGAAACTTTCTGTATGAAGGACCAGAGGGGAGAGAGAGCAGATCCTGCCTTCAAGGTACTGAAGGGTTTCATGAGAACTGGGCTAGAAACAGATGACGATGGCTGTAATCTTGGCAAGGACCAGATCATGGAGGCTCTTACCATAACTACTTGACAAATTGGACTCTCCCTTATAAGCAATGGCAGATATTTTGATGATTTTAAATCAATAATGATATGTTGTTTTATTTATTGTTTTTGTGGTTTTGGGGGATGGATTCCAGGGACTTACACATGATAAGCATATGCTGTACTACTGAGCTTCAGCCCAGCCCTTGTGAATAGTTTGCAGTTCACCAAGGTCATGCTGGCTGTAACATGGAGAAGAAATTTGAGAGAGTTATAAAGGGCTTATAAAAAGAAAAGATCCATGACGTTTCAGACAAGAGTGGATATTGGATAACAGCAAAGAAGATGAAGAAAAATAATATTTTGAGATGTGTTTTATGAGAAAGAATAGGCAGGACTTGATGCTTAGGTGGCAGTCCAAGGTGGAGATAATATGGAGTAAAACATGATTCTGGAGATGGAGAGATGGCTTCGTGGGTAAGATATCTGTACAAGAGTGACAACCAGAGCTCCAGCACCTATGTGAAAGTCTGGCATGGCTGCCTGCCTGTAGTCTCAGAACGTGTGAAACAGAGGCTCTCCAGAGAAAGTTGGCTAACAAGACCAGCCAAACCAGAAATCTGTGGTTTATGTGAGAGACCCTTGCCTCAACACATAAAGGTAGAGAATGACCGAAGATGACATTCACTATTAGACTTTGGCTTCCACATATGCACACACATGCATGTGCCAATCTGCATGCACATGTACACTCATGTGTGAACACACATACATTCACACACCATACATGCATACATACATACACACACAATTTCTATGCTTTACTGAGTCAGAGCGTACAGGGGAGGATTGGAGAAAGTGATGAATCCAGTTGAAGATATGTTGGTTTTAAAGTTATTTGATTGCAGAAGTCCATAACCAGGAGAAACATTGGAGCTAGAGATAACATTTTGGAAATATTACTATACATCAGACTAAATGAATTCACTTGTGAAAAGTATGAAGAATGTGAAAAGAGACCAGGATTATTTTCTATCTAGATAAAGAGAAGACTAAGGGAGAAGGAGGTGGCTCAGATAAATGGGTCATTCTGTCCTACATCTTGTCTGCTGATCTAATTTCTAGAGCCATTTTTTTTTCTGTTCTGGTTTTTAAGGATAGTTTCTCTGGATAAAAATTATGAGTCAAGAATTCAAGATTCATGTGAAAATAGTGAGGCAAGAAGAAGAAAAAGGTGTAGCCTTAGATTTTCACTAAACCTACTTCCTTTAGGGTTTCTAAATGCTTCTGTCCTTCCACCCAGAGGTAGGGGAGAAAGAAGGTTACTAGGTAAAGGGTGTTGTAGACTTTTTAGAAGTAATTCCTTGGGATGAGTCCACTCTTTGTTGTCCAGATACAAGCAGACCAGTCCAAAGGCCAAAACCAAGCAGCAACAGGAATCAGCATGATCCAGAAGATTTCAAGTCAGTGAAATCCATAAGACTCAAATTGACTGCTCCTAGGGACTTTGTAGCCAATCACCTTGACATCACTTTGTAAAGAGCAGAAATACGTGAATTACTCAAAGAAGTTTCCGTAGGGACTTCCCTGTGTGGGCTGCAATGATGCATCAGATCCTGTACCAGTCTACAGAACAAAGGACAGTGGAGGTATTCATTGCTTTTCTCTTTTCCATTTTCCACCTTCCATCCAATTAAGATGGTCCCAGGCATATCAGTTATAGCTTAATGGCATACAGCTCTCTAATCTGGTTTAAGGAATTGACTAATGCAATGTGGAGTCTGGTTAGACGGCCTCTGAAAGATGGCCCTAGGATATGATGGAGGAGCTTTAAGACCATCAGAAGGGTGGTTTGAGAGGCAAGGTCACGGACAGGGTAGAGGCCATAAGGATGGCTCCACCTTGCATATGTTCTTGTTGCCTATGATCTCCACAGATACAGTAGTTCCACAGAAGCCAAAGGTAGGCTCACAGTGGTAAGCAATTGAGACAGACGTTGCTTTCCGTCAGAATCCTCGGTCAACAATGTGTACTAACTATCATATGGCAGACTATTTTTTTCACCAACCAAACCTCACAGACATCTCTCCACAGGCTCTGGGTTTTTAGAACTCAACTGCTATGCTATTAACTTCTCCAATGGCCCTTTTTCCAGGGCTCGGTGGTGAGTTAACTCTACATTTCTGCTTTCCATCATCCAGCCTCTATATTGAATGCTTCAGACAAATGGATGGAGACAACAGAACACCAGCTGCCTGGAACAATTGTCTGGGTAGCCTTTAGCAGCGTCAGGGCGAAGCAAGCATGCCAGAGAATCTGAGCAAGCCAATGTAACGTAGCTCTATGTTATAAAATTTATTGCGTAATGGCACTTTTGGATTTGGAAAGAAAATATTTCAGAATTTGGTTAAAGGGCTTTAAAAGGATTATTTTTTGTTGCTCAAGGACAGTTAATACTCTAGGACCTTTCTCTTAAAAGTTACTGATCTTCTACATGTTGATGTCAGAAGCCTTAGGATCATGTCTAGGCAATATGATCATGCTCTCTGCTGCTCTGTGAAAATTATCAAGTTTTAAGTGATTATAGTAATGTGTTAGACTTTTTTCCTCCTTTTTAATTTAAGGGGAAACACATTACTAGATAGAAATGCTCTGTTACAAAATAACTTCAAGGATGGCTAAGGAACAATGATAGTGCTTGGCTCAGAGTTAATGAAGTGCCTGGGATCATTTGATTACTGAGAATATGAGTTTATAACAATTTCTTCTTGTTTTGCAGTCTGCATATACACACATCCCTAACGTGGACATTGCAAAACCATACTATAAATAAACAGACAGGAGGATAGTCTCTGCTGTGTGGCATTTCACAAGTAAGGATTTAATGTCAAGGCTGTAGGTCTTCACAGATTCATTTCTGTCACTGAGTGACTTTCATTCTGAGTTCCTACCTGATACAGATGACAACAAATAAATACACTGTAGGCTAGGACACTGCTAGACTGGACTGGGGATTGTGCCCAACTTTAGCTGTCTTTCTTATTCAAAAAATATTATCAGAAAAATAAAACAAAACCCCCCAAAAGACAAAAACCCCACCAAACCATAACAAAGGCATATTGTATAAATATTTTAATAATGATAACCCCACCCCATTGTTAGAGTGAGTTGTGATATGGATGATACGAAATGCTGACAGTTTACTTAAAAATTCAATGATCTGTCAATGATCTACTGTATCAATCAAATTTATATATCCATATAACATTATTTAATCACACTTGCTTATAACATGGGGTCAGTATTAACTAATGTTTAGAACTACACATTCTAAATGGGTTTGAAGCACAAATTATAGTGATGGTATTGGTTCAGTTAGTTCCTAGGGAGTATCTGGGTGTCTAAGGATTACAAGTTGCTTACTAGTGTTCTATCAGGATTTGAAAAAACCTTTTATACATTTCTTTTGTAAGTAAAGGGGATTGAACCCAGGGCCATGCACACACTAGGCAAGCTCTCACCCATTGAGCTCCATCCTGATCTCAGTGTGTGTGTGTGGGGGGGGGGGATAATAAAAATTGATCTTCAGGGTTGTGTTTTTTTAAATTTTTTTTTACTGATTCTTTGGAAAATTTGCATCATACACCATAATCACACTCATTTCCCAGTTCTTGTGTACTCCCTACCTTTGTAACTTCCCCTCCCCCCCAAATTAAAAAAGAAATTCAAAAACAACAGCAAAACAAGTCCAATTTAAGATTTAAGACAGGGGTTCATCAGGTTTCCCAGTCTGGCCTTGAACTCAGTCTGTAACCCAGACTGTTCTTTAACTTGTAATCCTCCTTCCTCAGACCCTTCCATAGCGGGGATTATAGATGCATTGCACTGGCTTGTCTGCGGCTGAGGGTAGCTGCTCCTCTTCTTTGTGAAGCCTTAAGACAGATAAAGCCTTTGACACATCGTAGGTGCTCAGTGGGTTGTTATTTCTATTGATGGAAGCATTGGTGGAGGGCAGAGTTCCTGGAGACACCCAATAGGATGTTCCACTAGCACTAATGTTGCCAAATGTTGGAGCAGGTGGTGCCAAAGTTGCTGTGTTCCAGCAGGGCATCAGCCAGCCAGTCAGCCATGTCTCCAGGGGTTTGAACACTGTAGACAGAAGAATGGTGGGATGTGGTGAAGGGTTGATAAATGGCTAGCAAAATAAGGAAAAAGAAAAGAGAAATAAACAAATAATTCTGAGATCCTTGGGAGGGGCCCTTCTCTGCTTTCTTCAGGGATCTCCTCTCATCCGTAGAAGTCCTGGAGCCAGCTGCACTGCTGCTGGGTTTCTTGTACTGAGTTTAGTGAGCTGCTGCTGTTGTTGCGTTCCAGGTACAGCTCTCTTGAAGAATCTGCTGATTCCCTAGCTGTGCAGTTTTCTCCCAACAGGGAAACTCAGTCTGGTACCCTGGGGCCCGCAGTTCTGTCTGGAAAGGTGAGTTGAGAGTATGGCAAGTCTCTGGGTCAGAGGCTGAGTGTTTCGCTCTGGGCTAGAGGCTCTGGGCTCCGCTCTGGTCTGGAGGCTGTGTGCTCCGATCTGGGCTGGCAGCTGTGTGCCCAGCTTTGGGCCAGAGCTATGCCCTCCTCTCTGGGCTGGCAACTGAGGTCTCTGCTCTGGTCCGGAGGCTTGGCACCTCACTCTGGGCCGGATGCTGTGTGTCCCACCTCAAGAGGCTGTGTGCTCCTCGATCTAGGCCGGCAGGTATGCTCCCGCTGGTCCCCAGGACCTTTTCCAGGGATTGTCTGAGTGACCAGAGGTCTGTCCCAATTGATTTCCACACTGTAGAATTTCCTCTCACCTGGCAATCACAAACGCTGGTGTTTTAGGTCCCAGAGTTCAGTCTCCTGGTCACTGTGCCAACACTGCTGTCCTGCTCTTCAGACACAGTGTCCTCCTGGGGCAGCCATCTTGGATCTCCTGTATTCAAATGTCTTAAGGAAGTTTCCTGAGATTCCAAGTTATTTAAAACTTACCCATTATACATCTTGAAGAAAAGGTTTATTACAATTTTTTTTCTTTGTTCTACCCCTACTCTTTCTTCCTTCCCGATACTCCCATACACACACATTTTTTTCCAGTGTCAAGGTAGCTATTATGAGGAAATAAAATCTTATATCAAAAATCCTGATCCACTGTCTCTTAAATGTTTGTACTCATTCCTTCTTTTATTTTAAATTTATTTATTTTTATCTCAATCACAGGTTAGGTACTTTGAATCCCAGGCGTAGCCCCCTCCCTCATTCCCTCCTACCCTCCCACTCCCTCCCTCATCTCCCTCCTCCCCGCCCCCTCCAAGTCCACCAACAGGGGAGGACCTCCTTCCCTTCCATCCAACCCCAGCTTATCCTGTCTCCTCAGGGCTGGCTG
>CM053760.1:16949152-16960685 GCA_028658305.1 Pachyuromys duprasi | reverse complement strand
CTCTCTAGGTGTGTAGATTTCAGCTTGAACTTCCTATCCTATAGGTTTATATAAGTGAGTATATACCATATGTTTCTTTCTGCTTTTGGGATACCTCACTCAGTATGATCGTTTCCAGGTCCCACCATTTGCCTAGGAGCAGACTTTTATGGAAGCTCCACAAGCTAAAGTAAACATTTTCCTGCTTATCTTAGGTTGATAGTTAGATCCTGAATTACTGTTAACCTGTTTGTAAATCAGTAAGAAAAAAAAAAAAGAGGAAACCAAGCAAAGACAATTCATGCACACATGCTCAAGGGAAAAAGTGGATGAAGTTAAGAAATTTAACTTCAACAAATTCCCACAAGCTTACGTGGGAATGATGATGTTGATTTTTGCTAGTGTTCCCTCTGCAGAAACTGCAGCAAGTTTAGGCTGCCAGTTCCATAGCATCAGCCCATATGTACAAATAGACAAACAGTCAGACATAGACCTGTATATATTCATATACACATTCAATGAACGATACAAAAGGAGCTCCTTACATTGAGACAGACAATTGACATGTACTTGTGTAACATATGTACAAAAACAGATAAATGGACATATTTACATATAAACACATATCTATATATATAATGGATGAAGCAAATTCCATCGTGCTTTCATTCAATGGGCTTCCACCACTAGACTTCTACTAATGGTGTGTGTGTTGCCTCTGTTTTTAGTATAGCCTTTGTACCTCTGAGACAAATCTCCTAGAAAATGAATTACCTCATAGTCAAGAAGGCAATTAATCACAAAAACAGATGAGGTTACATGTTTAATAACTAAATATTTCTTATCTATGTATCCATTATATAAGTTCATAATGAGTTCAGAGCGACAAAGATTGACAAGACCTAAAGCTTAACAGGGTCTAAAAGTTACAAGAATATATGTTTTTCAATTAGGACTGACATGGCTACACACTTTTCAGCTCTCTTTGGGGTGGTAATCTTATCTGTCTTTCATTCCAAGAAATAAAGCAAATTTAAAATGACAGTATACAATGCCATTAGACCACAAGGTATAAGGTGTTACAACAGAACAGTCTGTATATATTTTGACATTAAGGTTTGTACTTAATTAGGCATTGCTTGGTTGTCCTATTATAATTTGGGTTCACAGGAGGTTTAAACCAACTTGCCTATAATTTTGGTATATACCAGGATTCATGAATGAAGGCTTATCTTGAAGACACAAATCTGCCATAAACCTGTCTCCTACTGAGGTATCTAGAGGTTCCCCAAAGGTATTTATTGCAGCCAAAAACTTTTAAAAATTGTTTTAGAAGTTCTAAAACAATTTAAATTTTAAAATCGTTTGAATCAAATCAGGAATTAATTCATTTGAACAGCAGCACATCTGTTCCCATAGGAACAGAAGATCCCATAGGAAGTTTGTTCAAGTAGAGTGAGTAAATACTCAGAAAGTACTGATTCATACCACACCAGTGTATAGAGGGATGCAGCAGTGTACAAAGAATGAGTGTCAGAGACTGGAAGCAATTCTGGGTGTATCATGGTATAGACCTTGCAAAACACTGGAGCCCACCTTCCTTTAACAAAATGCTCCTGACACAGACAATTGCCCTTGCCCTTGTTTTCCAAGCATAACTACATGGTAATATCTGATTGCTGAAGATACCATATATTTTGGCTGCATTACATAGAGAAACTGACCAAAAGGTGCTATGCTGGCTGTGAATGGAGTAAAGACATTGATGGTCTTACCAATGTGGAACCTGCATACTGCAGGCAAGATACATGCACTGGTGAAATAGTGGCACTGACATTATTGAGTAACTGGATACTTTCTGACTGCATGTGAGCCCTTCTCCACAGGAGGGAATCTCATGCCTAATACTTTAATCCTGGTCAAAAGGCCACAGTTTGGGAGGTCATAGGCTCTAAGGTAGAGCTTGCTATTATCATTTTACTAAGTGGTCATACTGTCAAATTTCCTTCTAAATATTTATGTTTATATCCACATATTTTTCTCTCAACCTTTGTCTAAGAAGCTTCCATTTGCAGTGTGTAACAGTAAATAGAAAGGTGTAGCTGACACAACATTGAGTGTAAGAGTCTGAATGTTAGGTCAGATATGGTGACACAAGCCTTTAATCACAGTAATTGGAAGGCAGAAGTAGCTAGATAGCTGAGTTCAAGATCAGTCTGGTCTACAGAGTTCCATGACAGCCAGGGCTACACAGGGAAACCCTGTCCTGAAAAACAACAACAGCAATAAAGAGAGTCTGGGTGCTCAGTTCTAAACAAGATGTCTCTATTAAACATCCCACCACTAAGGTTCAGGGGTCACCACAAAAGAGAAATCAGGAAGGATGTAAAAACCAGAGGATGGGGTAGAATGTGCTGAAGTGCAGACTTCTGGTCATGGCTATCTCCCACTATTTTAAATTTTATCTTTTTACAAAGCAAAGATAAAGGTTTTGAAGAAATTGTTTTAATACAGATTTAAACATGGGTATTATTGGAGCTAAAAGAGTTTTTGGGAGAAAGACAGCACACACCCAAGTGTAGGTGTAAGTGTGGGCTTTTAAAAAAGGATAACCATCAACTATTATCACAAATAGTTCAACTAACAATAATGTTTTATTTAAGCCCAGACAATATTCAAGTCTCCCAAGTATCTCAAAATATTTTCTGCAGAAAGAGGGTGTGTGTGTGTTAAATCAACTTCACAAAGTTTACATGTTGTGTTTAACTTATAAGCTAGGTCTTTTTACTCTTGAAAACACACATTCTTTCCCTACACCAATGTTGCAGGATATTTGATCACATTGTGAACCCTGAGATTGTGAACTGGAAAAATCTGTTTCTAATTGTGGTATGGCTTGGTCTTTGATCCTAGAGGTTTCTATTTACTGTAGACAAGTATTTCTGTGTAACTTAGCCCTAGCACACACCTTTAACCCAAGAGCTTTCTGTAAACAAGAGCTAAATAGACCCAACCATGGGTCAAGAGGCAAAGCAAGCAAGCAGCTGATATAGAAAAACACAGGAAAGAGGGACATTGAGTTGAAGGGCATTTTAGACAGTGTGGAGCGGGAGAAGTGGTTTTCTTCTTCTGGGACATTGGCTGAGTAACAAAGTTAGCTGGGGAACTTTCTCTGCCTCTCTAAACTAGCAGGTTTTCACCTTAGCATCTGGCTCCTGAGTCTTTATTGGTAAGATAGAATGTTTGGGATTTTCTTTCCTTATAACAATACCCCACACTGGTTGCTGTTCATGCCATTAGTATATTAGAGAAATTACGTCATTAATTTATAAGTTGTCAGTTTCTAGTCTTGGCCAATGCGGTGTTGATTGGCTTGTTACCCAGTCCATCAGATATCCTGTAGTTGTAATTTTGTCCACAAAAGTCATTAGATTAGCCTGACCTGTTTCAGACAAGCTCAGTTCACAGGTGCTGTGTCCAATTGCAGGTGCACAGTGACTGATTGTGCCAGGTACTGAAATTTTAAGTCTGGGCAGTGTGCCCAGGGTGGATTAGGTTACACCCCCATATAAAGTTTCCCATCCATCTTCCTCAAGTGAACTCCTTTCATTATGCCTACTGGCAAAAGATTTATTTTTAAAGTAACAGACTTGAGCCTTCATGGCTCATACATGTGGCAAGGGCATCCCTGGTCTCTAGGTATGTGCACATTTCATGCTTTGTTAACCCTTCATCTAAGTGTCCCTTACTCTATTTATCTGTTCTCACAAAATCTAATAGGTTTTTGGATAGTCATTTTCAGACTTGTCAATGTCTTAGATACAGAGCTTCCTAGTAAAGTCCAGAGCACATTTGAAATTACTCCCTGCTGCAACATTGCATAATTGTAATCAGCAGCACTCATTTACTTGGTTCTGGTGTCCTTTTCTATAAGGTCCCGAGGACCTAACTAGGCTACCTGGATGAACCTCAATAAATGATCAGTGACCTAGCAACATGCCTATAACCTTGTGGGTAACAAATCCTTAATATTTGTTATATGGCTATATTTTTATTTTTAAAATCCCATCTTTATGAAACAAATACCTTGTGTTCTTATGTAACTCATTGACTTTTTGTGTGTGCAAATGAATTCCTTTGCCCAGAAGCTATTTTGGTTGGAGATAGAAAACCATTTAGAAAAAGTATTTGAGGTAATAGATAATTCTTTAGGCAGAAATTCAACTGGACAATATTTATTTTCCAACAAAGTCTTTAAACTTTTGTAAGTTCTGTTTCTCAGTGAGAGGACATTGTAGAGAGATAATAAGAGACACCATTCAATGAGTGCTTATTGGATGCAGCCACAGCCACAGACTGCCAGTTCCAGCCTTCCACATAGAATATAAATTTCCAAAGATCACACAGGTAGTCAAAATATCTGTGAAGCAAACTTTCCCCCTGAGACGCCTGAAAGAAAGCTGCCACC
Source organism: Pachyuromys duprasi (assembly GCA_028658305.1). NCBI lineage: Eukaryota > Metazoa > Chordata > Mammalia > Rodentia > Muridae > Pachyuromys > Pachyuromys duprasi. The sequence continues at coordinate 16,956,238 of CM053760.1, read as the reverse complement.
TTTGCAATTTCTACATTGCAGACATTTGCCCAATAACCTACCAGTGATAGCAAAATTTCTCAAGCTAAATGCTTTTACTCCAGTATAGAAACTTGAGGCAGTTTCTTATAATGAGACTGAGCTCTTTATGAGACACATTAGTGACATCACCAGAAAGCCAAGAAATCAGCACTCACCATAATTGAAAAATCCAAAATGAATATGTATAAACAGGAGTAGGAAACATCGTGGGTGCCTTGGAAACATGATTTTCTTGGCCAAGATAATTACTGAGAGAGAGAGAGAGAGAGAGAGAGAGAGAGAGAGAGAGAGAGAGAGAGAGAGAGAGAAAGAAAGAGAGAGAGAGAGAGAAAGAGAGAGAGAGAGCGCACTTGGGGTAAATAATCTCATACTCACAATGGACTTTCACCATGTAGCAATGTTTAGTCATTGACTGTATTTGTAAAGTAATTAGGACTAATTTATCTCAACCAAATTTATTTATATGTATTTTTTAAAAAATATTTTAAACAATTTGTTTTTACTTCTAATTATGTTTATAAGCTGGAGAAAGTTTTTTTGTGTGTGAGTACAGAACCAACAATGTCTAGGGGAGGGAGTCAGCCCCCATGGAGATGGAATTACAGGTCATTGTGAACTGCCCCAATGTGGGCGCTGGAAACCTAACTCTGGTCTTCTATAAGAGCATTTTGTACTCTTAGCTATTGAACTATTTCTCTTGTCCCTGTTTGCACACATTTTTAAATCTGAAGATCAGCTTCTGAATGAAGCACAGGCTTAGGCCTTCCAGGTGTCGCCATGAAGCAGATGATGCTAATGTTTCTTGCGTGCTGCCTTCGAGTAGGGAGAATATGTTTGCAAGAATCAACTGCTCTGCTGGAATAGACTGACACCCACATGAGAGTGGCCGTGAAGACTTCACAACTAAGCAGCAAAAGCACAGTAAACTGTGTTATTTACATACACCTCCCTTAACTGACCCCTGCAAAGAGGACCATAACTACAGAACTTCTCTCACCTTCAAACCAGTGTCTCACTGTGTTTTTTATGTGATTTTGTCTTTCTACAAACAAACAAACAACACTGCCCCCAAACCCAGAAGCCCCATGCATGTGTACAGCAAATAAAGTAAGTTTTTTTTCCTCTGTATTCCACCCCCCAATATGGAGGAGCAGTCTGGGGGCATCAGAGGAAAGCACCTCCCTGCATCACTGTAGGGGCTAAGCTGTGTGTGGAGTTAACAGCTCATGCCTGTGCCTCCCTGAGAGGAACTTCAGGGATCATGTAGTTTATGCCCTGTCTGGAAGCAAGACCAGCAGAAATTCCATTTCCCAGGGGTTGGCAATGGAGTATCCTTAAAAAGAGACCAAAGAGCTACTTATATTTTTATTTTCGCTCTGATTACTTCTCTCTCTACATGTTCTATAGGAATGTAACTTTAGTTATCTATTCTGTCATTTATAAACCATAAAATTTTCTGTGTGATGCTGCAGACGAGTTTTAGATTTGTTTCTGTTGTCTTTTCCTGCAGGACTTCCTTTAAAGTATGCCCATGAGAAGAACAAAAATTAGGAGCTGTGAGAAATGAGAAGCACATGTGCATGCGTGCATGTGTGTGTGTGTGTGTGCATTTATGTGTGTGCTCGTGCGCATGTGTTGGAGAAAATCAAGAGTTTGTGGTTGCTTTCTTTATTGCTTTGGGGAAATCACCAGCAGCTTTTCTTTGCCCTTCTTTCTTCCTTTTCTTTTGGAATAGTTCAGTCACTTTATACAATTTGTTGAGATAAAAGTCTCAAATGCAGGAGAATCTGGGTAATGTCATGGACATGTTTCCCTGGGGACTTGGAAGAGGATATTAGAATTACCAGGGTTATTACTTTTTCCCAAGTTGTTAGACTAGAAAGAGCAAGGCAGGGTTTGAGGTGGGGTCTGTCCTGTAGAAAACAGTTCATGTTGCATTTTTGCCACATGTGGTAAACATGCCCCCCTGAATCTTCCCTTCTCTTTAGATTTTGGTAGGAAGTAGATAAAGTCTATCAGAATAAATGGCTGAGAGTCTGAATTCACCTGCTTCCCCCGGGAAGCTGAAAAATGCCAGTGAGTTGTGAAATGGATTTGGCTTGATCAATAATGTGTCCTTGGTGTGGAGAGTGACAGGCAGTAGCCTGGCAGCTCAGCTCCCCAGGGCAAAGGCCTCAGTGCTCTGTACAGGGTTGGGCAGAGCATGGCGGCAGCACAGGAGCCTCACATCGGTTGGTGGAAATCCCGCTAAAGTCCTTTCCTTGCTGCTCTCCTGCTTCCACCATTCTGTGTGGTTCAGTCCTGCAGACTGGAGCGCTGGGCTCACAAGGCTGTCTCTGAGATTTAGGTGCAGGACTCTAAAGCATGTGTATGTGTGTGTCGGGGTGGGGGGGTATGTGTTTGGGAGGTGCCTGTGTACCACCAGCCCTTTCTCCCCCCACTCCTCTCCTTTTACTTCCTTTGTTCCAATCAAACTGAAGAAAGTGGTAGGATGATTAATAGCTCAGGGAATGGGGTGAAATAAACATAATTTTCTTTTGCTGTGGCACACTTTCCAGTGCTTTCAATGTTGGCTGCCTTCCTGTTCTTTGTAAAAAGAGCTCCATGTGTTCTGGGGTCTTCATACCCAAGCCAGGTTGAAGACAGGCCTGTCAACAGCCCTCAGCACCTTCTCTGATCTTCCTCACTGGCCCACAGAGTCCTTATTTATTGGTAGTAAGAACTAGCATTCCAGGGCTGGGACAGCTATTACCTACTCAGGCACTCAGAGACACAGGCTCTGAAAATGAGAATATAATTTATCAAACGGAGTGTGTTCAACGATTCAGAAAGATCCATATGTGCTTTTGTTTCGGCCCCTCTAATGAGAATGTGTCAACTTCAGTTAAATTTTTCTATTACTGTGCTTTCTCCTGACTGAGCCCAAGTGGCTCAGAGATGGGCTTTGACTTCAGGGACACACATCCTTTGCAGAAATACTCAGAGTCCTCTTCGGTGGTCAGAAACCAGTGTATCATTTCTAGAAGGATTATGACAGCGTTCTAGCATCATTATCCACCACTGGTTTTGGTCTGTGATCAGGGTGCGTGATTTAAAGGCATGCAGGGCAGGCTGGAGCCAGAGGCCAAAGCAGAACAAGATGCCTTATTGTCTAACAACTCCCAAAGAAAATGACATTCTTCTGTGAAATGAAGGTCAAGACTTCTGATTTGGAGACAGTTCATGTCCTAGGGGGGTGAAGGACTGAATATTATACAGCCACAGAACTGTGCTGCCCAAGTAGATGGTGACATACGTGAATAGGCAAAGACCCGTGTTAATGTTCCGTGGAGGAAAATGATTTTCATCTGAAACCAGCAACCACTGTGCTTTTGTATGAACGAGGAGCCTAATAACATGAGTGGGGATTTAGTTAGATGCAAACATTTTTTTTCCTTTTCTTTCTAATGATACCCCGGTTGCCTTAAGGGTGACAATCCATATAGAGCAACACGTAGTGGGAACAGAGTGGAACCTTCTATTTAGGTAGCTGAATATGCCCTCTATGGGGACAGAGTTTGTATCTCATTGTGGAAGTGGTGACAAATGCAGGAGTCCAGAGAAAATAAGGTCAAGTGGCCACTCAGTGCTCTGAGAATTTCTTTTCATGTTATTATACTTCGAATGTTTAAAGCCAACATCTTTTGCCTAGTGCCTTGGGCTGAGATTTTCATGTTGATTTCTTTATGGATAATTTGCATTTTACAATTTGCATTTCAGGGACACACACACACACACACACACACACACACACACACACCACTTTATTTTCCTGCTTGTTGAATTCTTGCATTGTCAGTCTCCTAGGAAGATTAGCAGTCAACTTTCTGCCTTTATGGGGATAGCAAAAACCTTTTAGTCTGCTTCAGGAAATGATCTTGTGGCTTGTTGAATCAGAGCTCTTGTCTGTAGTTTCCTTCTCATTTGCTCCTTTGAAGGATGTAGAATTTTGACCACTAGTTCCATTTAAAAACAACCCAAGAAAGTCTGGAGATGGTTGACAATGTTTGTAAATTTTTTTTTTTTTATTTTGAGAAAAAGTCTCCCTGTATAGCCCTAGCTGTCCTGGAATTCGTAGACCAAGCCTGCCCCAAACTCAGCGATCCACCTTCTTCTGCCTCCCTCAGAGTGCTGGGAGTAAAGGGATGTGCTACCATGACCCACTAAATCATTAGCATTTTCATAGCATATCAGCTACCTACATTTTTATGTTTCAAAACAATGACAAGCTGTAGAGAACCCCCACGTGCCAAACAGATGCTTGGAACTTAAATACGTTATCTTTAATTTTTAGGTTTTTTTCTGGTGAGCCATCTTCCTTCTGGCACTATTGTCCTCAGTTTAAGGACTGTGATGAGGGCATTAGCTACACAAGTTCTGGGCCACAGCTGCTTCTTGATGGAAGGCTCTATTTCTGTTTTGTATCAGGAATTCGGGGAGTGTCCTGCTGGCTTTATGAGATGATTAACGCATGCTCCTGTCACTGCTTCTGCATGCGTTCCTGCCTTGGCAGTAGCATGGTACCTCGATTTGTAATTATTCCTAGTACTTTCAGCGTAAGCTACTTAGCCCTGTCCCTGTCCTCAGCAGAGCACTAGAGAGGCTGCTGGAGGCTGACAGGCGTCATCAGGGCCTTTGTGTCCCCGGCTGTTTCATGGAATGGGTCCTGCTCCAACTTCAGAGGAATGAGGATTTGGGTTTTCTTTCAGCACAGTGAAGGAATGATAGAAACAGTTAATTAATCCATGCCCTGATGAGTTGTTTAGCTCAAAGCCTGAGAACTGTGATGATACAGTTTGACATCGATTTGAATCCATTTACTGAAATTTCCAGACACCCCCCCCCCGCCCAAGTGTGTTAGCTTTCGGCACATAGAATTGTGTTCTAATGTGGAGTTAGTCAACATCCATTTGAATTTTGAAAATGTTTGCTACAATACTGTCAAATAAAGGAACATGTGTACAAAAATCTACAAAACAAGAATTTCAAAACATGTATAGAGCACTCACAATTTAGGAAGCGATTACAGCATTTAAAACTTTAGATTTCCAAAAACGTGATCTTAAGCTTTCCTAAAATACAGTTTTAGGGACTAACCCTCCAAATTATCTCCTGTGGAAAAGGTGCTTCCTTCTTGGAAGGTTAAGGCAGTGGTTTTCAGAATCGGAGGCCTCTGCAGTAAGAAATTTCCATTTTTTTTCAGCTCTGTTTCTCGAATGTGCTTGACCAGAGACTTGTTGTCACTTGTTAAAACGTCTCCCAGCATCCTACAGGGCACCCATTAAGACCCTCTGGGTGGTTAAAATTGCAGTAAATTTAGCCCCCTTTCATGCAGAGTCTTCCAACCAGAGAGATTGAGCATTCCAATCCCGTAGTTGGTTTTTCTGCCAGTCAGAACTTACAAAGTGAACATTTATAGTTCCAGCAAACACAGAGCAGCATGCAGGCCAGTGCCGCTTTTCTGTGGTTCTTGTTTTAAAATTTCAGCTATCTTTGACCAGCTGTGGTCCGAAGCTACCCAATAAGGAACCCAGACACAAACAATCCATACAATATCTACAGTGTGTGCACTTGTGGTAGTATGGTCTAACCCTTTTGTTCTCTATCACTTGGGATGTCCAGTGTGTCCATGCTGCACTGCTCCCCCTCAGCCATGTGGTACTACCTGGGCTATTGCCACATTGTTTATGTTCTTCTCACTCTCATCCTATTTAATAGTAGCCTCGAAGTGCAGTGGAAGTGATCTGGGCAGATTCAGCTATGCAAATGGAAGTTGTAAAGTGCTTCCTTGAAATGAAAAAGTGAGAATTCTTGACTCAAGGAAAACACCATGAAGTGAGGTTGTTAAGGCCTATGTAAGGACGAATCATCTATCCATGAAACGGCATAGGAAAAAGAAAAAGGCAGCCAGCTTTGTCCTCACACCTCAGACTATTAAAGTTCCAACCATGGCACACTCATGGGAAAGGTGCTGAGGTGTATTGATTACTAGTATTGTCATTTCAAGCATCCGCCATGAATCTTCAGATGGATCGAGTAGGAGCAGGGATAAAAGAGGGAATATTGCAACTTGGGTCAGCTCCTCACCCTATACTCTCAGAAGCTCAAGAGTGGGAGAGTGGGATTCTTGGTCAACCATCTTTTCTCCTGTGTGTGTGTGTGTGTGTGTGTGTGTGTGTGTATGTGTGTGTAGACTGTGTAAGTAACTCAAACTAACCTATGTAGTCTACGCTAGAGCTGAACTTACAATGCTTCTGTCTCAGCCTCTTGAGTGTTGAGATTAGAAGCATACATTTCTGGCTTTCTATTTACTTTTATAAGGAATTTAGTACATTTTTTAAACAATATTGTCACATGTACGCTTTCTTCTTAAATAGGAAGAATCTTTTTTAGCACAGCCAAATTTTTTTTTTTGGCCTTGATTTTTTTAAGTCTATTGAATAAGAAATAAATTTGTATATGCTGTAGCCTATCATATTACTCTGTGTGTGTGGTCACATGTGTGTGCAGGGATGTGTCTGTACATGTACGTCTAAAGCAGAAGTCAGCCTTGATGGAAGGGGAGGAGGTCCTCCCCTGTTGGTGGACTTGGAGGGGGCGGGGAGGAGATGAGGGAGGGTTGGGGAGGGTGGGAGGGAATGAGGGAGGGGCCTACTCATGGGATGCAAAGTACCTAACCTGTGATTGATAACAAAAAAATAAAAAAAATGTAAATAAAATAAAATAAAATAAAAAGTTAAAAAAAAAAGAACTCAGCCTTGGGTGTCCCTCCTCAGGTGCCGTCCTCCTTGATTTTTGAGATAGGGTCTCACACTTGGCTTAGTCATTGTTGACTATGCCAAGCTACCCAGCCAAAAGGCCCAGGTTTCTTCCTATCTCCACCTACCCAGTGCTGGGATTACAAGTGTATACCACTACACATGGCTTTTTTTCTGTGTGTTCTGAAGACAGGACTTGGGTCTTCATGTTTGCCAGGTAAGTACTCAACTAACTGAGCTATCTCCATAGCCCATATTACTTAAAAAA
>CM053760.1:16913964-16949052 GCA_028658305.1 Pachyuromys duprasi | reverse complement strand
TATGTCAGTTTTCATTGGGACTTCATCTTCGTAACAAGCTTCTACATGGAAAGGGTAACAAGGGAGGCTCTCCTTTTGCACAGGTAGAATTTTAAAAGAGACTGGATACCTTTCCATGTTCTTAGAGGATCCAAGTGGGTCCAGATTGCATATGCTGAAGTTCTTGTTTTGGCTTCTTACCAGATTTCTTTCGGGACTTTGCCCAGTATTCAGTAGTGTGGCCAGGTCTGTGTTGTGCTGCCTTTGAAGAGCATTCTCCAGGCTGTGCTGCACAGACTCCCTGAGGAGCTTGTGTAGGGACAAGTTTATCATGGGGCCTCTTGGGATCCCATTCAACTTAATGTACTTGAGGAATTTGCTTGTCAGGAACAATTGACAATAGAAAGAAAAGTCCTCATTAAATTTGGGGTCTAAAAATAGTTGCTTTTCATCATTTCTTAAAATATCAGTATTCCATTCATCACTGAACCTGTGCATAAGGGTGAGCTGACATTTGGCCAGCCTTCTTTTGATATGCTTGTAGTCTATGCCCATTACAATAGAACAAATCAAGCATGAAAAAGTCAAATTAACTAGAGAAAATGTATTTCTTTACAAGCCCTTTCCTATAGTCCCTCATATTATTTTTTGTAACAGTGAAAACATTTTAGTTTTCAGGTGTGTCTTGACCTAGACATGGTCATGACCATGTTGTATAGTCTTGTCAGTCAATGGCACATCTCATGAGATGCCCATTAATATTTTTTCATATTTTATTTTTTATTTGTTACAATTTATTCACTTTGTATCCAAGCTGTAGCCCCCTCTCTTGTCCCCTCCCAATCCCACCTGCCCTCTCTATTTTCCTCCCAAGCCCCTCCCCCAGTCCACTGATAGGGGAGGTTCTCCTCCCCTTCCATCTGACCCTACCCTATCAGGTCTCATCAGAACTGGCTGCATTGTCTTCCTCTGTAGCCTGATAAGGCTGCTCCCCCCTCAGGGGGAGGTGATGAAAGAGCTAGCCAATGAGTTCATGTCAGAGACAGCTCCTGTTCCCCTTACTAGGACACCCACTTGGAGACTGAACTGCCATGGGCTACATCTGTGCAGGAGTTCTATTTGTTTCCATGCATGGTCCTTGGTTGGAGTATCAGTCTCAGGAAAGATCCCTGTGCCCAGATTTTTTGGTTCTATTGCTCTCCTTGTGGAACCATGTCCCCTCCAGGCCTCACTATCTCCCCCTTCTTTCATAAGATTCCCTACACTCTGCCCAAAGTTTGCCTATGAAGTCTCAGCATCTGCTTCAATACACTGCTGGGTGGAGTCCTTCAGATATACGCTATGGTAGGTTTCTATCCTGTTCCCTGTTTTCTCCCTCTACCACTGTCTATCCTGTTTGCCTTTCTGATTGAGGATTGATCATCTTATCCAGAGTCCTCCTTCTTGCTTAGCTTCTTTAGGTGTACAGATTTTAGTTTGTTTATCCTATATTAAATGTCTAATATCCACTTATAAGTGAGTATATACCATGTGTGTTTTTCTGCTTCTGGGATACCTTTATCAAAATGTTATCCACACCTGAACCTGCCTGATGACGTTTCTGTATAGCCCAAGGTTACTTAGCCTATGTAACTGGGAAAGAATATCATTTGCCAATGTCAAGGTTACTGGAACTCAGAATATCAGGCAAATCAATACATATGTACTACATGTCAGTGTAGGAGAGATGCTTGTTACCACCAGCTTTCATGTATGTGTTGCTTAAGTTTGAATTTTGATTGTCATCTTGATGTCAGGATAAGTAACACACACCTGTAGGTGTGTTTGTAAAGATGTTTCTAGAGATAATTAGATCGAGAGAACTCTTGCTGAATGAGTAAGTAAATGAATCCCTTGATTGATTCATAATTCAGTGGCATTCTTAGGGTGGCAAAAGGTAGCAGATAAGCCTATGAGGGGAAAATATGCCACTGAAGGCATGTCCTTGAGGGCTATATTTTACCCTGGCTCTTTTCTATTCCCCTATTTTTTTCTACTCCCATCTTCTAAAAGTAGAGAACCTGCCTTGTCACATACTCATGCCACTATGGTGTTCTGCATAAGCCAAGTAACTATAGACCCACTACTCTGGAACTATTGATCTTAAACAAATTGTTGCTTTACTTAGTTGTTCCAACAGGTCATAGTGTCAAAAAACAGTTAATACACTGGTTCATGAACTCAGAGATCAACAGCTATGGAAGGGGGAAAAAGCATCTGTTGGGCAGATGGAGACATTGGGCAAGAAAGAGTTTCAGCAGTCGATCCAGGGGAAGCTCTGATACCGGTGGCCCTGTAGCAATAGGCTCTCTTTTGTCTGCAGTATTGACCAGCCATCAGTTGATCAGTCCTGGAAATCGCATGACCTTGAAGTGAGGGTCATCAACTGAGGTCGTTGTAAAGGTCCTGAGAGCTGAATGCCTTCTGGCAGCAGAGCTCCCCACCCCCAGTAGAGGACAAGCACATGGGACTGAGTGCCCACCATAAGACTCTTCAGTGGCAACCCAGTGACTGGGCGTGGAGGCATAGCTGTGTCAGCAGAAAGTCCCGCTCTGGAAGAAATATCCTTGGCAATAATGTGGTTTTCCAGAACACGGGGACAGGCATGGCGGTAACCGCATTAACTGGGGTGTTGGAAAGCAAGGCTTTGCTCATGAAGAATTTGCTCATTGATGTCTCAACTTGGCCTTTCATTTTGCTGCCCAAAGACTGGAAACCTTCCTCAGTAGGATTCTCCCTCTTCCTGTCTTGTGCCATGCCCTGCTTCGGTGACCACAACACCACGCTTCATCCTCATGTATCATGATACTTTGCCCCATCACTCTTTTAGAAATCTTTAACACTATTTTATTTTAAATAATACTTTACTATGTTAACATAAATTTAATATTTACTATAATAAATTTCACCCTTGACAATGAACTTTTGAGGACAGAGAATGCTGGTGATGTTTTCCTTCATTCCTATGAAAGCCCCCAAGTGCTAAACTTAAGCACACACACACACACACACACACACACACACACACACACACACACACACACAAAAAGCCTGGAGTTTGAGCTTGATTTAGTGGTTCACTCTCTGTGCTTCAGTTTTTTCACCTATAAAGATAAGTAAAAGCAATAATTTTCAGGTGATTAAGAAAATCAAGAGTTAATTATTTATGAAGAATTTAGAACTGTACTTGGTAAATATCTCATAACCATTGTTTTTTGTTTGTTTTGAGACAGGGTGTCACTACTTAGCCCTCACTATCCGGGAACTCACTACATAGACCAGGCTGGCCCCAGTCTCTCAGAGATCCACCTGCTTTTGCCTCCCAAGTGCTGGGATTAAAGACATGTGCCACTATGCCTGGTTTTTTGAACAGTTTTCTTCTTCCAAACTAATTAAACTCGTCATGCAATGCACGGTTATGGCAGTGAGGGAAGGAACTCACACCGTTACGCAGAAACTGTACTAAGACAGGTGTTTCATTTTATTTAATCATCACAAAGCCCCGTGACACACTCCTCCTGCTCCTACTACAGATGTATAAGCAGAGTTGAAACCACCTCTTCTCATAGGCTGGGCTCCAAGCCCGAATCAGCATGGTGTTGGTGTCTTTATTCCATTTCTGTTTGTCCCCAGGCTCATTCCTGCTGTTGTGATCTCCATTTGGACTTGCATGCTGATTTTCTGTTTTGAACCTAGAAAAAAAACCTGATGTTCTTTAGAAGCAAGACTCATCAGAATTCTTATGCCGCATGAGAACTTCCCTCTGAAAAAGTTCTTTTCATTTTGTTTCTATTACATAAAATCGAGTAACAGTGTGAAAAATGACCTATCATTTACATGATAATTTTCCCATGCTATGAACTTTGTCCCTAAATTAATACCTTTTATGGAAACGAAATCAGTATGCTTTTGTTATATTCTTAATTGTAAAAATTACTTTTTACAGATGTTATCTGTATTTCAATTAATCATGAGCAAATATTTCTATACAAAAGCAAGTTCCAAACAGAGAAAGTTAATTCATAGTAAGTCAGATATTGATGATAAAATAGTTTGATCAAAGATTATCATTAACCATTAATTGCCATCTGTGCTTGTTTGTTAAAGAGGTCAGGTGTAATTAACACAGTGGACCCACTGTTTGACAATTTTCATTAATGGGACATACAGAATAAATACTTGTATGTTGGTTTTCAAATTAAACCTTTGTGAAAATAGCTGCTTCCTTCATTTGTCCAAACCTCAAAAAGCCAGTTAGGAGAAAAAGACATGACCATTTAACACACATTGGCTTGATTCATCCTTAATACATTTCCATATGGGGATGGTAATTGGTTCCTTTAGTAAAGACCCAGGAAGTTTCTGTGTGAGACACCATGAGATATGAGAAAGAAAGAACCATTTCTCTGACATTTAGTGTGCAAGACTGTCAATGTATATGTGCAGACCATAGCTTCCTGTACATGTTCTGGTGTGTGCAGAGGGTTGGGGAGAAAGAAGTCAAACAGAGATAATAAGAATGAACTCGCCACCTGCCCTTTCCCTGTTAGCACCAGTGGTCAGAATCCTTACAGGTGGTGTGTTATTTGGTCTTGTTCGTGTTTAGTAAGGGAGGAACACAAACTTGGGTAAAACAATGGGGAAAAGTGAGAATGGAAACTGATACTTCTGAACAATATCAAAACCAGAATGTTCACAGAGAAACTTCAGTGATGATTTAAGTCAACATTTTTAAGAGAGCCTTGACCTCAAGCCTGTGCCTCTTCCTTCACAAGTCTTCCTGACATATCAATTCAGTTCCTTCACTCCTCCATCCCCATGACTACTGCTTCTTGCTCATATCCTAACTCTGTCAGAGCCATGAGAAGTGTGAGGGCTGAAAAGAGGGTAAGGAACATGGAGGATGCACTGGAGGAGTCATAAAGCTCACTCAGAAGGGGATATAGAATAGACAGAGGTAGTGGCTGAAGAGAAGGAACAAGGTAGGAGAAGAGGCACAGAGAGGTAAGAGGGTGGAGATCTGGTCGAGGGAGAGAGAGGACAGAAATCCTGTAGAGAAAAGAGAGACTGAGGATGGGGACATCTCTGTGACAATCTGGAGACCTAAGTAAGTCAGGGTAGGCTCCTGGGAGGATGTGAGGGGAACTCAAGCAGAGACTCCTAGTTTCAGAGGCCATAGGGATTGAAGAGGACACCCTCTAACTAGACTAGTCTCCTAGTAGAGGGAGAAGACACCAACGCACCCACAAAAACTTCAACCCCAAATTTACCCTGCCTACAAGATGTGCAGGGATAAAGACAGAGCAGATAGAACAGAGATTTAGGAAATACCCAACCAAAGACCCAGCCTATAGGAGAGTGCCAACCCCTGACACTATGATGATCCTCTGCTATGCTTGCATAAAGGACCCTGTCAGAGTTGTCTTCTGTGAGACAGAAGTGTCTCACAGCAGTGCTTCAAAACAGATGCTGAGACTCACAGCCAAACATTAGGCAATGCATAAGGATTCTTGTGGGAAAATGGGAAGAAAGAGAAAAGGACCTGGAGGTAACAGGAGCTCCACAAGAAGACCAATAGGGGGCAAGTAACCAGGGCCCAGAGAGGCTTGTTGAGACAGGACATCAATCAAGGTCCATTCAGGAACTGGACCTAGGTCCCTACAAAGATGTAGCAGATGGGAAGTTTGGGCTCCATATGGGTCCCCTAGTAAGGGAAATGGGGGCTGCACTGGATATGGGCTCACTTGCCAGCATTTTTATCACTTTCCCCTGGTGGGACTGCCTTACCAGGTCACAGGGGAAGAGGACAAGCCCACTCCTGATACAACTTGATAAGCTGGGGTGGATGGGAAAGAGAGCTCCCTTTTTCTAAGAAAAAAGTTAGGGGAGAAGGAGTTGGGAAGGGAGCAGAGTAGGGATGGAAAAAATAAACAAATGAAAAAACAAAACAAAACAAAAAAGAAGTGTAAGGGTTGGAGATGTTACTAATGCTCAGAATGTGGAAAGGAAGGAGGAAGCCTGGTCCCAATGCAATGCAGAAAGTATCTGTGTTTCTGATTGCCCTGCTTAACCTCTAAGTGTATTCCCAGTGATTTAATTGTTGAAAGTGTTAAGACTCTCAATTATTTTTTAAACTAAACCCCAGTTACAATCTTTGAGAGGGGTTCTTTGAGAGAGGTTCTTTGAGAGAGGTTTTTGTGTGTATATATAGACAGGTTTGAGGAAACACAGTTTCTGTAAGAAAGTATCTTGCCAGCTTCCTGGCAATGAATTTTGAATATATATATATATGTGTGTGTGTGTGTGTGAGTGTGTGTGTGTATGTACATATATATCACATATATGTACGTATGTGCATGTATGTATAGATTTAGATATGTATATATCTGTATGTACTGTGTGTATACATATATGAAGTTGTAAAAGAATAAATAAAAATATCATAAGCTAGGCTTAATTTATGGCTGAAGAGACATATAATAAATAATTGAAGGAACAGCAGGCATTTCTCCAAATAAGGATATACTGAAGTAAATGCAGAGATTGTACAAAATGGGGCAGGGGTGTTGCATCACTTTGAAAGAAATTAACTCATAAAGTATCTTAAAACTTGAACTTACTGCAGCCTTTCTTATTCCTTGGTATAAATTAGCAAGCATTTCCCATGATGTGCAATGCACATCAAATATGTGTGTGCATTTGCTCATTTGTATTTACACTTTCTTGTGTTGGCACTATTCATATGCATATAATATCTATTAAATTTATCTGTGACAGAAACTTGTATGTTGATACATATAAGTCATAGTTTTTATGTTAAGCATTAGAGCACCCAACTTTTTATATATTTCCATTATACTTAATCTTCATTCTATATTATGGGGACCTGTGCTAAGTGACATTTTCTTCCACATTTAATTTTTTTTTATATCTTACGCCTTTAATTTATGTGTAGTCATAAACTAAAATGAGAAATACTTGCTTACTTTCTGGGAAAGGGAAGGTAGCTGAGGAAGTGCTTGCTGCTTTTTTAATATTTTTCTATATAATTGGATCTATTTTAGCACTATGAGCTGTTGAAGCTATTATGAACTGAACAATGGAGGGCGGCCAATTATTCCAAAGCTGTATTTAGTGACTGCTCACCTTGCACAGATATCTCTTCAAAATCAACTACAATGCAGGATGCATCCTCAGAACCACTTGAGAGAGATAGATAGATGGCCATAGTCACACAGCAGCCCTCTGGAGTTTAGCATCAGCCATTGAAAGCCTTGGACCATCTGTCCTGTCATCGAGATTCTTGGAGACCTTGGTCAGTTGGATTCTCAGTTATGGGGTTTTAAATGGAGAATTATGGCCAGGAACTCTCTCAAAGCACTTTTGTTAGTAAGTTCTGCTTATTAGTCATTTCTGATACAACCTGCATATTCAGTGTTGATGCGTCAAAGCAGTCTCTAAAGTGGATGAGTGTGAGGGGAGAGGGCCAAGGTGAGAATCCGAGTGGAAGGCAGGAGTGGAAGAGGACTGGATAACTTTATACTCAAACTCAGTTTTAAAATAGCAAGTGAGAAGCTGTGTGTACTCTGTCTAAAAAGGCTGCCGCAGCCCGTTATAGCCTCCCAGGCTTGTGTTACTGATGTGTCTTTGTATTAAGAAAGATAGCAACTTGAGAGATGTTTGCGGTCATCACCTTCTACACATGATCCCCATTTAACTAAACATCTTGCCTCAGGTTACTGAATGCCTGGGGTCCCTCCCTTCCTCATAGTCTGCTTGCCCATGACCCAATTGCCGACACTTCCTGTCTTCTCCCTGTGGGTTGAGATGGGTATTCACTTCCTTCCTGGCATGCCTACTGTGGTATGAGATTTAAACTGCCCTGGTGAAATTCTGCTGCTGCTGCTTATCTTATAAACGGTGAGATTTTGGATGGGCTTTTATACCCTGTACGTGCATGTCTAAAGTGGGTGTCGTACTAGAAGCAGTAAGTTAGGTTGTTACAAGGTTAAGAAGCTCAATAGGTTTCAAGTGCCAATATGATTCTAAAATGTACAGAGGATTCATCAATAGATTTCATTATAACTGACTTGTTGATCTAAATGAACACACTTTTTATATTAATGAAAATCCAGCAGGAACGTTTAAGTACTATACAAGGAAAATTTAAATTTTATTGGGAGAAATTAAGGTATGTGAATGGAGTGATATCTTACATACATATATTTAAAAAGTTGACACACTGAAGCTTTAAAAACTTCAACATTCCATTCAAGTCAATCCTAATAGGCTAATTATCATATTGGCCAATTGATATCAAAATGCATAATTACAAATCCCCCAGGAGTATTCAATACTTTCGCAGGAAGGACGGAAGGAGGTTTGTTTTATAAAGCAGTTCTGAAAGAACTGTATTAACTATGATGTTGCATCTGATACCTAGACCCAGGAAAAGGGAGAGTAACCTCCCAAACAGACTCATGTATATATTGACCTAATTTATGACAGAGATGTTCTAGGAAGAACAGTCATGGAAATTACAATCTCTTTATTAAATGTTGCTCACACAAAAATGAACCCTTCCTCTTTCCAGAGGCAAAATAAATTTCAGGGTAGTTATAGGCTAAAACAGAAAAAGAAACAAGCAGGTATACTATTATAAATATAATGACTTTGGGGAGGGGTTTAAAATATAGTATATAAAAAACTCGGGACCAGGGAAATGGCCTAGTGGGGAAAGGGTTTGCCAAACACACGTGAATGTTAGACTGGATTCAGTAGCCAGCCTAGCAGAATCAGTGAGTTCCAGTTTCAATGAAAGGCCCTGCCTCAAAGGATAATGTGGAGTGTGACTGATAGATTCCCAGTGTTAACTTCAGGCTTACACACACACATACACACACGTGTGTGTGTGTGTGTGTGTGTGTTTGTGTGTGTGTGTATGTGTGTGTGTATGAATACACAGAAAGAGAGAAAGAGGCAGAAATGCTGTAACTACATTCAACCTAAGTCAGTTTATGGAAAGACTTCGTAAAGAACGAGTATGAAGATACAGGATACAAAAGATAAGATATTTGCAACATTAATAAAAGAAAACCTTCTACCCACAATCAATTCTAGAAGGATAACCTAACATAAAAATTTCATAAAATGGAAGTTCAAACAACCATTAATATGTGAAAGATGCTCATTGTCATTAAGAATCAGGAAATTCAAGCTCATGTCATACCAGGATCCCAATATGGATTGGTGAAAACAAAGCAAAAAACAAACAAACAAACAAACAACCTTGATAGTGAGCATTGGCAGAGATATGAAGTATGAGCCTCACACTCAGGGTTGGAGGGAATAGAAATTAGTACACTCAATTTGGAAAATAACTTTTTGTGTCCAGTAAGATTGGAGCTTCACACAGCTAATGACACAGAATTCCAGCCCCAGGCACACTGATAACAATGTAAAGCATTTGTGTATTGGGAGACATATAGAAGAAAGTTCTAAGTGGAATTTTGACAACAGGCTTAATTTGGAAGTGAATCACTGACCTAAAATAGTGAAATAGCCATAGCATTAAGTGGATGGATAAGTTGTGACAGGTGAGCATAGTGAAATTCTTACAGTAATAAAAGGATGTGCTCTTCAAGATCCTCAGAAAAAGACATGAGTCAACTGAAATGTGGCACTAAAGAACACACACAATATATTTTTAAATATACTTAAACTGAAAAACAGGAGAATCCACAATCCATATTCCACAGGTGACAGCGCCTCAGAGAGAAACTCAGCAAGCTAGATCAGGGCCACAGGGAAAATCTGGGCAGTGGCCCCTATAGAGGGAAAGGCAACTTACATTAGAAGAGGCACGGGGGGGGGCTTTCAGGGGGTTGCCAGTATTCCGTTTATAACTTCAATATTGGTTACAAGCATATTTTCTTATAATCATACATTTCTCTGTATATTTAAGTGCTTTTGCATTTTCCTGTTTGTATTGCCTATTTTTTATATAAAAAAATACACCCACCACAACAAGAATCATGTTGGTATGATTTCAGATTCCAAAACAAAGCAGAGAATTACTATCCAGCCTCTATGCTTTGAACATAAAGCCAATGTCATGCTGACATCTTGAACAGCCTTCCAGATGTTATTGACAAGCGCTATTTAATGGTAAATAATAAAGGAACGTGTCCAAATGAGGTGCTTGCTATGTTCTAGGCAGTGCACTCAAGGTCTAGCTCACATCATTTAATCCATCCTCATGCAGCTCTGTAGGGCAAGCATCATTCTGATCAGTTTGTAAGTGGGGGCGATGTTCATTCCTGGTCCCAAGTAAAATCTCACTCTAATTGTGTGAGTGGCAGAAACAGAGTCCAGCACAATTCAGATGAACTGTCCACTTGGCTTACTGCTTCACTATCTAATTTTACTCTTTAGTTACTGCTTATACATGTCCACTAACAGCAAGATGTTGAGCATGCAAGATGGCTATATGCAGAAAATCTTTATAGCATGGAACTCATTCATCCTTAAGACATGGCCAAGCCCTATGATGGACTTTCTCGCTATAAAAAAGGGAAAGAAAAGCCCTGCCCTCATAGAGCATCTGACTAGAAAGAGGCAAATAGAAAAACACAACCAATAGTTTGGGAAAAAAGACAGGTTTGACACTGGCTTTGTGCTCGAACTCTAGCTGTCATTCACTCTTCCCTACCAAGATCCCAGTTTTTCCATTGCTTTCTTGGATGGTGCAGTTCTTCTTGGCACCCTTCTTCTTGTCTTCCCTCTTCTTTCCTCCTCTGTCCCCTCTTTGTTCACTTCCTCCAGGTTCTCTACCTAGAACACACATGCCTGGCTGGAGTGTATCTTTCTCTGTAAGTCTCCAGCTGTTTCCACAAGGAAATGAACACACCTTTTCTGACATGCTTCCAAACTTTACTAATGCCTCTTCTGGAGGCTATAGCAGAATCTATGTACTTGCTTCCTCTGCTATAGTGCAAGCTCCTTCAGCTCAGAGACCATGATTGATTTTGCTTTGTCCTCATCACAAAGGCTGAGGAGTGAGCTCAGAGTACACAGCCCTGCTCAATGCTGCTCTACAAATGAGCTGCACTGAGCAGTATCTAGCAGCATGTGAGTACTTTCTCTGTGTGTCGGGATCTGTGTCCCAAATGATAGCATCCGTGTTTTGTTTTTGTTTTTAAAAGGGGCATACTCATGCGTGGGTGCACACACACACACACACACACACACACACACACACACACACACACAGAACCAACAAACCTGGACTCATCAGGGTTCAGAAAGACTGAACCAACAATCAGGAGCCTGCGTGGGTCTGACCTAGGTCTTCTGCATACATGTTATAGTTGTGTAGCGTGGTGTTTTTATGGTATTCCTAACAGAGGGAGCAGGGTGGGGGCTGTTTCTGATGCTTTTGCCTGCTTTGGGGGCCCTTGTTCTCCTACTGGCTTGCCTCATCCAGCCTTAATATGACAGTAGAGACCAAATCTTATTGCAACTTGATATGCCATGTTTGGTGGCTATCTTTGGCAGGCCTGCCCTTTTCTGGAGAGAAATAGAGGAGAAGTTGATGGGGAGGGAGGAAGGAGGGAAAGGAGGAACTGGGAGGAGCGGAGGGAGGAGAAACTGCAGTCAGACTATAATATATATTTAAAAAAGTAAATTAATTTTAAAAAGGCAGAGCATGGCTTTATGTACCTGTAACTCCAGCACCAGGTGCCTGAGATAAGTGGATCCCAAGGGTTCATGAGCCAGCCAGTCAATTCAAAATAACTAGCTTTTGAGTCAGCAAGAGACCCAGTCTAAAGACAATATGATGGAAAGCGCTGCTCTGGCCTCTGCACACTAGCATATACACTCATAGGCATGTAATATACACACGTATGCACACACTTACAACTCACAACATTTAACATCTCTGGAGTTGTTACCGCGGTGATAAAAACTTTTCTATAGGAACAAATGTCCCACTGCCTGTTGGGCTAGTCTAACATGTTCATGAAATCTGCTACGGTGGTGTTATGCCAATCAGAACACAGTAGATAGGAAATACAGTTTGCTTCTTAATAATCACCATTTTTTTCATGTTTGCTTAGTGATCTTGAAAAAACACCACTAAAATTCTTCCAATATCTTCATTTGGCAATTTCTTCTATTTGGCTTTCTTGATAGACTTCTTGGTATTTCTTCATGACAGCCTTTTCTCTGTTGGAAAATTTGCTAGTCCTAGAAAATTTTCCCTCTTGTTGAGAAATTGAAGAAAAAAAATCTATGAAAGTTTGCTGACCTTTAGAAATCTCTACTTGAAAGTTCTTATGTTTCTTTTTTTTTTTTTAATGTCTAATGATAAATTATCCCCAGGGAGCTCAATTGTGTGGCAAGTCAGAAGCTTAATTTAAAACTCTCAAGTTAAACACATCAGAGGTGTACATACACATGAATAGACAACAGAAAATATGTAGTTTTTAATGCAGGTCATCGACTGGCTACAAATTTGTTCCTTCTTCCATGGTGCCCGGGACAGCTAACATTCTCCCTATGGCCATTGGAGTTTCCTCTGAGGGTTGTCTTTGATTTTCTCATCTGCCCTGCATCCTGATCTGCAGAGAGAGCTATTGCCGAAGCTGTTTCTGGAAACAGCTGGTTTTCCTTGTTTGTGGGAAGGAACATGGCTTATTGCAGTCCCAACAGTCCCAGACTCTGGGCCTCCCATGGATGAAGGGAGGCCCAGAGCCACCATCACTTTGGGGACTGTCCTAGCAGAAGCAATTTCTGATCCTTTGAACACATGCACACTAACAGCTCCAGCTGTCTTGATTCAACAGCAAAAAATGTTTTGAATGTGTTTATTCTAATACATCTATTTTTAAATGTCTACAAGTAATGACGCAAAAGCAACAATTTAAGGAAGTCACACCGTTAGCTCTTTACTTTTTTCTGACACTACAAAGGATCATCTTGCAAACCCCACTGCGATAACTAATCTTGCCTGTCAACCTAACTGGTTGAGAAGCCCCTAGATGAGTGAAACACATTGCTGGACATGTTTGTGAGACACTCACATCACAAGACTGCTGATCTAACGGCTGGATTAATCCCTGGATGAATTCGTCTTATGGCAGAGTTATTGGGAAATGGCAAAAGGAAGGGTCTGGGACTTAGCTGCAGGAAGAGGCCACTGATGTCGTGTTTGTGAAGCTTGTATCTTTTCCTGGCCTCTTCCAGGGAATATGGGCTCAGCGCAGAATGGCATATATCCTCTTCGAGTGCTCCTCCACTGTGCTCATCTGCACACTGTGGGGACAAGCAGCCCTAGACTGGACCTCGCAGATTTAACAGAGTAAATCCTTCTTCTTTGATTTTCTTAGCATTCCAGGACTGCTGACAGGAAAGCCCTTAATCTAGCCACCTAGGGCATCACTTCGGTTGATTCAGCCAAGGCACGCTTGTTTCTTAGTCCTCTGCTGCTGAATCTAATACTATTTTCTCTGTGCATTCTGATCTCCCTTTGCGTTGCTGCACTTAAAACTTTGCCTTGGCCAGTGCTGGTTCCCCTGTCATAACAAGGTCTCTAGGGAAGGGCCGCCAATCACTGTGCCATGTGGGGCTTTTTGGACCCTTCCCCCAGGAGAACTGATGACCAGCCATGAAAGCTTTGGAGAGGTGAGTGCTCTTGACTCTGGTTTAACCACCCATGGCCAGGACTACAGTTCAGGGCAGAGGGTTCAGTATGGATGTAGCCATGGCATAACAGCCCTAGTTGGGGAATCGCATGACAGCTGAGTGGCCCTCTCCTCACAGCTGCTTGTCTTTGGACCACTGCTAGGCTTTAGTTGAAAATCTAAATCTCGGTTTCTTCTTTTCTTATATTGCTCTCTATTTCAAGCCTTCTCCATCGTCTCAGCTGCAGGGAGATGATTTACGCACCAAACACTGAGGAGTCCCTGCTGCCTCTTCTATGGTTACAAGTAAAACAGCATGCCTTTGTAAAGAAAGGCAACGTGAACATGGAGGACAAATTGTCACATCTGAATGAGTCCTCTTTCCTTGCTAAATACTTCCCAGAAGGCATGACCACTTTGTCCTCCTCTCCTGGTTGGGAGAGTTTAGTTCTAGAATTGACTCAACTGGAAATAAAAAACAGTTGTCTTGGTCTGCGTCATTATACACAGAGCCTTCCGGAATTACGTCCAAGCTGCATTCACAGCACGACATGGCCTGGTAGGCTTTGCAAGATGAATTGTGATTTTGCCTATCTATACCCATGTGGAGCAAGAAGAACAAAGCTCCAGCAGAGTGCTGTTAGAATTTACACTGGATTCCAGCCTATCCTGGTAGGGAAGGCAGAGGGGAAAAACTCAGTTCATGATGGGAATGCACATGGTGGGTATTGAACAATGTGAGCACATCACAGCAGGCCAGGAAAGAGAGAGCAAGGTTGGAATCTGGAACCATGCTATCATTTTTGAAGGCCTGCCCCTAGTAATATATTTCATCAGGCAGTCCTTACTTCCCAAAGAATCCACAGCCTCTAAACCACAACACCAGCTGAGGCACATAGCTTGTTTGAGACGTTTCAGAAGCAAATGATAACACATCATCAGTAGGTGGTAGATCCAGACTCTGCCTCTGAAAGGAGCTGACATTTATAATATTTGGACTTGTAGGAGCTACTGTTCTTTTTGTAAAAAAAAATACAAAGGCAGGCATTAGAAATATTTGGGGGACAAGAAGATAAGATTCATAAGAATTGTGACCTGCATGGAGGTCAAAGTGCAGTAGTTATCAATAAGGTGGTTTACACCAAGGCTCCATGACCCCTATATCTGCCTTTTCTGTAGATTTATTGTCAAGGCAGTGAAGATATCTCAGAAGGAAAGGTAGAGTTGTCCTTTCAGGAACCTATGACCGTATATGCCAAGAGACACGTGGGCTTTTTAGATATGTCACATAAGCCACCTAGATATGTCGTATATTTCATAGTGTCCAGCATGGCATACCTTGGTAGGCTTTAGAAGATGAATTACTGCTATTCACCCATTGTTGCTCAGTTGCAGAATTGACTTTTGTCCGATAAGAAGAGGCAAATTTAGACTAAAGTGTTAAATAAAAATTTTATCATATAGTTATCTTATTTGGTAGCTCCTCTTTTAAAAGAGCAGGATCTTGGGGGCTGAGGGATTAACACAATGATAGAGGGTTTGCTTAGCATGCATGAAACCCAGGTTTTGTCCTCAGCAAAGCAAAAGAAAATTAATTCTTTTCAAAAGGCAGGATATAGCTGATGAATTTCATAGAAGGATCTGGATTTCAATGATGTATAGTGAAGAGCCAGCAAAAAGTTGCAGAGCATGTAATAGAGGCAGATAATTTTGAGGTTTTGTTATCATCTGCAAAACCAGAGAGGTATTTACAGGAAGTATTGCTTAGTGTGTAAAAATAAGTTTTTAAATAATTAAGATAAATGCTAAAAACAGCTAGGCAATAAACCTGTTTTAATATTTTACTGTAGTAGTTTCCTAACGTGACTTATGTGTAGACTGTGTCCTAATTTGGATCCTTGGAATCTCTGAGCTCACCTTGTAGATCACTTATCAAAATTAAATGGTGACTGCTCCTCAGCACACTAAGTTTTCGGAGGCAGCAAAAAGAACGATAATCAGAGAAATCAATGGTTTGCTCTGAATGGATTCTCCCTGGAACAAGCTGTCGCTTGCATACTTGTTGTGATAGTCATAAGATACAAGATTAGGAGTAAGGGGATGAGATGAAGTAGTGAAAACCTAGGGATGAATATCAAGAAAACAAGGTTTTTAGTTTTTCACAGTGGGTTGTGGTCCTCTTGGGAGAAGAGTTAAAATATTGATTAGGATGCAGGCAGATTCTGAGGATGGCGATTCAGCAGGAAGCAATGTGCTTCCTAAAGCTGTTTAAGCAGTTGTCAAGCTTCTAATATCATCTCTTAGAGGCCATGCAGGTGAAACGTTAGTGTCTGCCAGTAATCACTGAATTTTAATTCCATCACCACTAATTATGTCCCAGGTAATTTCTTTTAAAACATACATTATCTGAATGTCTACTCAGAAGAAATGGGGGTTCTTCCCTTAATGTATCATGATGTTATTTTTGTGGGGCTGCAACACTGAATGCAGAAAAGGAACTTTCGGTTGGGTTCTCTTGATGAGAAACTTAAGTCACTTAGACACAGATATCAACACAGGGTCTTAAATCAGTTTACTTGAACATGTTCTAGGTTAATGTTTTTATGTGTTTCCCATGTGGTCCTAAAACACAGCCAAGAGGGCCAACTTACATCAGAATCACTAACTTCACACCCTTCCTTGACCCTCAGCCCAGGTTTCCTCTGCCTATCTTAAGGTGGTTGAAGGACCAGTGAGTGGTATTGACACAGGGTCCCTTTCACGTGCATGGAGCCTTTGACTTTACTGGCATTTCTGCAATTATAAGGGAATGCCCATTATATTTCTAGAAATGGTATCTGGACTTATTTTCAAGTACATTTTGATTGTTTTTCCATTGTGGAAGGATTTAATTTGCAGTCAAAAATTCAAGGACCCTTGTGGGGAACTCAAACTGTGTGACTGGGGGGACTGGCCTGGAGCAAGAGTGAGTGAGGTTGAGCTGTATACAAAGCCTGAAAATCTTATCTTGAGCCCACCGGTAGTAAGGATCGCTCCCTCCCTCTTCGGTGTGTCTGTGGGTCTGTGTGTTCCAATGCATATAGTTTCAGGACTCCCCCTCCCACCACCCTTGAGGTAGTCACATAGCAAGGTGGCCAGGTTTTAGATAAGGACATGTCCAGCTAGCATCTGGAATTGCTCTCCATGCAAATGAAGCCTTCCCAGCAGCTCAGCCCCAGCCAATGATGTACACTGCCCAGGAAACCCCTACCCACTCCCCCAAGGTTTATATAGCTCCCATTCCTCCCAAAAATGAGAGCTACATCACCGGAAGATTGTGTGGCTGAAAAGGCTGTATCACTGAAAGAGCTCTGAATGAATTCTCTCTGGAACAAGCTGTCACTTGCATACTTTTTGTGATAGTCATAAGATACAAGATTAGGAGTAAGGGGATGATATGAGCAGTGAAAAACTGGGGCTGAATATCAAGAAGGATCTCTCCCTCTGGGCATTCACTGCTGGATTGGATCTTGCTAACACGCCCCCCTGGCTAAGCTTCATTCCTTTGGGCCCAGCACTGATATACTTTTGTGCCTGGGTACTCTGAGGGGAAAGAAGCAGGCCCCGGGCTCTGAACCAACAGACTCTGATGATTATTATACACAGTTTTATGTAATGGTAATTTGAATACAAATTAGTACTGAACGAGACACATCTAAGAATGGAATTTTGTTGTGAAAGGTTCTCAATAGAGAAGCTGACTGAAGTCATAGTTTCTGCTGTGGTGTGGGTAAGTGTTCCCAAAGTCCATGTGTTAAAGGTTGTTCTTCTGTTTCTGATGCCTTTGCATAGTGACAAGAAACTCTGAGAAGTGTGGGCAGCGTGGGAGGTCTTAGGTTACTGGGTGTGTTTGCAAAGGGGCTTGTGAGAGTCTGTTTTCTTCCTCCTTCTGTGTTCGCACCTCAGCTGCCATAAAGGTTAATAGCTTGGCTGGCTCTTTTATTCCCTACTATGGTGTGCTGTCTCCCCATAGGCCAAGGTAAAAGAGCTGAGCAATCATGGACTGAACCCTCCATGAGCTGGCCCATCCCTCCATGAGCTTATCCATCCCTCTGTGAGATAGCCTATCCATTCTTGAGCTGACCCATCTCTCCATGAGCTGGCCCACCCCTCCATGGGCTGGCCCATCCCTCCATGAGCTCATTAAGATATTTGTTATAGTATCAGGAAGTCAAGAAGCAGCTACTCTAAGCATTCATGTTTACTGGGATTTTTTTTCCATTTTAAGGGACAAAGAAACAATGACATTTTAACATCTCCCCATGCTCATCTATTTCAGATTTTTCAAATTTGTTTGCTTGGTCTATACCTTTCTATTTGAAAAAACTCAAACTTAGAAATATGCATGAAATAAATGATAACCTAAGAACAATCAGCTTAAAGTTAGCAAAATTGTTTAGATCATTAACACTGATAGTGAAAGGAGTTAAATCCAAATATTTCTCAAAGCAAGAGGCCCAGTTGATAAGTTCTGAAAAACACTTATGTATTGGATGATTACTACTATTCAAGAAAATGTAAACCAAAGAGAATCCTTTTGTTTACTTTATGTAGCTAGCAAAACCCCAAAGATAAGCATAGCAATAAAAAATTATAATCCAGTTTGAATGTATAGATGCAAATACATAAGTAAAATATTAATAAATCTATTCTAGCAATATATTAAAAATACATGATGAGCAAATCGGCTCTATTTTATGAGCCAAAAGGTGATTCGGCATTTTGCTTCCTATTAATGGAATTTACTGCATTAACAAATGAGAAGATAGATCAAGCTAAATCTTCCATCATAATTGTTAAAACATTCTTTATAGACCAGGGGTGGAAGAGAACTGTCCCAAACCTTCACAGTCAATCTGTGTGCAAGACGATAACACCGTTTCCAATGGAAATGCTCAAAAGGCAAAGACAACACATCATTGTCACTAGGCAATGTTTTATAAAGGCGCAAAGTGTTAGAATAAAATAAGAAAACATTACATAAGTAATTAGGAAAACTTCTAGAACTTGCAAGGGAATTAGCAACTGTTACAGGAACCAAGACCATACAGAACAGATAGCAAGCATGGTTAGCAGTTAGGAGGAAGCAGATAGAGGGACACTATTTGAAATTGCAATGGTGCTTTGAACACTAATATAAAATGGCACTTAAAGCAATGGTGCCACTAATATAAAATGAATAAACTAAAAATATAACAGCATGTAAGTCAAGGTACGTGTGTGTGTGTACATACAATCAGTCATCCGTAATTGTGGGTACCATGTTATAAACAGGTTAAACTAACTATGGGTTGGGAATACTACTTTAGAGAAATTCATTTATACTGAATATATAAAAACTTTTGTTTTCTAGTCATTGTTTTCTAAGAAATACAAGCAGTGATATAATTAACATTACATAGTAACCAGTAATTTAAATATTCTAGAAATGACTTACAGTAAAATGTGCATAAGTAACATTGTCTAATAGATTTGAGCATCTATAAAGTTTGGTCTTCGAATCAACTCTCTAGATGGTAAGGGGTGTGTGTGTGTGTGTGTGTTTGTGTTTTCTGCTATTCAGGATGCACATATTCAATATGATTTAGATGTTAAATCTGTCTCAATTTTATTGATAATTTCAAAACTATCTTGAGTAAGATTTTACATATTAACACAAATTTCATCAGAATTTTAGCTAAGAACAGTGTAGAAAATTCACAATAATAGTCAAAACATTTTTGAGAAAGAAGAGAACAAAAAACACACCTCAAGTCTGTAATGAATATTAATAACAGAATATGCCATTGACACAGATGATCGTAAGAGCCAGTGAAACTCAGGGAGTCCCATAGCCATTGCCTCTCCACATGGGATCTGAGTTTTACTGCAGGTTCTCTTTCTTGTCTGAGGTGAAGGATACACAATCAAGGAAATGGTTTCTGAACAATTTTCTGCAGTTTTTGAAAAAATGAGTATGCAATCACTATGGAACTCACACATTTACAAGAGTCAGGCTTAAGCCAAAGTAACAGCATTCTAGAAAGGTAATTTTCATAAACAGAAAAACACAGTCATGAAAATATTATAAATTGTTGGAAGAAAGCACAGAAGTATTTTTTCACTTATTTTTATTTATTACAATTTATCACTTTGTATCCTAGCTGAAGCCCCCTCCCTTATCTCCTGCCAGTCCCTCCCTCCCTCTTCTTCTCCTATGCCCCTCCCCTAGTCCACTGATAGGGTAGGTCCTCCTTCCCTTCTATCTGACCCTAGCCTATTAAGTCTCATCAGGACTGGCTGCATTGACTTCCTGTGTGGCCTGGTAAGGCTGCTCCCCCATCCCAGGGGGAGGTGATCAAAGATCCAGCCACTGAGTTCATGTTAGAGACAGCCCCTATTCCCTTTCCTAGGGAACCCACTTGGAGACTGAGCTGCCATGGGCTACATCTGTGCAGGGGTTCTAGGTTATCTCCATGCATGGTCCTTGTTTGGAGTATTGGTCTGTGCAAAAACCTGTGAGCCCAGATTTTTTGGTTCTGTTGCTCTTCTTGTGGAACTCCTTTCTCCTCCAGGTCTTTCTATCCTCCCCTTCTTTCAGAAGATTCCTTGCACTCTGCCCAAAGTTTGGCTATGAGTCTCAGCATCTGCTTTGATATCCTGCCGGGGAGAGTGCTCTCTGTGGAAGGCTTCTGTACTGTTCGCTGTTTCTCCTTCTTCCAATGTCTATCCTGTTTGCCTTTCTGAATAAGGACTGATCATCTTACTCAGGGTCCTCCTTCTTGCTTAGCTTCTTTAAGTGTACAAATTTTAGTCTGTTTATCCTATTTATATGTCTAGTTTATAATTTATAACTGAGTGTATACCATGTATGTCTTTACTTAAAAGAACAATTTTCAATCTCATATGGAAAATGAAAAACCCAGAATTGCTAAAACAATCCTGTACAATAGCATATCTTCTGGAGGTATCTCCATCCCTGATCTCAAGCTGTACTATAGAGCAAGAGTAATAAAAACTGCATGGTACTGGCATAGAAACAGAATAGTGGATCAATGGAATCAAATCAAAGACCCAGAAATAAACCCACATATCTACAGATACTTGATTTTCACAAAGAATCCAAAACCATACAATGGAAAAAAGACATAATTTTCAACAAATGGTGCTGGTCTACCTGGATGTATACATGTAGAAAAATGCAAATAGATTCTTATTTATCACCTTGCACAAAACGAAAATCCAAGTGTATCAAAGACCTCAACATAAAACCAGACATACTAAACCTGTTAGAAAAGAAAGTGGGGAAGAGCCTTGCACTCATTGGCACAGGAGACAACTTCCTGAACAGAACACCAACAGCACAGGCTCTAAGATCAATAATCAAAAAATGGGACCTCGTGAAGCTGAAAAGCTTCTGTAAAGCAAAGGACACTGTCTACAGACAGTCTGTAGACTGGGAAAGGATCGTCACCAATGCTACATCTGATAGAGGGCTAATATCCAGAATATATAAAGAACTGAAAAAGTTAAATACCAACAAATCAAGTAATCCAATTTAAAAATGGAGTACAAAGGTAAACAAAGAATTTTCAATAGAGGAATATCAAATGGTAGAGAAACACTTAAAGAAATGCTCAACATCCTTAGTTATTCAAGAAATGCAAATCAAATGACCCTGAGATTTCACCTCACACACATTAGAATGGCTAAGATCAAAAACTCAAGTGGCAATACATGCTGGAGAGGATGTGGAGAAAGGGGAACCCTCCTCCATTGCTGGTGGGAATGTAAAGTTGTACAACCACTTTGGAAATCAATGTGGCACTTTCTCAGAAAATTAGGAATAGTGCTACCTCAAGATCCAGCTATAACACTCCTAGGCATATATAAAAAAATGTTCAAGTATACAAAGTTATTTGCTCAATGATGTTCATAGCAGCTTTATTAATAATAGCCAGAATCTGGAAACAACCCAGATGTCCATCAACTGAGGAATGGATATGGAAATTGTTTTACATTTACACGATGGAATACTACTCAGCAATTAAAAACAAAGAAATCATGAAATTTGCAGTCAAATGGGTGGAACTAGAAAATATCATCCTGAATGAGGTAACCCAGAAACACAGAAGTATTTATAAAATACTAAGGTTGACCTGTCTAGAGACAGAAATTATAGTTCAATTGATGTAACCTTTTAAAAATATATAAAAATGATGGCATGGGGAAAATTAAGATACAGCAATAAGATTGAGAAATGCTTGTAATATATTTTATAGGCAAAAGTGAACATTCAGAACATATATAGCAAAAACATACAAATCAATCAGATAAAATTGAAAATAACTGAAGGGTATGAACAAGCAACTCATGGACACTTGGACAGATGAAAATGTTCTCAATTGCACAAGTGATGAGGGAAATCCAGACTAAAGCTCTAAGACAGATTTTTTAAAATCATTCAACCATCCAAATTAGAGAGAATATTGATGTTGAATTTCTTTTGTGGATGGAAAAAGACATGCCTACCTATAAATGTTATCTATCTTTGTGCCCATACATTCTGTTTGAATGATTCAGAGTTTCAGAAACACATAAATCTCACAAGTTACGCAGAGATGCTTCCACTGTTGTCTTCATTTCTATTTCTGTTGCTGCCATAAAATACCCTGGCAAAGGCTACTCAAGAGAGAAAGGGTTTATTTGGCTCATAACAGCTCTAAGAACATCACATCATAGCAGGGATGTCACCACCACAGGAGCCTGAAAAACTGGTGACATAACATCTATAGTCAAGAGCAGAGAGCAGTTGGTTAGCACATGCATGCCGGGACTGGCTTGTTTTCTACGCTCTGACGTAGTTCAGAACGCAACCCCAGGAAATGGCGCCACCTGCTCTTAGACTGGGTCTTCCCACATCTATTAACAAAATCAAGACAGTCCCCTGCAGACATGCCCACAGGCCAACCTGATCTAGACATGTGATCTCACAGAGATTCTCTCCTCAGGTGACTCTAGAGTGTCAACGACTTAAACCAGTCTTCCCGGCATTATTTCATAGTGCACAATGTTGAAGTATTTGTCATGCTGTATCACACTATATAGCCTTTAAAGTAGCAATGATAGATAACCACAAAACCACAAAACCCAGAGCTAAAATATTCTCTTTGTAAGTCTTTGCACACATAAACATATGTAAATAGCTATGTGACTATGAATGGATGCAAATTCACAGAGAAGAATTTCCAGGATTCAGCAAGTATTGCCATCTGAGGCTGTCGTAAGTAGAAAGGAGAAGAGATGAAAGCTGATATTTTCTGAATGTACTTGTATTTCATTTCACTTTTTATAAATAGTATATGTTCACATTATTCTAGTGGTAAAAACATAAAATCACATGGGATGGAACATTCAGTTGTACATAATGTTCCCAAATGGCCACGAAAGGCCACCCTCACCCTTCTATTTTAGTCAATAAATATTGCTGATTACCTGGCAAGCTTCAGTCTCTGTGGTCATATTTTTCAGCTGAACACTGAGGTACAAGAAATCCCAGGCAGGAATGGCAGATGCAATCTACTGGAGCCGCTCACAAAGCACATACTAGACTGCAGACTTGTATCTGCAGTGTATCAAGAAGATAAGTAAGGAACTCACGAATCAGTCTGTCAGAAAATTAAATAATAAAAAGTAAATATCATAAGCACATCTGGAATGGAGAAGAACATGTGAAGTCCGCTCCTCATAAGAACGCCACAAGCGTCTGGAAATTCACCAAAGGGTTCTACTGATCCAGGGAACATCTCTTGAAGAAAAGCAGCTGCATTTTGGAAAATACCATTGAGCTTTCTGACATTTTAACTTGCCCCACCACGTCACCCCAGCTCCACAGTAGCCTTGAAAACTAACAGCCTTGTATCCATGGTAACTGAAAACCGGAAGCCTAGCATCTACCAAAGTGCGGGTGGCAGCACCACGTTGGAGCAGCTCCAAAACCTCTGTCCCCAGGGCATCAAGACGATTTGACCTGTCTGATGGCACATGGCAAAGCTCCGTTCTCAGGGTTTGTCTCTATTTGACCTGACTCAGAGTCTGCTCTGTGTGTTCAGCTTGTCTCAAGGGAGTGTGTCAACAGCGATCAGCTGAAACTGTTTAACACTGCCACTACCTGGCCTGGGGACACACATTAGAGCACACAGGAGGCTGATTAAATGACCTCAAGGAAATTCACAGGCAGCTTGGAAAGTTCTTATGTATTCTAGAGAACCTAGAAGTCCATGTATATACAGCATGGCTGTGCACATGCTCAGTAAACACCTGAGAAGATCTCACACCACCACCTCTGAGGCCCTGTGCAAGTAGGAAGTGAGGCTGAAGGCACAGTGATTCTAGCAAAGCACTGGAGATGTACTGCGACAATGTGTCCAGAGCCCCATGGGGAAGGCTGAGAGGCTTGTAGGCTCCCAGCACTTAAGAAGATGCCCGTTCCACCATTAGGAAACGCAGGCCTTTAGTGGCTGCATGACAACAGATGCAGAGGCAGGCCATAAAAGCTGCTAAGTAAACAGTTGCAAATAACCACCAGCAAAGTGTGGGATGGGGGTCATTTGTTTTTCTGAACAGCTCCATGATAATCGGTTTAAGCATTGGGTTCTCAGCAAAACCTATAAATGAAAACAGAAACAAGTATGGTTTATATACATGGGGACAAGAGTGTCATCTGGGAATAAGGAATCTCAATCAAGAAAATGCCTCCATAGAATTGGCCTGTAAGCATTTGCTTGACTGATGATTAGCCTGGTTCACAGCGGGAAGTGCGGTCTCTGGGCTGGTGGTTCCATGTGTTATAAGAAAGCAGGGTGAACAAGCCCTTGGGGAGCAAACTACTAACATCTGTCCATGGCTTCAGTTCCTGCCTTCAAACTCTTTCCCTTGTTGAATTCCTACACTAACTTCTATCAGCAATAGATTGTTAACTGGAAGTATAAGATGAAATAAACCTGTTTTTCTCCAAGTTGCTTTTAGTCATGGCATTTTATCACAGCAATAGAAACCCTAAATAAGATAGTAGCAAAGAAAGTACAGATGTTAGACATATGAGCAAACATTTAAAGTCATCTATGAAATATGTTTAAAGAGTTAAAGGAAATAACCTCCAAAACATTCAGGGAACTAGGGATTCTGGCACAGGTCTGCAATCTAAGCATTGATATGCAGAAGCAGGAGGATGGCAAGTTTGAGGCTAACCTGGGCTACATAGAAAGAAATGGTTTTTCATCACAGAACTAAAATCCAAGGGCTCAAATGTGTTATGTGGTGAGTCACTGTTTTCTAACATGGACAGGACCTTCAATTAGGTCCCTGGTACTACATAAAAGTTAAAAAAAAGACTTCAAAGAAAGAATGAAAATGATGTCACACCATATATAAACTATCACTAGGGATAGAAGCTATAATTAAAAATAGAAATTTTAGAACTGAAAAGTAAAAGATATTTCAGTGGGTTGGCTTAGCAGAGAGAGATCTTAGCTATCGAATGAAAAGAAAATTAGTGAGTCTAAAGACAGATCAATTGAAATTATCCAGTCTGAGAAACAGAAGATACAAACATACATTTAGTAGTTAAAATTCTGAGAAAATCTTGAAAGCGTGAGAAAGAAAGCTTGGCACAGCACATACAATGGGATCCCATTAACATTAACAATGAATTTCATACCTCAGACTATGGCTTCTAGAGAGCAGTGGGATGGCCTACTCAAATACTGAAAAAAAAAGTCAACATGCAGTTTTAAAACAAGCAAAGCCATCTTCCAAAATTTAAATCAAAATAGGGACATTTGAAGATAGACAAAGTCCATCATTCACTGCTATACCTGTGCCAGAGACGTTCTCAAGCTGAAATGAACACACAGCAGACACACTAATATAGAAATATAGAACACCAATAAATGTATTTATGTAGGAAGGCATGTGTCAATAAGGGCAGAGTTCTGTTTGTGCATGTTTTCTACTCCTCTAGGTTTAAACGATGACCACATAAATCACTGACTGAATTGTTTGATAAACTTAACAATAAATAGAAATGCAATTTGCTTGATGACTGTCACGCGGAAGAAGGCGGAGGGAGTGGATCTGTGTTGGGTAGGTTATCCTGTTCTTTTCAAATAAATTAATACCAATAAGAACTATATTTTAAGGTGTCAGTTGTAATCTTCAGAGCAGCTCCTAAAGTAATAACTAAAATTATAGCAAAGGAAACAAGATAGAGTTGTCATATAATCCAACAATTTTCCACCTAGGTACACAATAGCCAAAGGAACTGGAAATATGTTTATAAGAAGCTTATGTACAAATGTAGGAAATGTGCAAAAGAAAAAATAACACAAATGACCATAATAATGGAAAAAGGAGACTGTAGTATAGAATATATAATGAAATATTATTTATTAATAAAAGGGAATGAAATGCTGATACATGTTGCAGTATGATGAACCTTGAAATCATTATGATTAGTGAAAACACTAGTTTCTAAAGCATGTGCTTTTCATGGTTTAATTTGAAATATCCATTGACTGAAAGTGGCGAGCAGTGACCAGGGGCTCAGGTGAGGGCAAGGAGATAAAGAATGTGTGTTTAGCAGAACATGATTTCTCTGGGGATCAAATCAACATTGTAAAGTGAGGTGATAGTCTAGGTGCGCCGTCTAATCCACTAAAACACAACATATTTACACTTTTGGGGGATAATGTCTACTGTGCATGAGTTATATCTCAATAAAGCTGTGCTTCAAAAAAGAAAGGGGCAAAAGACGTCACAGCACTTTATAAATGAGCACATACAAGTGGCAATACACTTAGGAAGACATGCTGTACGCCATTAGTCATGAGAAAACGACACACACACCACACACCCACCAGGCTGGCCAAAATTAACAAGATTGACAATACCCACTTTGGTAACCGCATGAACCAACTGGGACTCTCATATGAGGCTGGTGGGAGTGTAACATGGTATAAACACTCAGAAGAAAGTTAGCAATGTATCCTCAAGCCAAAATTAGGCTTGCCCCAAGACCCAGCAATTCTACTTCTAAAGTATATATCTAACAGTAATGAATGGTAACATTTATCAAAAGATACATGCAAAAATACTCATTATGGGTTCAATAATAACCCATATTAGTATTAGAAAAAACAAAATACAGAACTTAACTCCCAAGAACAGAATGAAAAAATACATGGTAGTATAGCCATGCTCTTCAATTCTGTTAGTTACAAAATTTTCATATCTTTAAAAGCCCTTGAAAACACATATTTACTATCAATTTACTACAGATATGTGTCTCTACAATTTGAAAAATTATTGGCTAAAAGATTGGGTATTATTTTGGAGGTTGTGGTAGTAGTAAGGGCTAATGCATAGCATCCTAGTTTGCTTTTCATTGTCTAATAAAACACTACAGCTGGTTTAGAGAGGAAAGGGTTTACTGTCACAGCTTATAAGTTCCTCATCAAGAGCAGCCAAGGTAGGAACTTCACATAGAAACCTAGAGTGAGAAACAGAAGCGGAGGCCATGGTGAAACTTGACTTACTTGTTTTCTCTGGCTTGCTCAGCAATGTCTACTACAGTCCAGGCTCACCTGCCTGAGGATGGAACCACCCATAGTAGGCTGCCTACTTCCAAAAAAAAAAAAAAAAAACTAGCAATGAAGAAAATGCCACAAGCTGATCTGAGAGAGGCAATTCCTTAGATGAAATTTCCTCTTCCCTGGTTACTCTAGATTCTGTTCATTTGACCAAAAATAACCAGCACAGGTTGCTAGCCTGTGTTTGCTCCTGGACCTATATAAATGAAGCTCATTAAATTAGGTCATGGTCACTCGATTCTAAATATTCATAAAGCATCATTATGGTTATTTATGGGAACTTTGTGTCACACTGAATTGTGACTTTTCTAATTTCCCATTTTCCTAGCTATCAGTCCACTATTAATTTTGAATTTATTGGATTTGGGTCAGAAAGTATGGTCCATGTAGTATCTATTCCAAGAGTTCAACTATGTATTTGTTTATGGATCTGTGTGATCACTGTTTATCCATACTTAAAACTAGTGTGCATTATGTAACTGTTTCGGGTAGTTAGTTCACTGCCCATGATGCCAAACTTATTAAATGTGTGCTTTGGTAGCTTTATCCTTCATAGCTTTTTATGTGCCAGATCTCTGTGTGATTGAAAGGTCCTTGGAACCTGCCACTGCAATGGTGGTTTGTTAATTTACACTTAGAGTTCCACCAGTTTTCACTTTACTTGGCAACATGATACGCTGAATGCAAGTACTCCTTCAAAGTAATGCTCCTTCATCCTATGGCTATTTTATTTCTTATGCTGGTGTAATAATGCTCACTTTCTTCTTTGACCCATTCCTTTATACTGAAGGTGGAGGGCAATTTCAAACTTAGAGAAAAGTTGTAAAAAGAACACATTGGTTCTGATGACCTCTTCCCCAGATTCCACGTTAGGTGGACTTCACATTCATCTTCACCCTCCCTTCTCCCTATTTCTTTCTGTTGAGTGTCTTCCTTGAAAAGAAGGAAGCAGGATGGTAGAATAGAGGAAGAAGGGGATAGTTCTTTTGATTGTTAACCTGATGGATAATTCTTCCTTTTGTATTATTTGTAGGTCTGCTTTAATGCTTTTTTCATCTTGTTTTAGTTCCCTTTTTCTTCCTTCCTTTTATTTCCTTTTTCCTTTTTGGGGGGAGGGGCAGGGCCTAAAACTTGCTAGGAACTCCAGACTGATCTTGAGTTGTTTACCCTCTTGCTTTAGTCTCCTGACTGCTGGGATCATATCATAAAATGAAGTTTTGTTAAACAAATGTGCATCTTTAGGTTCAGAGCACACTCTACAGAAAGGCTCTCTAATATACACCATTTTATTTACCTCTGCCATTTTAGAGTTTGTTTCATATTTGTATAATTCTCCCCCCCCCACCCTGAGTTAGGGTGACACTGTATAGTCCCAGCTTACCTTGAGTTCATAGAGATCTGCCTACCTCTGCCCTTGGTATTAAAGAAGTACACCACCAAGGACTACAATACACCTTTTCAAAATTTTCCTGTTCCCTCCTTATCTTCTTCCTGATGATTGTTTTAAGTTAAATGACCATTTATTTGTTGAGCTGTACCCACAGCTCAGTTTTGCTCTCTTAGAGAATGAAAGAAACAAGAACCATGTGTAACAGTTAATTTCACTTTCACATCAGTGTGATCAAAGTTCCTAGAAGATCATCTTAAGGGAGGAGCGGTTTATTTTGACTCATAACTTCAGAGGGTTTAGCCCACCACTGTGGGGAGAGAATAAGAAAGCACAGTAGTTGACATATGGTGGCTAGGAAGTGCAGTGAAACGGGTACACAAAACAACCAGGGCTAGGTATAGCCTCTAAGAATATTCCCCCAATGACTTACTTCCTCCAAAGACCCCTGCCTTCTATCTTTAATGCCTCCCAATAATATATCACATTAGGAATCTACCAAAGGATTAGGCCATTCACCGGGTCTGAGCCTCTGTGATTTAAATTATCTGGAAATGCCCAGCACTTCTACAGGAGTATTTTGTTTATCTCTGAGGTAATGCTCAGTCTAATCAAGTTGACAATCAAGATTAGTGCTCACAGCAAGGGTTGACACATTGAAAGATATTTGTGGATAGAGGTAACACCAGGTGTGTGTTGATGTAAACCTCAGAAAATAGTAGAGTGAGGATGAACACTGAGGCTACAGTGAACTTGTTTGCTGTCAGAAAATCACCACCTGTATTATAAGAGATGTGTGTTGGCCCTCCGAATTAGAAGACTGCAGATTGGCAAAGTACGGATGTTGCAGCCTGTATGCACCCAAGTAACCCAGAGTCTTTGCTCTGTCTTGAAGCTCCATGTGGGCAACAGAGATTAAGAAGCTGTGTGTTGGGTAAGTGCTGGCTCATGCAATGGGCTCATGCAATGGGATAAAGATGCTATGCCTTTTCTTTCTTTCTTTCTTTCTTTCTTTCTTTCTTTCTTTCTTTCTTTCTTTCTTTCTTTCTTTCTTTCTTTCTTTCAATTTATTCACTTTGTATCCCAACTGTAGCCTCCTCACTCATCGCTTTCTAGTCCCACCCTCCCTCCCTCTTCTCCTCCTATGCCCCTCCCCTAGTCCACTGATAGGGGAGGTCCTCCTCCCCTTCTATGACCCTAGCCTATCAGGTCTTACCAGGACTGGCTGTATCATCTTCTGTGGTCTGGCAAGACTGCACCCCCCCCCCCCCGCAAGGGGGAGGTGATCAAAGAGCCAGCCACTGAGTTCATGTCAAAGAAGGTCTCTGTTTCACTTACTAGGGAACCCTCTTGGAAACTGAGTTGCCCATGGGCTACACCTGAGCATGGTTCTAGGTCTTCTCTATGCATGGTCCTTGGTTGGAGTATCAGTCTCTGCAGGCCTCCCTGGGCCCAGGTTTTTTTTTTTTTTGGTTTTTTTTTTGGCTCTGTTGGTCTCCTTGTGGAGTTCCTGTCTCCTCCAGGTCTTTCTATCTCCCTGTTCTTCCATTAGGTTTCCTGCACTCTGCCCAAGGTTTGGCAATGAATCTCAGTATCTCCTTCAAAACCCTGGTGGGTAGAATCTTTCAGAGGCCCTCTGTGGAAGGCTTATGTCCTGTTCCTCATCTTTTCCTACTTCCAATGCCTATCCTGTGTGTCCTTCTGAGTGAGGTTTCAGTCTCTTCCCTAGGGTCCTCCTTGTTTAGCTTCTGTACAGATTTTAGTATGTTTATTCTATATTATATGGCTATATTATATGCTAATATCTACTTATAAATGAGTATATACCATGTGTGTCTTTCTGCTTCTGGGATACCTCACTCAGGATGATCTTTTCTAATTCCACTATTTGCCTGCAAATTTCATGACTTCCTTGTTTTTAATTGCTGAGTAGTATTCCATTGTGTAAATGTATCACAATTTCTGTATCCATTCCTCCATTGAGAGACGCCTAGGTTATTTCCAGATTCTGTATATTACAAATACAGTTGCTATGAACATAGCTGAGCAAATGTCCTCATTGAATGGTGGGACACCTTTTGGGTATATGCTCAGGAGTGGTATAGCTGGATCTAACTTTCTGAGAAAGGTGCTTCATTTTTTAAAATAAAGAAACACAGTTAAACTAAATGCCAACTGAATCTCCTAGGTCAAACTGCCATTTCAGATCTACAACTGAACCACTCACCTCCCTGGTGAATCACTCTCTTTACTTGTAAGATTTTCTTCAGCTGTAAGAATTGTAGACCATGCACATATGACTAGCTTCTTGTTAACCTGGCACTTATTTTATTGATAGTCTTGGACATTGTCAGTAGAGGGTTGTTTATTCTCCTTGCTCTAGTCCATCATGGTAAAGAAGTTAGAACCGCTCCAATCCACAGCTGAGCCATGCCATGCAGCCAGCTGTGGTACCTGAGGCAAATGACGTAACCTCACAGTTGGAAGGAGTCTGGAGAATTCTGGTCTTTCCTCTTCCTCTCATAGGCACTATCACATAAAGCAGTAAAATGGTTTCTTTGTGAGAAGAGTCAGCGCTGTGTGGTCTCTCACTGCATCTCAAGTCTTTCTCTCTATTGCTTTCTTCCTCGAGATTACAGAAGCATTTTAATGAACTAAGCAACTAGAGTTGCTTAGATACTTTACAGAGAAGACCATCAAACAGTTGCACAATCTGCCCTATTGTTTCATACTCTGGGCCTATAGACGTGTGAGTAAATTAAGTATACTGCATCACACTAGGGTATGGTGGACACTGGGGAAGGAATGGATGGAGTACATTAGATCACAGTAGGGACTGGAGGGGACCGTGAAGAGAAGGAACCTGTTTTAAGGGGAGCCACCTCTTCTAAGCTATAGCCAATTGCTACCATGAGGAACATATGTCTAAACCAGCTAGACAGGTTTTCGTTTTTCTCCAAAAGACAGAAGTAAGGGGTAGCTTCTGTCAGATCTTAAACTCACTTCAGATTCCACTGTATGTGCCGCAAGCTTCTCAGTCTGTTCCCTTAGCTCTTGCATACTGTTTTGCGGACTGCAGCATTGCCCTTATTCTCTTGTCTGGGATTAAGTCAGCATAATAGACCCCCAGATTTGAATTTTCATCTACTTCGCCTTTGTTAGTAGCTACTTTGCCACAATAATAATAATTCAATCCTTTATTTTAGTTCAGTAAGGGTGATATTTAATTAACAGAAAATCATTTGTCTGATAGTCAATTGTGGAATATTTGGGTACTCTTTATTTTGAGAAAAATGGTATTAAATGTGATGTATATATAAGAGCTTATTGGAAAGTGGAATAATGAATAATACAGAAAAACAATATAGGAACATATTAACATAATAGCGCACAGAAAGACACTTGGAGAATAGACAGGCCTCATGACTCAGACCTTGAGACACCTATAAATGTGTGGTCCCTGAACCCAAATGGACCCCAGCTCATTCACAGTTTACAGACTGCATCTATTAGACCTTTCTCTAAAGCAGCTTGTGTTGTCTATGAGCATGTGCAATAAATCAGGCTTTGGAGCTATCTTGCAGAAGCTCAATTCTAGGGCAGCCATCGGTCATGAGGAAAACAGTTACTCCAGCATCAGGCTGGGACTGACCCCAAGGAGAAGACAACTGGGTGAAGGTTGTAGGTGCTAAGAAAGACTTCTAAAGAATGAGGCAAAAACTTGAAAAACAGGAATTAGAGAGGTGGCTCAGTTGGTGAAGTGAGTGATTGCTGTACAAACATGAGAAGCTGAGCTTGGCTCACCAAAAACCATGTAAAACATGGGTATGGTGGTGCACACCTTTAACCACAGAGCCAGTTGCAGAGAAGGCAGATCTCTGAAGCTCATGGTAAGCCAGTCTAGCCTAATTGGTGAGTTCCAGGTTCAGTGAAAGACCATGTCTTAATTAGTGAGAAGAACAGTGATGGAGGAAGACACCCAACATCCACCTATGGTCCCCACATGTGCATTCATGCATGCATGTACACACCTACACACACCCATACAGAATGGGAAATGGCACAAAGCTGATAATGAAATTGTTTTGTAATTAGGGAAGGGAGATTATGCCTATCATATTTGAAAATTATAGAAAGTGTTCTTGAAAATAGGGAATGGTTGAGTTTCATTTCTCAAAATATTAATGTTTGAATAGAAGTGTGCTAATTATTAGAACCCATATATGTAACATGTAGCACATGCTAGTACATGTAGCATTGAAGCCACACCACTTACTTAGGTGACTGTATTTGTTTCCTATGGTTGCTATAATAAAGTACCAGAAGATGTATGGTTTGGAATAACAGAATTTCATTCTTCATAGCTCAAAAGCCAAAAGACTGCAAACAGCCACCAGTGCTGTGGATACCACAGCGGGCTTGGGGACAAAGCCTTGCTTGCCACCTCGCCACCTTGCTGTAGCCACATCACCCCAGTCTCTGCCCATCCCCATGTGGACCCATCCTTCCCAAGGGCCTCTGATTTCAGATCCTTCTCTGTTTCAAGGAGGGGCTGCCATTGCGCTCACAGCTCACCTGATTCCGATGACCTGTTCACTCAGCTGTCCCCTCAGGCCTAATTTTCATGTCTCAGGTTCACTCATTCCACAGTACCCAGGGTTAGAACTTCAATTAATAGAGTCACAATGCAACCCACAACACAACTTGCACAACTAGCTCATGAAAGTGAAATAAAAGCTGTGCTTTCAAATGGGTTTGTGCTATATGAAAGATGGAACACAGACATGAATGGGATTCAAGTATAAGCAAGTACAGAATATTTAGAGAACAATGGGTCCAGAGCCTGAAGACTTCTTCAAAATTACTCATTTCACACATGAAAAAGTTCCTTTTATTTTGTAGAAATTTAATTTAGAAACACACTGTTTTTTTTCTTTTGTTATAGCCAATAAGGCATTTCTGAGTACAGAATTTTAATAGTCATCAGGACTACTTTATGGTTTTTACATTTTAACATTTGTGTAAGTCACAACTCAGAGTGCTAATTAATACTTTTTAGCCAAATAATCATTGTTTAAATACCTCATAATTTATATATTAACTATAATGCCATACTACTTTTCAAACTACTTCAATCAATATCAATATCAATATACATACATATATATATATATATATATATATATATATATAATGTTTGTGAAAGCATGTGTGTGAGTGTGTGTGTGGATCTGTGTCATGTGTAAGCAGGTGCCTGAAGCCACTAGGAGGAGGATATATATTCACTTTGTGTCTCTGGCACTC
Source organism: Pachyuromys duprasi (assembly GCA_028658305.1). Taxonomy (NCBI): domain Eukaryota; kingdom Metazoa; phylum Chordata; class Mammalia; order Rodentia; family Muridae; genus Pachyuromys; species Pachyuromys duprasi. The sequence goes on along the minus strand of CM053760.1, from coordinate 16,914,991 downwards.
ACCTGACCTCTGATTTTTTTTTTATTCTCTGCAATTTTATTTCTTTTGTATTTTTCTGTATCTTTTTGTCTTATTTTTGGTAAATTCAGAATGATGTAACTAAAGGCTGATCTCTTGTTTTAATCTTTTTAGGGGATTTCAGGGAAATCCATTAATGTCTCGTAGATCCTTTTTACTGCAGCAAGAGCATACTTTTTGGTTGAATTTTATCAAAGAAAGCTGTGGTGATCATCAATACATTTGATTTTTCTTACTAGGCACAGTTCATTGTATAAGTGAATTTGCTTCTGCCCTGAATTATTTGAAACAATTGAAGTTTGGATTAATGTCACATGGGGCTAGCATAATGATACTTTACATAAACACAACTATGTTTATGAACAGCATTGGTCTTTATTGTTCAAGTGTACTTCTTGTTTTCAATTCAAACTTACTAATATAATAGAGAAATAATAATTTTAAATTAACTGGGGAACATTTCAATTTTCCGTTATTTTATCATTACATGGGTAATTATTAGCATTTTAGTTTATTTATTGCTATAATTTTTAATCATATCAAATGTATTGGGCTTCTGAGTCAATTCTGATATTTACCTTTCCTAGAAAAATCTTTTTTCTACTTTATCCCATTTCTTTTGCTCCTTGGATTTGTTGTATGGGTCAGATTTTGTTTTCTCTAGTGACTTGAAAGTTCACATGTTCAATTTCTATTTTTATTGATGATTTTCTTATATTAGCCAACAATTTTTTAATTAATTAATTTATTTTTGTATCAATCACAGGTTAGGTACTTTGCATCCCAAGTGTAGCCCCCTCCCTCATTTCCTCCCACCCTCCCACTCCCTTCCACCCTCCCACTCCCTCCCTCATCTCCTCCCCCCCCCCTCCAAGTCCACCAACAGGGGAGGACCTCCTCCCCTTCTATCCAACCCCAGCTCATCCTGTCTCCTCAGGGCTGGCTGCAATGTCCTCCCCTGGGATCTAGCCAGTCTGTCACTCCCAGGCTTGTATGGGGGAGGGTCAAA
>CM053760.1:16837876-16913464 GCA_028658305.1 Pachyuromys duprasi | reverse complement strand
GAAGAGTGTGGTGTGTGCCTGCAGTGCACAGTCTGGTCAAAGAGGTCCCCAGACCCTCTCAGCCTGGGGTGGATCCTGCGATTGGTGTGTGCCTGCCACACCCCCGTGGGTTGAAGCAGAACCCGGGTTCAGTGTGCGCTCGCAATGTGCAGGTCAGTGAAAATGGTACCCGGTTCCTCCTCAGACTACCCGCGAGACTGTGTGATCCAGTTTATTATGGCAGATGCGGGCGCCCAGTGTGGCTGCTCGTTCAGATCAGAGCTGTGCGCTACTGGTCACCCGGAGATTTTTCTGGGGAATAACTGGGTGTCCCTAGGGTTTTCCCACTTGATTTTCTCACCGTAGAAGTTCTGCTCACCTGGCAATCACAAATGCTGGTGTTTTAGGTCCCAGAGTTCAGTCTCCTGGTCGCTGCGTTGTTTCTGCTGTTCTACTCCTCAGACACAGTGTCCTCTCGTGGCAGCCATCTTGGATCTCCCAAGGCTGAGAATTGTAAGCCTGTTATCAATGGCGAGGCCATCACCATCTTCCAGGAGTGAGACCCCGCAAACATCAAATGCAGTGATGCTGGTGCTGAGACACTGTGAAGTCTACAGGTGTCTTCACCACCATGGAGAAGGTTGGAGCCCACTTGAACGGTGGCATCAAAAGGGTTATCATCTCTGCTCCTTCTGCCAATGCCCCCATGTTTATGATGGGTGTGAACCATGAGACATATGACAACTCACTCAAGACTGTCAGCAATGTTTCATGCACCACCAGCTGCTTAGCACCCCCTGTCCAAGGTCATCCATGACAAGTTTGGCATCGTGGAAGGACTCATGACCACCGTCCATGCCATCACTGCCATCCAGAAGCCCTTCTGGAAAGCTGTAACATGATGTTGTGGGTCTGCTCAGAACATCATCCCCATATCCACTGGTACTGCCAAGACTGTGGGCAAGGTCATCCCAGAGCTGAATTGGAAGCTAACAGGCATGGTCTTCTGTGTTCCTACCCCCAACATGTCTGTCACGGATATGACATGCTGACTGGAGAAACCTGCCAAGTATGATGACATCAAGAAAGTGGTGAAGCAGTCATCTGAGAACCCACTATAGGGCATCTTGGGCTACCCTGAGGACAAGGTTGTCTCCTGTGACTTCAATAGTGACTCCCATTCTTCCACCTTTGATGCTGGGGCTAACATTGCCCTCAACGACAACTTTGTAAAGCTCATTTCCTGGTATGACAAAGAATAGGACTACACCAGCAGGGTGGTGGAGCTCAGGGGCCTACATGGCCTCCAAGGAGTAAGAAGCCTTTCAGCACCCACCCCAACACGGACACAAGAGAGAGGCCCTTGGCTGTTGTGGAGTCCTTGTCCTGATTCAGCCCCTGGCACTGATCAGCTCCCTGACAGTTTCCATCCCTGACACCCAGAATAGTGGGAGGGGCCCAGGGAGCCATTGACTCTTGAATGCCATCAGTAAAGCTCACTGCACAAACAACAAAAAAAGAAAAAGAAAAGAAAGTCTAAACAAGCACAACAGAGACATAAAGGAGTGCAGATTCATTGCCTGCAGCAGATAAACCAAATCTGGAAGTTATTTCCAAAGCAATGCTCTACTTAACTAAGAAAAGCATGAGGATTTTATTCTGGGACAGCAGACATATTTCTATAAAGGTGGTCCATTCATGAGCATGCTCAGTTAGAAAGTACGCTTGTGACCACGCTCAGTGTAAACTCAATTTAAGAAGAAAAAATAACAGACATATCTGGACACATGCTTACCTCATGAGCATGCTCAACTTGGATGCTAAAGTTTTAGCAGAAAATAATGACAAGAACATCTTGAAGGTCCAATAATATTTTGTTTGTCCCAGATGATGCCTGACTTATTTAGTGGCTAAGAAATGCTCAGACTTCTGTTATTGGCATGATCCAAGCCTTCATTCAACACACATCCTGCTGTGATTCTTTTTGCAGGCTGATCATGGATTCAGACCTCTGAAATCATGAGCTGAGGTAATACGGACCCATACATACATGTGTACACATGTCTATATTCTCTACTATAGTGATGTACACTTGTGATGGTTAGTGTCAGTTGTTAATTTGATGAGATCTACAATTACCTAGGAGATAAACCTCTGGAAACACCTGTGAGGGATTGTCTGGATTAAGGTCAGCCTGTGAGAATGTCAGTGAAGACTTCTCATGTACATTTGGCTATGAGTCCAGCCTTTAATGGCTCAGCCAGGTTCCCATCTCAAGGAATTCTATTGATTAGGTTAATTGTTATGCAAATTAGTCTTCACAGTGAGGAGGACCTTTTCCTGGGTGGAGATCCTGGGCTATGTGAAATAAAGAAAACTCCTTCCTTTTTAGGGGTATGGGTAGAAAAACAGGGCCCTACTATATAGTTCTGATTGACACAAAACTTGCTGTATAAACCGGGTTGGTTTCAAACTCACAGAGATCCTCCTACCTCTGTCTTTCACATGCTAGAATTAAAAGAGTACACCACTTCCTGGTTTCTCTCTTTTCTCTCTCTCCCCTTCTCTCCCTCTCTTTCCTTTTCCACTCCTCCCTTCTCCCTTCCTCCTTCTCCTCCTCTTTTCCTCCCTCCTTCCTTCCTTAGGCTGTATACATTGTGGCCAACTGTTTCAAGCTCCTAACACTGGCTTAATTTCACCACCATGCTGGACTGTACCCTATAGAGTGAACTGAAGAGAATGCGTTCTCCCCAGATTGCTTTTGTCTGGTATTTTATTACAACTGGAAAAGAATCTAAGGCAACAGTGAGACCCTTCTCTTTAATAATGGATTTGCTCAGTTATCAAAGTCAGATCACCTTCTTTTTTGGCACAGTGATACAGTCGAACACCATGATATCCAGCATGATTTATCTTCACGGACAAGTGGCAGGCTAAACAGAGATGCCCTTTAATGTAAGCACCAGAAAGCTATATTTCCAATTGAGTTAAAAATAGACTTCCTTTCATATTCGTGCTGATTCATTTTTAAAAAAACAATTCTTTCTTTCTTTTGAGGAGGGATTGGAAGTGTAGAGTGTTTATAGGTGTAGTTTGTCTATTAATAGTTCTTAAATAAACATGTTGAATAAAATGTTTTTGTAAGGAATACAGCCACCTGTAACACACACTGAAATGCCCTTTATATTTTGCCTTCAAAGAATTAATAATGATCACACACACACACACACACACACACACACACACACCAACCTTAGAATTTGCACTCCTTAGGTTAGAGAGACTTACTCAATTTGTAATAACTTTAAGTTTTGTAGTCATTGAACCATTGCATCATCAATTTTCATTTATTTTTCTTTCACTTGGAGGTGGACTGGTTCCAAGCTCACCAAGTCACACATTTAAAATAATTAAAAGTTTCATGTTATAAGAGAAAAATGTTCTTTCTTCCACCTTGGACTATGTCCTTTTCTACACTCGTTGATCAGCTTAATACTGAAAAATAGTAAAGCAAACAGAGTTTCACACTGAATCTGCTTGTCTTAAATATCCAAGACACAGCTTAGGAGTATATCCAACGTTTTGTGCCTGGGATCCAACTCTTAGGAATGGCCACTGAACTCACTTAAATGCTTTTAAAATTACACTTATGAATGTAAGCTTGTAATTGATTACATTTGATTGCAAATGTTTGCATATTTGTAATCAGTTCAAAGGGTATGTCAGAAACATGCCTGTCAGAAACAAAGGGCAAGGTGGGTGGTGAAGTGAGTTCAGGACTCCAGGGCATGCCACTCACAGGAAGACAGTGGGTGAGGCCACCGGTGTTAGTGAGTTCACAGGTGCCTGTGGGTTCTTCCTGCAGCCTGCTCTTCCTACACTCCTTCATTGCCCATATCCACACATTATCCCTCTAGATGACCTATCCCTATATAATTATATCTTGAATTCTAGGTGACAGAGACTCGAGAATTCTATGCATAAAAAAATGAAAGTGTAGACATTTTGTAGAGGCATGGAACTTGTGACTAGAAATACTTTACTCTTACCATGAAATGCAGAGAATATTGATTATGTCAGTTGGAGAGAATGTGTTCTGGTGATCTGATGAGACTCTAGAGAGACAGAGGCTCTTGGGCTAAGCAAAGCACCCAGGCTTGCAGCCAGTGAATGCAGAGCTAGTCTTCAATCTTTCTTCCTCTAGTCCTGACAATAATGAAGTGTGTGCCAAAGGATCAGCAGTGACCATAAACTTGATACATGGGCTTGGAATATGCTTTCTAAACATTCATATTTATATTTACATGGTGACATTCCAGGTGTCCCAAGGATTCACATTGGAAAAAATAATCAGGTCATACAGCAAAAGACTTAACTAGGGCAAACTTTAGTAGAGGTGAATATATTTACTTTTTAAATGTTTTCTTGCTGTGATTTCTCTGATTACCACATAAAGATAAATATTGGTGTTATGAATGTTCGTGTTTGCTTGTAGCAAAACTCAAAAACTGGTTCTGGAAATAAATTTTCACATTGTAATATGCATAGGAGGCCAGAGTTAATGCTGAGACATATTGCATTGTGCTGAGTAGAGACATGAGAAACTTTGGACTTTTGGAGAGAAAAGACTCTAAAGTGAGCAGTGTTGCTCAAGAGAACCCCACTTGTCAACAGAAACGCTTTGATATCTGTGTATCTAATCCAGCTGACATCTTGGCTACAGGAGCCCTAAGAGTGGCTAGTACCAGCTGGATTTTCATAATTTGAGGTTAAAGTTCCATGCAGGAATGGGTCCACAAAGCTCAAAGAAGGGTCCAAACTTTTGACATCACTATATGGCCTTGACACCTACAAATGTGTCAAGTATATGTGGTCTCATCCTGTTAGAACATAGCACAGTGAATAATAATGCAGAGGCAGAGCTTCAATCAGCCACGGTAAGGAGTACAGACTGTCTGATGCAAACAAAGAATAACAGAACGGTGGATGACCCAAGGTGCTGTGGGGACACGGAAAAGGGCAGAAACACAGCTGGAGCTCATGTCTGGAGTTTAAAAAAAAAGGAAGTCAGGATGTGTGTGAAAGTAGTATTCAAGAATGTCTTAGAAAAGTCACACCAGGCAGATTTAATTTTCTCCAAGTAGCAATTGATGGTGTACCTACCAAACAGAGAAAGTAAAAGATAGGTAGAGTGCTTGGAAGATATGAAAAAGGGGGGCAGGATTTGTTTGAAATTACAATCTGGGGATTGACTAATGAAAGGATTTTCCATGGGCAAGACTGAGGTTATAGCTGGGATTAGAGTTCATGGCTTTGAAGATGCTAAACTATAGCTCTAGAAATTTCTTTGAGTATAAAACTAGAGTTGGTGGATCCTACTAAGTTCAGGAGTGAGGTGTCCCAAGCAGTTACTTCAAAATCCTGGTGCAAACAAAAAGGGAACTAGTGTGGCTGAAGTTCAGGTAATCGATAAGCTGTGGTCCAAGACTCAGAGAATTAAATTATGATCAAGAGTAGAAACTGGAGTTGAAGATTCCAGAGGCACAATAGTGATCTTAAGATCCAGAGAAAGACCATGGCAAAACAAACAAAAACACAACACTACATGGTCAGGAGAAATAAGGTATCATGTGCGCATCTATATTAATGATGACCAATAGAGCAAGACTTGGGAAAGGGAGCAGGTTAAGCCAGATATTCGTAATGAATGGAAGGAACTAGGAGGAATTCAAAGGGAATGCAAAGGGAGTAAGGAGGTGTTAACAGTAAGAAGGCATAAACATTAAAAAGAACATTTGTGTGTTGGTGTGGGTGTTTCAGTGTGGTGTATGTACATGGTATAGGTACACATGTGGTGGTGTGTGTGTATATACATATGTGTGGGTATATATATATACCCCACACACACATATACCAGATGAGGCCACTGGGTGTTCTTCTCTATCACTCTGCTTTATTCTCTTGAGATAGGGTGTCTCATTGAAACTAGAGTTAGGCTGGTGGCCAGCAAGCACTAGAGACTTTTTTTTTCTCTACCTGACTCCCACCCCTTCGATAGCAGTGGTATTAACAGGTACACATGTAGCCAAGCCCAGCTTCTTAATGTGGGTGCTGGGGATTTGAACCCAGATCCTCATTCTTGTGCAGCAAGTGCTCTTATCTCTGCAGCCATCTGAGTAGGTCTCAGGAATGTGCTTTTTAGAGAAGACAGAAATAATGTCAGCTCTGCTCCCTTACCCTGAACAACACTGGTGGTATACTCAGTGTCCCATGAGTGGACCAATGTAGAGGCAAGGTTTTCCAGAGTAATGGAAGGGTATGGAGTGGGCATTCGGCGACAAAATTAATGATATCATAGAGTTTCTTCTCTGGGTTTGGAGGGCTTCAGAAACCTCTAAGTCATACAGCAATGAAAACAGCCTTGGGAGAGTCAAGTGAGTGAAAACACACAGTAGGGACACAGCCAAGGTTTCCAGTATGCTGGCAGGTTCACTCATATGATACAAGGTCATTTTGATGACTTTAGGAATGACTTAAGTAGGGAGCCGATTTTGGACTCTTCAACCCTCTTATCAGTTAGATGGGGTAAAGCATCCCCCGGTGCAGAATGATTGGATCTGAGACTTCTTTTCTCATCCAGAAAATGGCTTTCAAAGAGGTTTGTGGTCTGCTTTACAGACCATCTTTCTAAGCGAACAAATTCTATCAGCCAGGGAGGATCATGGGTGAGTGTCTACTTGAGAAAGGAGGATAAATTATGCTGTCTAACAAATGCTTTTACATTCCAGTGCTTCTGTGACTCTAAGCTAAATTAGCTCAGATTCTTATGCATTATAAACATGGCAGGATGTGACTGCAACATTTTGTGAAGAGTAACATATTTTATAAACCTTAAATCAGAGCATATGGTCCAGCTGTAGATGTTCTAATATCTAAATTGAATAATATAAAATTTTGTTTGATTAGTCATCAGCTGTGGTGCCTTCATAGAGTAGAAAGGAATAAATTTAAAATGGGATTGGCTCAGAACAATCTAAGATATATGACTTGTAAGTGGGGATAATTTGTCAGGTGCGTATTTTAGTAACTGGGTCTTTTTGATATATGAAAAATATTCTGCTCTAGGACAGAGAAAGTCCCAGTGAAATTTCTGTGGAGTTATCCAAATCCAAGAAATGAAAGATATAACTCTTCCTGGATAATTTAGACTTGTCTTCTCTACTTTCAGATTCTTCAGTCTCCCATCAGTTTCTTTTTTTCCACTCAACTGCTTAGAAACACATTATCTCCCTTAAAATGAGAAATCCCTTGAGAGTATTTCCTCTATTTCCAGCACTGTAACTCAAGCAGAGTCCTTCACTCTCCAAGTGACAAAGAATTCTTGGCAGGCTTGGCTGTAGCTACCCGTGTTCCGGTGAGTGAGGTATGACTCTGCATGTTAGAGAGCCTGTGAGCCTTGTCTAGCTAGGCATCAGTATGCTTTTAGGGGCTCTTCGGTAGTATGCTGGCTCAAAGTAAAAAAGAATAATATCACCATTTCAAATTGCCACACCTTAACGCATTCTTTCTGGAATTCCTGCAAACATTTCAGGGTCTTCGACCTCCTTCATGATAATTTATTTTTATAAAAAGAGAATCTCACAATTCAGTTCAGGCTTGTTGTAGAGCTATGAAACAAAACCAAACAACTAATGTAGAAAAATGCTAATCCAAAGAGTGCTTGCTGTGCAACCATGAGGAGTTCAAATTCCCAGCACCCATGTAAAAAGCTGGCCATGGTCACGCATGCCTGTACTCTTAACACTGAGGAGAGGGTACTCATAGACAGGTAGATCTCAAGAGATGGCCACCCAGCTAGCCTAGTTCACAGTGAGATTCAGATTTAGTAAGACCCTGCCTCAAGAGAAAAAAGCTTAAAGGGAGAAAGGAATACACATTATGTCATGGTCTGGCCTCTAGGTGCATTAGCTTGGGAGTGTGCACACACACCTACATGAATGAACACAATACATACATACATACCACACACGCTCCCAGCGCCCCACACACTATAGAACAGTCCTAGGTGACCTCAGTGGGGGCCTTCACAGAATTATGCTATGAATCCCTCAGGCACTTGGGACAGCCACCTTGGTAGGGGCATAGCAGGAAAGTTCAGTGGCTGCTGAGACTCCTTCCATAGCTCTGGTTTATGGCCAGTCAGCTTTCTGGGCAGAGTCTTTCAGAAGCTTATGAAAAGTGGGCTTTGGCCTTCATCTTTCAAACCTTTTCTTTCTTTCTTTCTTTCTTTCTTTCTTTCTTTCTTTCTTTCTTTCTTTCTTTCTTTCTTTCTTTTTTTTCTGGATAGGATAATTGTTTATTTCAAGTCATCTTGCTAATTTTCCTTAGACTAGACTTAACACCTTTGGATCCTTCCCTGTGAAATTATATTTTATTATTAATTTTTTTATTAATTACACTTTATTCACCTTATATATCCCTGTAGTTCCCCCTGCCCCTCGCCTCCCATCCCAACCCCTCCCTTCCTTCCCCTTCTGCACCCCTGTCCTTCCATGAGACCACCAACAGGGGCGGTCCTCCTCTCCCTCTCTCTGATCCCAGTCCATCAGGTCTCATCAGGAGTGGTTGCATTGTCTTCCTCTGTGGCCCAGCAAGGCTGCGCCCCCCGTCAGGGAGAGGTGATCAAAAAGCAGGACAATAAGTTCAAGTCAGAGACAGTCCCTGTTCCCATTACTACGGAACCCACTTGGACACTGAACTGCCATGGGCCACACCTGTGCAGGGATCCTAGGCTACCTCCATGCATGGTACCTGGTTGGACCATCAGTCTCAGGAAAGACCCCTGTGCTCAGACCACTTGGTTCTGTTGCTCTCCTTCTGGAATTCCTGTCTTCTCCAGATCCCACTATTTCCCACTCCCCTCATAAGATTCCCTGCACTCTGCCCAAGTGTTGGCCATACGTCTCAGCATCTGCTTCGATAGTCTGCAGGGCAGAGCTCTTCTGAGGCCTTCTGTGGCAGGCTCCTGACCCATTCCCTGCCCTTCCCTTGTTCCGATGTCCATCCCCTTTGCCCTTCTGGATAGGGGTTGGGCATTTTAGCAAGACTCCTCCCTCTTGATTAGTTTCTTTAGGTGTAGCGATTTTAGTAGATTTACCCTATAGTATATGTCAGTATGAGTGAGTATATACCGTGTGTGTCTTTTTGCTTCTGGGATAGCTCACTCAGGATGATCCTTTCCAGTTCCCACCATTTACCTGCAAATTTCATGATTTCCTTGTTTTTTATTGCTGAGTAATATTCTATTGTGTAGATGTACCACAATTTCTGTATCCATTCCTCACTTGAAGGGCAACTGGGTTGTTTCCAGCTTCTGGCTATTACAAAAAAAGCTGCTATAAACATGGTTGAGCAAGTGTCCTTATTGTGTACTTGACCCTCTTTTGGATATATGCCTAGGAGTGGTATAGCTGGATCTTGAGGAAGTGCTATTCCTAGTTGTCTGAGGAAGTGCCAGATTGATTTCCAGAGTGGTTGTACAAGTTTACACCAGCAATGAAGGAGGGTTCCCCTTTCTCCTAATCCTCAAGTGTTGTCACTTGAGCTTTTGATATTGGCCATTCTGATGGGTGTAAGGTGAAATCTCAGGGTTGTTTTGATTTGCATTTCCCTGATGAGTAAGGATGTTGAGCATTTCTTTAAGTGTTTCTCTGCCATTCGATATTCCTGTATTGAGAATTCTCTGTTTATCTCTGTACCCAATTTTTTAATTGGATTATTTGATTTGTTGCTGTTTAATTTTTTGAGTTCTTTGTATATACTGGATATTAGTCCTGTCAGATGTAGGGTTGGTGACGATCCTTTCCCAATCTGTAGGCAGTCATTTTGTTCTGACTATAGTGTCCTTTGCTTTACAGAAGCTTTTCAGTTTCATGTGGTCCCATTTATTGATTGTTACTCTTAGAGCCTGTACTGTTGGTATTCTGTTCAAGAAGTTGTCCCCTGTGCCAATGAGTTCAAGGCTTTTCCCCACTTTTTCTTCTAAGTAGTTTAGTGTGTCTGGATTTATATTGAAGTCTTTGATCCACTTGGACTTTAGTTTTGTGCAGGGTGATAAGTATGGATCTATTTGCATTTTTCTACATGTAGACATCCAGTTAGACTAGCACCATTTGTTGAAGATGCTGTCTTATTTCCATTGAATGGTTTTGGCATCTTTGTCAAAAATCAGGTGTCCATAAGTGTGTGGATTTATTTCAGGGTCTTCTGTTCAGTTCCATTGATCCACCATTCTGTTTCTAAGCCAGTACCATGCAGTTTTTATTACTATTGCTCTATAGTACAGCTTGAGATCAGGGGATGGAGATACCTCCAGAAGATCTCTTATTGTAGAGGATTGTTTTAGTAATTATGGGTTTCTTGTTATTCCAAATGAAGTTGAGAATTTTTCTTTCAAGGTCTGTAAAGAATTGTGTTGGTAATTTGATGGGAATTGCATTGAATCTGTAGATTGCTTTTGGTAAGATGGCCATTTTTACTATATTAATCCTGCCAAGCCATGAGCATGGGAGATCATTCCATCTTCTGATATCTTCTTCTAATTCTTTCTTTAGAGACTGAAATTTTTTTCATACAAGTCTTTGACTTGCTTGGTTAGATTCACACCAAGGTACTTTATGACCTTTGTGGCTATTGTGAAGGGTGCTGTTCTCTCTCACTCCTTTTGTCTTTTGTATACAGGAAGGCTACTGATTTTTTTTTTTTAGTTAATTTTGTATCCAGCCACTTTGCTAAAGGTGTTAATCAGCTGTAGGAGTTCCCTGGTAGAATTTTGGGGGTCACTAAGGTATACTATCATATCATCTGCAAATTTGGTACTTTGACTTCTTCCTTTCCAAACTGAATCCCGTTGATCTCCTTTAATTGTCTTATTGCTCTTGCAAGGACTTCAAGAACTATGTTGAAGAGATATGGAGAGAGTGGGCAGCCTTGCCTTGACCCTGATTTCAGTGGGATTGATTTAAGTTTCTCTCCATTTAATTTAATATTGGCAATAGGCTTGCTGTATATTGCCGTTATTATGTTCAGGTATGTGCCTTGTATCCCTGATCTCTCCAACATTTTAAATATGAATGGATGTTGGATTTTGTCAAATAGGTTTTCACCATCTAAGGAGATGATCATGTGGTTTTTCTCCTTCAGTTTGTTTATGTGGTGGATCACATTGATAGATTTCTATATATTGAGTCACCCCTGCATGCCTGGGATGAGTCCTACTTGGTCGTAGTGGATGATATCTTTGATGTGTTGTTGTATTCGATTTGCAAGTATTTTGTTGAGTATGTTTGCATCAATGTTCATAAGGGAGATTGGCCTGAAATTTTCTTTCTTTGTTGGGTCTTTGTGAGGTTTAGGTACCAAAGTGATTGTGGCTTCATAGAATGAGTTTGGTAATGTTCCTTCTGTTTCTATTTTGTGGAATAGTTTGAAGAGTTTTGGTGTTAGCTCTTCTTTGAAAGTCTGGTAGAATTCTGCACTAAAACCATCTGGCTCTGGGCTTTTTTTGCATGGGAGACTTTTGATGACAGCTTCTATTTCCTTAGGGGATATGGGACTATTTAATTGATTTACCTGTTCTTGATTCAGCTTTGGCAAGTGGAATCCGTCAAGAAAATTGTCCATTTCATTTAGATTTTTTAAATTTTGTAGCATTAGGCTTTTGAAGTAAGACCTAATGATTGTTTGGATTTCTTCAGTGTCTGTTGTTATGTCCCCCTTTTCATTTCTGATTTTGTTGATTTGGGTAGTGTCTCTCTGCCTTTTAGTTAGTTTGGCTAAGGGTTTGTCTATGTTGTTGATTTTCTCAAAGAACCAGCTCTTGGTTTCATTGATTCTTTGAATTGTTTTATTTGTTTCTAATTTATTGATTTCAGCCCTGAGTTTGATTATTTCCAGCCATCTACTCCTCTTTGGTGGGTCTGCTTCTTTTTTTTTTCTAGGGCTTTTAGGTGAGCCATTAAGTTGCTTAAATAAGATGTCTCAAATTTCTTCTTGAAGGCACTTAGTGCTTTCAACTTTCCTCTTAGCACTGCTTTCATTGTGTCCCATAAGTTTGGGTATGTTGTGTCTTCATTTTCATTGAATTCTAGGAAGACTTTAATTTCTTCCTTTATTTCTTCCCTGACCCAGCTCTCATTTAGTAGCAAGTTGTTTGGTTTCCATGTGTGTGTAGGCTTTTTGTTATTTCTGATGTTGAGCTCCAATTTTAGTCCATGGTGATCAGATAGGATACAAGGGATTATTTCAATCTTCTTGTATCTGTTGAGGCTTGCTTTTTGACCAAGTATATGGTCTATTTTGGAAAAGGTTCCATGAGGTGCTGAAAAGAAGGTAAAGTCTTTTGTGTATGGGTGAAAGGTTCTGTAGATGTCTTTTGGGTCTATTTGATTCATGACCTTTGTTAGAGTTATTGTATCTTTGTTTAATTTTTTGTTTTGTTGATCTGTCCTTTGTTGAGAGTGGTGTGTTGAAGTTGCCCACTATTAATGTGTGGGGAATCTATGTGTGGTTTAAGTTTTATTAATGTTTCTTTTACAAATGTGGGTCCCCTTTTATTGAGGGCATGGATGTTCAGGATTGCGATATCTTCCTGGTGGAATTTTCCATTGATGAGTATGAAGTGTCCTTCTCCATCTCTTTTTATTAATTTTGGTTGAAAGTCTATTTTATTAGATATTAGAATGGCTACTCCTGCTTGCTTCTTGGGTCCATTTGCTTGGAGAACTGTCTTCCAGCCCTTTACTCTCAGGCAATGTCTATCTTTGTGACTTAGGTGTGTTTCTTGTATGCAACAGATTACTGGGTCTTGTTTATGCATCCACTCTGTTAGTCTGTGTCTTTTTATTGGAGAATTGAGTCCACTAATGTTGAGAGAGATCAATGACCAGTGGCTGTTAGATTCTTTGATTTTGATTTTGGCTATTGATAGTATGTTTGTGTGCTTGGCTACTTTTTGTTTTGCTGTAGTGAGGTTATTTATTTGTGTGTAGGTATTGTTGAAATTTGTTTTTGTCGTTGAATATCTTGTTTTCTCCGTCTATGAGGACTGAGAATTTTGCTGGGTATAGTAGCCTAGGCTGATATCTGTGTTCTCTTAGGGTCTGCATGATATTCATACAGGCTCTTCTGGCTTTCACAGTCTCTGTTGAGAAGTCGGGTGTGATTCTGATGGGTTTGCTGTTATATGTTATTTGGCCTTTTCCCCTTGCAGCGTTTAATATATTTTCTTTGTTCTGTATACTTACTATTTTGATTATTGTGTGGTGGGAGGATTTTCTTTTCTGGTCTAATTTATTAGGTGTTCTGTAGGCCTCTTGTATTCTTATAGGCCTCTCCTTTAAGTTGGGGAAATTTTCTTCAATGATTTTGTTGAAAATATTTTCTGGGCCTTGGAGGAGGGAATCTTCTTTTTCCTCTATTCCTATTATTCTTAGGTTTTGTCTTTTCATGTTGTCTTGGATTTCTTGGATGGTTTGTGTCAGGAATTTCTTAGATTTATTGTTTTCTTTGTCAGATACATCGATTTCTTCCATTTTATTTTCCATACCTGATATTCTTTCTTCAATCTCTTGTAGTCTGTTGGTTATGCTTACCTCTGTAGTTCCTGTTTTCTTTCCTAGGTTCTCCCTCTCCATGATTTCCTCCATTTGTGTTTTCTTTAAATTTTCCAATTCTATTTTCAGATCATGAACCATTTTGTTGATTTCATTTACCTGTTTGATTGTATTTTCCTGTTTTTCCTTCAATTCGTTCAGCTGTTTGTTTGAACATTCTGCTGTTTCTTTTATTTCTTTCAGTGATTTAATCACTTCCTCTCTGAAAGCCAAAACTGTTTGGCTGCATCTTCCTGTATTTCTTTACGGATGGCCATAATCTGTTTTACTATATCTCCCCCTAACTCTTTATGCATTTTAATTGCTTCCTCCATTAACTTCTTCATAAGCATAGATATAAGGTCATCGTCTTGAATTTCACTTATGTTAGGGTGTCCAGAGCTACTTGTCCCTGGGGAACTGGGTTCTGGGGATGCCATACTGCTTTGCCTTTTGTTGGCTGTATTTTTACCATGGCCTCTACCCATCTGGCTCTCTCGGGTGTTATCTGTTAATTTCTGGTGCCTGCTGCATCCTGGGGTGGGGAGAATCCCCTTGGCAGAGTTCTGAAGTAGCTCTCCTCAGCTTTTTGGGTATACTCAACTAAATGGTGGTGCTTCTTAGGAATTGTCACAATTCCCCTCAGGCATATGGACCTGTGTGGTAACTGTGGTGTTCAGGAACGCTCTCCTCTCATCAGAAGTCCTGAAGATGGCTGCCCTGCTGCTGGGTTTTTCGCTCTGAGTTTAGTGAGCTGCAGCTGCTGTTCTTAAGGTATATTTTTGGGGGGTGCAGCCCCCTTGAAGAACCAGGGAGTCCCACGGTTTTGTCAGTTTAGCTAGGGATTACCAGTTGCAACTTGGACTAGTACCTGAGGGTTACTGTGATGGTTCTCAGACTTTTGTAGGTCTGAGGTTGCAGCTGTGTGCCCTGTGCCCTAGCAGTAATCAATGGTAGGTGAGCAGGGCACTCATGCCCGCAGAAGGCTAGAGCCTAGGGCCTTCGTGAACCCAGACAGTCTTCTGGAGTTGGGTGTCCTGAGTGATGGACCTGATGATCCCTCTGCTATGGGGTTTCTTCCCGGCAGGGACACCCAGACTGTTTTGGTGACTGCAATTCTTTCTGGGATGGTGAGTAGAAACCACTGGCACAGGGGAGTGCATGCCTCCGCCTTGCTGGCGATTGGATGCCTGGAAGTCTGCTGAGACTGTAGCTTCCCCCCCACACCCCCCGAGAACTTTTCTGGGAGGGTGGGAGGGGAGGGGAGGTTGGCTGAGTGTTCTGAGATTGAACCTGCTGTTCCCCTCTCTGTGGGTCACCGGACAGAGGCTCAGTCTCTGGAGCCCTGGGGCCCGAAGTTCTATTCGTGGCCACTAGTCAGGTGCGGAGGCAGGATTGTGCTCGGTGCCTGTGTCCTGGGCTCTGGGCTGCTGATTGGGCACCTGGATGTCTCCCGATCATTTCCTGCACCGTGGGGTTTTCTCTCAACTGGAAATCCCAGTCTCCTGTGTTGTGGGGCCCACAGTTCAGTCTGGGACAGTGATCAGAGCATGCCGGTGTGTGGCTCTGGGCTGGCCACCAAGTGCCTTGTGGAACTGGGACCTCTTTCATGATTTAGCTGGGAGAGTTGTTGCTGATTGAATCCCACACTGTGGGGTGTCCTCTCACCTGGGAAACACAGGTTGCTGGTGTTTTAGGACTGTGAGTTCTGTCTGCTGGTCACAGTACAGATCCTGCTGTGCTGGTCAGAAAGAGTGTCCTCCAGGTGCCGCCATCTTGGAACCCCCCAAACTTTTACTTTCAACTGATAATCTGCATGCCTGTGCTAGAAGCACTTAAAACCCATAACTCCACTTATTGCTTTCCATTATCAAGTTTGGTTCATACGCCTGGCCAAAAAGCTCATGGCCAGCAGAGGCTATGGTTTCCTACGGAATTCTACTTCCTGCTCCAAGTATGTTAATCTTAATAAGGATTCTACATCATGGGTTCCGTCTCCCTGGGTCACTCTGGGTATGCTAATCCTTCCTTTCCTGCAACTATTTCCACCTAGGCAAGATGGGACATGTCCCTTTGTGACCTAACAATGGTACTATTATGACAGGTACAGATGGAAGAGTGCCAGGACTGGTGTAAACACAAAATGAAGGTATGCTGCAATTTGTGTAAGGAACCATCTTCTGGCTACCTACCCAGGCTGTGCAACTCATGCCCTGAGCTGCCTAAGAGATACCCTCCTGTGCTGTCCCCCTCTATGAACCTCAGAGCCAGTGAAAAAGCTTCTCCATCCATCCATCCATCCCTTCCTCCATCCATCCATCTATCATCAATTCTCTTTTGTAGTGTAGGCAGAAGAATGACAGTGGTGATGATGGTGGACTTAGCAACAGGCCAAGCTGCTGAAGTAGCTGCTCTGACAGATATTGAAGAAGCACAACTGACAGACAAGGAGCCAACAGCAGCTGAAGCAGCAGCAAAAGTTTAGTAGCTTTCTCCTGAGGGTGTAACAATTGCCACCGTAGCAAGATACAGCAGAACAGTTTGTGAGAGTGAGCAGAGCAGGAACAGAGGGGGGCTTGCTTACAGTTTCAGAGGGTAGTCTATGATCATCCTAGTGGGGAGTGTGGGGGCAGGTAGGCAAGCTTGGTGCTGGGACACTGCCTGAGAGGTACATCCTAAACTGCAGGCAGGAGGCAGAGTAATGGGGGGAGGAGGGAGGAGAAGAGGATGGGAGAGAGGGAGGGAGGGAAAAATAGAGAAGTGGGAATTGGTGTGGGCTTTTTGAAACCTCAAAGCCTACCCCAGGCACATATCTCCTCCAATAAGGTCCCACCTTGTAATCCTCCCTAAACAGGCCAACTAGGACCAAACATTCAAGTATACAAACCTATGGGCCATTCTCATTCAAACCGCCACAAACACATATTGTTCCTGCTAAAAACCTGAGTTCAGTTCTGAGCACCAAAGTCAGGCAGCCCACACGTATTGAAACTGCAGATCCAGGGGGATCTGGTGCCTCTTGCTTTCACAGACAACTATACTCACATGCATATAATTAAAAATAAAAATAAAATGTTTAATGGAGAGGAAAGGTGGTTAGAATAAAAGTCAGGATGAAAGCTATGTTAGGGGATAAAACAGAAACATATGATGAAATGGAAAAATTCATACAAAAATAGAGCAGAATTGGTAATAATCTAGTTCTTCTTTGAGAGGCATGTTGACATTTGTCAGTCATGCAGGGAAACAATAAATGAAGCAGCAGAGAGGAGTTTATCCTGGGAAGGCTGGGCACGACAACATGTGACCTGTGAGAGAACTGGTGGACCATGGCAGCCTACACCCTCAGAGTAGGCAGCAGAATAACATGCCACTGACTTGTATTTAGAGATTTTAGTCCATGGTAGAGGACAATGAGTCACTAGCCAAGGACAAGAAATGCAGTTTTGAAATTTATCTTATGAAATCAGCATAGGTGAGAACACTAGAAAGACAAAAATCAATTCAAAAGATTAGAAAGAAAAAGAAATTGGGCGAAAGATACAAAAATAGAATACATGTATGTATGAATAATATGATCCCATGGTGAATATCCACAAATATAGGCCAATAATAATTTTAAATAGTTTTTTATTCATTAATTAATGTGTGTGTGTGTTTGCATGTTGCATGTGCCAAGACCAGAGGAACTTGTAGGAGCTTTTTCTCATCTGCTACCATGTGGGTCCTGGGAGTTAAACTTGGGTCCTCAGTATTGGTGGCAAATGTCCTTATCTATTGAGCCATTTGCTGGCCCAATAACATGGGTTTTGTTGTTGTTGTTTTTAATCTACTTACATAGGCTTTGCAGCTAAGAGTTTATGGCACCTTTTTTCATCTGGTTTACTTGTGTTAAACTATTATAATCATGTCTGTGGTCTTGTGCAGTTAGTGAGCCCATATCCAGTAGAAATGTACAGCAGGATGAAGCAACAGATGTCAGAAAGTCAGAAATATGTTGCCTGCAGGGATCTTGAAAATCTTCAGCTCTGGAACCTATGAGATTCAAGAGCTTCATGAAACCCCCCTTGCAGACAGCTGCGGTCATGGGATGCCATTCTGGGACCTTTTCAGAGGACTGGACCCTTTATTGGAGAATCTAAGTGCTGACTTTGTTGAACTCGGGTTCCAGATTTCTCTGTCTCTGGTGACATTTACTCGGCAATTTCATAATGTCACGACCAACCTCCTAATACAGGCTGGGACTCAGCTGTTTACAGAAAAAAAGTTACAGCCACAGAAGTGCTGTGAGTATTTTTTTAAAGCTGTACAAATTTTGAAAGAAAACAGTAAAATACATGCACCCTTCTTCCCTTCCTTCTTTTTAGGAGAATGATGTTAGCAATCACTGTGGGCTGCAGAGACAAGCAAGACATCCTTTCTTTCTTTCCTGCGAGCTAACAGGGCCAGCTCTCTACCCAGCAGATTTGAAAGTCAGATAGGAGGGTTTTTGTTTGTTTGCATTGTTGTTATTTGTATTTTTCGGTATCTTTCTACTCAAATTGTCACTTTCAGTACCCATGCAATTAATTTTTTAATTATATTTTTATCAGAGTAAAGCACGTGTGGTGTTTTCTTCTTTAATTATGATATCTAAGAAGCAGCCCCATCCCCAAGTTGAGTCTCTTGGAAGCAACCTCTTCTCTTCTCTTTAGCAATGCCCTGGGGTAAGTGCCTCAGTTTCTGATATGAAAAATGAGCAGTGGAATTCCCCTAAAGTCATCCCACTCCTCAGTGTCACCTTCATCCACCCTCCAAATGTACTTACAAACTTAAGTAAAATTATTAGTTAGGGTTACAGTTTTTTATATACTTGTACTTTTTGATAAATTTACTGATCAATGGTAGGATTTTGGCTACCGACTGCTGAGCAAAAGCTTATTCTATAATTTTCTTCTTAAAAGAGACCTTTTTCTTGGAATTGATGGTTTTTTTTTTCAATTTTATTTGCTACCTTTAAAAATATTCCTATCACAAACTCTTCTGAAGTTTCACAAGAACTCTAAAACCTGCAGGATTTTTAAATGCCCTTTTCTATTTGTAAAACAGCAAGTAATTCCAGTTTGATTTCCCTGCATGATGTCATGCAGTAGCTCCGTGAGAGGTAGTGAATGAGAATTGTCAAGTAACACTTGAGACCCTGAATGCCCAAAACCATGCTTACATGCATGTATGCTTTGATGGATTATGAGGGTATGGATCCAACTCTTCCTCATAGTTCTCAAGGCATTATTCTGCCATCTTGATTTCTAGTGTCTTTCATATTATGTCATTCTCATTATTTAAATACAGATAGCTTTTTCTCTTTGACAGCTTACAGCTTTCATCCTGCTATGTTTTTGTTCTTGTTTGTTTTTTTAAATTTTTTATTTAATTTCATTTTATGTTCATTAGTATGAAGAATTGGTGGTACAGACAATTGTGAGCTGCCATGTGGGTGCTGGGAATTGAACCCAGGACCTTTGGAAGAGCAGACAGTGCTCTTAGCGACTGAGCCATCTCTCCAGCTCCCCATCCTGCTATGTTTTAATTTTATTAGTATGTGTTTGGGTGTGATGTGTCTGTGTGTGCCCATACTACAGTGTTCATGTAAATGTCAGAGGACAACTTGCCAGACAGAACTAGCTTTTTCTTTCATTGTGGATTCCAGGGATTGAACTCAGGTCTTCAAGTTTATGTAGCAATTTCCCCTCTTCACTGAGCCATCTTGGTGGCCCAATTCCTGATATTTTAAATCCCATAGTCATGCTTTGGTTGCTATTTCTCATTTGTTTTTTTTTCTAGGCACATAATTTCAATTCTAAAATAATTTTGTATTTTTATGGTCTAAATATCTCTAGATTTTTCATTTTCTATTTCTGTTGTACTCGTGATTTGAATGTGGGGTTTTGGATTAATTCTGTAACTTCACAGAAGTTTTCTTTCTTTTTGTCCTCACTTCTACATTTTAGAAAATAAGCCTCATTTTATCTTCCAATCCTTCTGATCTGTTTTATTTTGTCTTTGCTATGCTTAATGTGAGACATTCTTAGTCGCTTCCTGTTTTCTTCTTATTGCATTAAAAATAGAATTAATATATTCTCCTAGCACTTTGAGGGTATCGGATAAATATTTTTAACTTTTCTTCAACTTTCTACATTCTCTCATTTTTTATTGAATTTTATTCCTTTCAATGTTTGTATTGCTCGCCATGTTTCAGGAATGGGATTTTCCTTAAAAGTACATGGCTTCTTACATGGATTGTACATGGATTGTTAGTTGAAACTAAGGGATTTGGAATGCACATGTGTTCACAGGTCATGACAACATAGGTACCATACTAGTTTGGTAGTCAAAGTCCAAGACCACTTTTCTCAAATGTCAGTGTATGCAAATCCTCTCCTCATCCTCCTCTGGGTATTTTTATATCTCAAAAGAATATTTCTCCAGTCTCTACCCTTGTGGAATATGACTGCTTCCCTATGTTCATGAAGCTGAGTCATAGAAAAGGGTAGGTGTTTCAACATTTAGTATATAGCTTTCAAATTTTAGTTCTTGATGTACATATGGTAGGGCACACTCCTTAGCACATAGCTTTGTGAATTTTGGCAGACGCAAAGAGTCACAAACCACCTTTGTCATTTTCCAGATGAGATTCATCCATCCTGTTGCATATATCAGCAGTTCAACCCCCCTCTTCCTTCTTTTGCTAAGTAGTATTTTGTTACATTAGTGTAGCACGTTCAGCACGTTCCTCCATTGAAGGGTACGTGGACTAGTTCCAGTCTTTAATAATTTTGAATAAGGTTGCTATAAACATTTCCAGACAGACTTTGTATGAGAATTTCAATACACCATTAGGAAAGGGATAGCTAGATCACTTGGCACATAGCCTTAAACTTTATATGAAAAGTGGACATGTCATTTTACATCTTTATTAATGATGTGCTAGAGTTCCAGCTGCAGCTAGTTCCAGGGGCAGTTTTGACTTCATTACAATAAGCACTGTTACAATGTTTTTCTTGAACTTTGCTGTACTTCTCTCTCCCTCTCTCTCTCTCTCTCCCCCCTCCCCTCTCTCTGTGTGTGTGTGGTGGTATGCATGCATGTACATGTGTATGTGGGTATGCAGGCATGAGCATTTATGCAGCATACATAGAATGCAAAAGCTAAAGTTAGGTTAAGGTGTCTTCCTGAATCACATCGCTATCTGTCTTTGTTTGTTTGTTTTGTTTTTGGCATGGGGTCTTTCATTGAAACTGGAACTTGCTCTTTTGGCTAGGCTGGCTGGGAAGTGAACTTCCAGGGTCTTCTCATTGTCACCCCTCACAACATTGGGGTTCCAGGAACATGTTGCTATGCCTTGCTTTGACATGGGTGTTTTGGATCTGAACTGGAGCCTTATTCAAGCACAACAAACATAGTAGTGTGGGCCATCTACCTAGCTCCTGCTTTACCTTCTATAAATTATTTTGGTTTCTTACTCTGCCATTTGGAATACATTTTAGAATCAGTTTGCTTATGCCTATAAGAATCCTGGGATTTTGGTAAGGATTACTACATATGAGGCTGGATCTTAGTCACCGAACACAGCTGATGGGAGAGGGTCTGCCGAAACCACTTCGTAGGGATTCCTGAAAGAGTCAAGACAACTTGACACAAACTATTGAGTTAGCACATATTATCCCATAGACTTTGACTTTGGTCAAGATGGCACAAGAAACATTGTACTGTCACAACAGCAACCTGTATAGCAAACAGTTTTTCAAGACATGTCATATCAGCCAGTAAGGAAGAGACTCCCTGAGAGTTATGGGTGGCTTTGTTTATGCTTACAGAATATCTCAAGATTACATTAGGGAAAGAAAATTCTAACTAAGTGTCCTTTCTGAATTAAAAGACACATCTGGCAATCTAGATTGTTAAGAATAGAACATCAAACAGGAGAATGTAGCATAAACAGAACACTGGAGATTTTTGGTGATATCTTTTAGCACAGAACACTAGACTACATGTGAGTTCAAGAAAACCGAAACAAGGAAAAACAAAAAACTAAACTAAACTAAACTAAACCTTGCTCAAATAATGGTGGTTAGTAGCTACTGCCGCCAGACAAAATAAAAATTATACCTTGGGAGTTCTGGATAGAGCCTAGACATCCTTGCATAAGGAGTGAAGACTATTTATCCTTACCTGGAACACTGTTTGGAACATGTCTGACATATAAGGAAAACAAGACCCAGCAAATCAAGTGGTTTTTCAACAGCTTAATTACATTTGAGAACAAAACTCAAGAAGTGTATGAGTACACAAAATGTCCCTTGTCCAATAAGAAAAATCCTAACATCTGGCATCCAATGAAAAAGCACAAAGTATACAAAGTAGCACAAAAATTTTACTTATAATAGGCTAGAAATGGCATGGATGCAGAGCTCTGGCAGATGTTGGAATTAGCAGAGGAAGACTTGGAGGGTTGTTATAACAATATCCCAGATGCTCAAAAAGCGAGAAAGACAACAGTACAAGCAGCACTGAATAAATAAAACCTCTGTATTTATCAAGATAAAACCAAAATATTATATGAAAATGCTCATCAGATACAATGATTAGTACATTAGACAGTGTAAAAGAAATAATTAGTAAACTTGATGACGTAGCAATAGAAAGTATGAAAAAAAACCCAAAAGAGAACAAAACAAGACGTAAAAGAGAAAGAGAACTGTTCTTGTGCAGGATCACTTTAATTAACATATGTGAAACAGATCCACAGAAAACATCGAGTGGATGAGACAGAATATTTGAAAATGAACTCAAGGCACAAGAGACATGAAGAAGATACACAAGCACATCTGAATTAAATACTCTATTAAGAAAAAAAATCCCTTAAAGGAGCTCAATTTTTTCATAAGTGTATTAAGAAAGGAGGGAACAAAGACAAAGCCTATAGCATACAGAAACAGCATCAGCAAGCAGATGGTAGGAGAATGGCTTGAAATCACTCAGGGAAAACTTATCAGGTAAGTTTTGTGTATATAATGAAAACAACTTGTGACTACAAATAGAAAATACTTTTTTTTGTATATGAAAGCTGAAAATTTTCATCACCACCAGTGACGTACTGTAAGAAATGTGAAAGATGCCCTTCAGACAGAATAATAATGGCAGGTAGAGGCATTCCTAGATGCTGGATGCCAGCCGGAGCAGCTAGGCAAAACCACTCCTCTCCAATGATGGCGCCAGTGAAGCGCTCCCAACAGCAGTAAAATGCACCTACTTCCTTCCTGCACATCCAGCCCCACAACTCTGCCTGCATTACCTGAGGCTTGCCAACACCAGGGACAAACAGATGGCTAATGGCCAGCTTAACAACACAATCAACAAGAGCCAAGGCAATATGGCACCATCAGATCCCAGCAATCTTGCTACAGGAAGCCCTGGATATCCTAACATAGCTGAAGCACAACAAAGCAAAACAACAAAAACCCTTAAGTCTAATCTTATGAAGATGACAGAGGCCTTTAAAGAGGACATGAACACATCCCTTAAAGAAATACAGTAAACTACAATAAAACAGGTAAAGGAATTGAATAAAACTTCAAAACCTAAAAATGGAATTAGAAATGAAATACAAAGAATCAATAAAATCAAGAACAGATTCTTTGAGAAAAATAATCAAGGTAGACAAACCCTTAGCCAGCCTAATTAAAAGGCAGAAAGACAGTATCCAAATTACTAAAATCAGAAATGAAAAGAAAGACATAACATCAGACACTAAGGAAATCCAAAGAACCATTAGCTATTACTTCAAAAACCTGTACTCCACAAACTTGAAAAGTCTAAATGAAATGGACAGTTTTCTTGGTAGATAGTACTTAACAAAGTTAAATCAAGATCAGATAAACAATTTAACTAGACCAATAAAACCTAAGAAAATAGACACAGTCATTAAAAGCCTCCCAACAACAACAAAAAAGGCCAGAACCAGGTGATTTTAGTGCAGAATTTTACCAGACCTTCAAAGATGAGCTAATACCAATACTCCTCAAACTCTTCAACAAAATAGAAATAGAAGGATCATTGCCAAACTTATTTTAAGAGGCCACAGTCACTCTGATACCTAAACCACACAAAGACTCAATGAAGAAAGAGAACCTCAGATTAATTTTCCTTATGAACATTAACACAAAATTTCAATATAAACTTGCAAAACAAATCCAAGAACACATCAAAAACATCATCCACCAGGATCAAGTAGGCTTCATCTCAGTTATGCAGGGATGGTTCAACATATGAAAATCCATTAATGTAATCCACTATATAAACAAAGTGAAAGAAAAAAACTACATTTATCTCATTAGATGTTTAAAAACCCATGAAACAGTCTTACACTCCTTCATGATAAAAGTCTTGGAGGGATATAAGGCACATGCCTAAAATAATAAAAGCAATATTTAGCAAGCTAATAACCAACATCAAATTAAATGGAGAGAAACTTAAAGCAATTCCACTAAAATCAGAGACAAATCAAGCCTGTCCCCTCTCCCATATCTATTCAACATAATACTTGAACAACAGGCTGACGAAAAATCAGGGAAATAACACTGTTCATAATAGCCACAAATAATATAAAATATCTTGATGTAACTCCAAGCAAGTGAAAGACTTGTATGACAAAAAAAAAAAAAATTCAAGTCTCTGAAGAAAGAAATTGAAGAGGATACCAGAAGATGCAAAGATCTCCCATGCTCATAGATCAGTAGGGTTAACATAATCCAACATAATGAAAATGTCCATCCTACCAAAAGCAATCTACAGATTCAATGCAGTTCCCATCAAAATACCAACACAATTCTTTACAGACCTTGAAAGAACAATTCCCAACTTCATATGGAAAAATAAAAAACTCAAAAGAGCAAAAACCATCTGTACAATAAAAGATCTTCTGGAGGTATCTCCATCCCTGATTTCAGGTTGTACTACAGAAAAACAGTAATAAAAAATGTATGGTATTGGCATAGAAACAGACTAGTTGATTAATGGAATCAAATCTAAGACCTAGAAATAAATCTGCACACCTACGAACACTTGATTTTTTTGACAAAGAAACCCAAACCACACCATGGGGAAAAAAAATTTTCAACAAATGGTGCTGGTCCAACTGGATATCTACATGTAGAAAAGATGCAAATAGATCTGTATCTACCACTCTGCACAAAATTATAGTCCAAGGGGATCAAAAACTTCAACATAAACCTGGATACACTAAATCTGATAGAAGAGAAAGAGGGAATAACCTTGAACTCATTGGCACAGGAGACAACTTCCTAAACAGAACACCAATAGCTCAGGCTAACTATAACCTAAAAGCCCTCTCCCTAAGAACTAGCCCTTACAGTACCAGAAGGAACAATGCAGCTTCCAACAGAAGGAAGCAACCAGCAGTTCTACCATGATCTGGTGCCTATGAACCACAACAATAGCCAGCATGGCAAAATAAGCCCTAAGGGCAAAATAGTGGCATGCATACCCTGGTGGTAACCAGTAACTCTCTAATTTGACTTAAGGACCATTTGACAAGAGGGAAATACGGCCTTCCATACCTGGACAGGTGGGAGAGCTGGCCCTGGGATAACGAGAGTGAGAAAGCAGACCCTGAACCTAGCCTGGAAAGCACAGGAGAGCTGGCCCTGATGGTGAAGCTGCCGGCCTGTGCAGAAGGAGTTTAATCCAACAATATGGCTACTGTGTCTAGAATACAGACACGCCCTTAGCAGACACCTTTAATCCCAGAGAATGAGGGTAAAATTACTTTGTGGAAAGAAGCAGTCATGTTTGAAAGTGATGTTTAATTGAGTAGCAGACAAAGTGATGAATCAGAGAAAGATTTGACAGACTAGGAACTGCCACTTTCACAAGAACAGAAAGGAAAGGGAGCTACTCTAGAGAATGGGGGGGGGGGAAGGAGGCCGGAATTTTTTCTTTTAATTTTGCAACTATTATTCTTTTTTTACATTTCTGTTTATTTATTTTTTATTAATTGCAGTTTATTTACTTTGTATCCCAGTGGTAGCCCTTCCCTCATCCACTCCCAACCTCACCCTCCCTCCCTCTTCTCCTCCCATGCCCCTCCCCAAGTCCACTGATAGGTGTGGTCCTCCTCCTCTTCCCTCTGACACTAGCCTATCACATCTCATTAGGACTGTCAGTATTGTCTTCCTCTGTGGCCTGGTAAGGCTGTTCTCTCCCATCCCCCACCCCCCACCCCCCACCCTGTGGCAGGTGATCAAAGAGCCAGCCACTGAGTTCATGTCAGAGACAGCCCCTGTTCCCATTACTAGGAAACCCACTTGAAGACTGAGCTGTCATAGGCTACATCTGTGCAGGGGTTCTACGTTATCTCCATGCATAGTCCTTGGCTGGAGTATCAATCTCAGAAAAGACCCCTGGGCCTAAAGTTTTTGGTTCTTTTGCTCTTCCTGTGGAACTCCTGTCCCCTCCAGGTCCTTTATCTCTCCCTTCTTTCTTAAGATTCCCTGCACACTACCCAAAGCTTGGCTATGAATCTTAGCATCTGCTTCAATACCCTGCTGAGTAGAGTCTTTCAGAGGCCCTCTGTGGTAGGCTCCTGTCCTGTTCCCTGTATTCTTTCTCTTCTGATGTCTGTTACATTTGCCTTTCTGAGTGAGGATTGATCGTCTTATCCCAGGTCTTCTTTCTTGTTTATCTTCTTTAGGTGTACAGATTTTAGTATGTTTATCCTATATTATATATCTAATATCCACTTATGAATGAGTATATACCATGTGTATCTTTCTGCTTTGGGGATACTTCACTTAGGATGATCTTTTCTACATTTGCTTGCAAATTTCATGATTTCCTTGTTTTAAAACCATATAATGGAAAAAACACAGTATCTTCAACAAATGGTGCTGGTCTAACTGGATGTCTACGTGTAGAAAAATGTAAATAGATCCATATTTATCACCCAGCACAAAACTAAAGTCCAAGTATATCAAAGACCTCAACATAAAACCAGACACACTAAACCTGTTAGAAGAAATGGGGAAAAGCATTGAACTCATTGGCACAGGAGACAACTTCCTGAACAGAACACCAACAGCACATGCTCTAAGATCAGCAGTCAACAAATGGGATCTCAAGAAACTGAAAAGCTTCTGTAAAGCAAAGGATACTGTCTGCAGACAGTCTACAGACTGGGAAAGGATCTTTACCAACTCTATATCTGACTGAGGGCTAATATCCAGAATATATAAAGTACTCAAGAAGTTAAACACCAACAAACCAAGTAATGCAATTAAAAAATGGGGTACAGAGCTAAACAGAGAATTCTCAATAGAGGAATATAGAATGGCAGAGAAACACTTATAGAAATGCTCAATCTCTTTAGCCATCAGGGAGATGCAAATCAAAACAACCCTGAGATCTCACCTTACACCCATCAGAATGGCCAAGATCAAAAGCTCAAGTGACAACACATGCTGGAGAGGATGTGGAGAAAGGGGAACCCTCCTCCATTGCTGGTGGGGATGTAAACTTGTACAACCACTTTAAAAATCAATCTGGTACTTTCTCAGATAATGAGAAATAGTGCTTCCTCAAGATCCAGCTATACCACTTCTAGGCATATATCCAAAAGATGCTCAAGTACACAACAAAGACATTTGCTCAACCATGTTTGTATCAGCTTTATTTATAATATCCAGAAGCTAGAAACAACTCAGATGTCCCTCAGTTGTGGAATGGATACAGATATTGTGGCACATTTATACAATGGAAAGGAGGCAGTTTTATAGTAAGAGTTTTACAGAGTCAGATTGCAGAGAGAGAACAAACTAGACACAGGTGAAGACAGAACGATCCAGAGAATGAGAAGGAGCCAGAAGATTAGAACATATTGCCAAAGTTAGTATCAGAACAAAAAGAGCAATTCGGTCAAAGGCCGGAAGAGAAGCCAGTTTGAATCAGTCATCTTGGAGAGGAGTTTGAGCCAGAAGAGAGGAGTTGAACCAGCTAGCCAGAGCTCAGAAAGTACTAGAACAGATGAGCTTATTCAGATTATGTCTCAGAGCCTGAAAACACTCTAGGCCTAGATAAGACTGTATGGAAACTAGAAGCTTCCAGGACAATGCCTAGGTTAGCAGATGAAGGCACATAAAATTTGTTTTTATTGGCCTGACTTTGTGACAGCAGAAGAGCTACCACTGCTCAGCACTCAGGAAAGCAGCCTTCACCTCCCCCCCCCTTTCTCCTGCACCTCAACTGACCAGCACAATAGAGCTGGCTCTGATGACAAAGCAAAGGGATCTGGGTCCAAGGACATGAGAGCAGAAGAGCTAGCCTTGACACTTGCTGGCTTCAGCATTGGTAAGCTAGCCTGGGAAGTACTGTAGAGTTTGCCCTGGTGGTGTGGGTGCAGGGGAGCTGGGGGGGCTGACCAACTACCAGGCCCAGAACCAGGGCTTTGAGTTGGCCCACCCCAACATTTACCTCATCCATGAACTGCTGGAGCCGGTGAAAGGGCCAGTCCTGGAGACTGGATCCCCATGCAAAGCTGTAGGAGTCCCATGACACAGGACAACAGAATATCTAGAGGAGTCCCAGTGAGTTTCCAGTATTGATGCTGTAGCAGAAGCCAGAGCCCTCAAATCAGACCAGTGACTCATTGTAACGAACATTTGAAGCAAAGGAGTTTGGACAAAATTATACTGTGGGACACACTGACACACCACAGCGTCCACAATGAGGGTTTTTGTTTGTTTGTTTTTTCTTTTTGATTGGGGAAGTTTCAAGGCCATCTCCAAGGATGGAGAGATGAGCAGGATTGAAGTTCAAGATGTAAAACTCACAAATAATCAATAAAATGTTAGAGAGATGGGGAGAGGGAGGGAGGGAGGGAGAGAGAGAGAGAGAGAGAGAGAAGAGAGAGAGAATATTTTTGGTACTGGAAATCTACCCAACTACCTGGGTTAGATCTTGGAGAAGAACTGATGACCACCACTTTACTCAATAAACATCATCCTTAACTACATTCTGAATATTTGTCCTTGTTCTCACAGGTAAGTGTAGTGCAAACACACTTACTCTTTGCAACAGATAGAGACCATTACAGCAAACAACAACTGGTCAAAATGCAGAGTGCTGGAGCCTAGTTTCAACTAATGTCTACAGCGCAAGTTCTGCACCTAAGGGTTAGGGAGCATTGTGGAAGAGGAGGCAGAAAAATAGAGCAAGAGAAGCAGGAAGTTTACTCTGAGAGTCTATCTCTTAGAAACATCAAAGAAGCTGCACCTATGAAGTCTCACCAAGGAAGTGTTACCTGACCAAGGAAGACACCAATGCACATGCTAATGTGGAAGGGGAAAGTACACAAAGAACTACAGGCAACTAAGGAGTGTTGAAAGAGGGAGAGGCCATCTCTGCTGGGAGAAGCACACTGATTAGTTTCACAATATCAAACGGTCAGCACCATCTCCCCAAGACATATGCAAACCATTAGCATTATACAGACTAAATTGTATTTAGGAATACATACACACAAAGAAAAAGGGGCCATGAATTTAAAATAGGAAGGGTTACATAGGAGAGGTTGCAGGAAGGAAAGGGAAAGGAAGAAACAATGCAATTATAATCTCAAAAATAAAATGATTTTACAAAAGTTGAAGTTATAATTAATATATATTAAATTTTTTGTTATATTATTTCAATAGAGTTAAGATTTTAAATTTAAAAATAAAACTTTGGGTCAACTTTAAACTCAAAAAGAAATTATAAAATTTTTGCTAAGTAAAAATAAAGGAATATGAAAAGTATGGGTGGTTATTAAAGGACTAACTGGAAAACATTTATACCACAGAATATCTGCATTAATTTTAAGTGATAGAACTTGTCATAAATTACTGACCTCAGATACTACCTTTAGTAACTAATAAATACAGAGCTAATTAAATCCTGAGTAAACAGATGAAAAGTAATAAGGTGAAAAACAAACAAGTATAAGTGAACCCAAAGCCTGTTCCTTTGAAAAGATGAAAAAAAATTATAAATTTCTATCCATAATCATTTAGAACAAGAAAGGAAGACACGCATGGGCAATATCAGGCATGCACCAGGCAGTGCGCGTGCAAGTTCCACGAATGCTAAATGGGTAACAAAGACATGTTATGAACAACCTTATGCCAGCATATTAAGCAACGAACAGGAAAAATGCTCTGAAAGCTCAGAAACGCTAGCACTTGCTCAAGAAGAAATAGATTGTGTCTATTGCAGTAGTTGACTATTTGGAGTCAACTCTTCCCCTAAGATCATTCCAGGCTCATGTGCTTTTATCGATAACTCTTTTTTTGTTTGTTTGTTTGTTTTGTTTTTTTCCAGACAGGGTTTAACCTTGGCTGTCTTGGAACTCACTCTGTAGACCAGGCTGGCCTTGGACTCAAACAAGTCCTCCAGCCTCTGCCTTCCCAAGTGCTGGCATTAAAGACGTGTGTCTCTATGCACAGTTTCATTGATGACTCTTACTAAACAGTTAATAATGAAGTAATACCAGTTCTACAGAAATGATTCCAGAAAGCTGTAGCTCACTTGTTGTGGACATTTCTCTTATATTTAAGTAAACAAATACAGTAGACAAGAAAAATCATTGAGCAACATCCTTTCTGGATGTACATCCAAAATGCTTACCCAAACTTTAGCAAATCAGATCTAATGATATACAAATAATCATCTACTTTCACTCCTCTCACAATTTTTTCACTTTACAGTAGCATAAAAGTGATAACATGTGGGGTTTGAGTTAAGGATGCGTCCTGTTCTTGGAGAGAGCTGGAGTTCTGTTCCCAGCACTGAAATTGGGCAGCTTATTACCAACTGTATCTCCAGCTCCAGAAGACCTGATGTTTCTTTGGCATTTGAGGGCATATACACTGAAAGAAAGAAAGAAAGAAAGAAAGAAAGAAAGGAAAGAAAGAAAGAAAGAAAGAAAGAAAAAAAGAGAGAAAGAGAGAGAGAGAGAAAGAAAGAAGAAAAACCAATTAAGGAAAGTGATACATATTGAAATGAAATAAAGGTTGAATTTTGAGTTGTGATCTTTCTCTGACACATTCTCTGATGTTTCCTTGTAATGCTGAGAAGCAATCATGAAAGGCCTCAATTCCTGGATACCACATGATGATGAGAGTAATCAATGAATTCTGAACCAAATCCTAGATTGATAAAGCCATGTTGGCTATGCTGACTTACTTTCAGCTTCTACTCACCTCTGTTTTTTTTTTTCCTACCCTTGGATTCTCATTCTGTGAATCTTTACTAGTGAGATGTGTTCCATGGATTCAGGGGATAAATTCGTGTAGTTATTTAATCCAATTAACCAGTCTGTGCCTCTTTATTGGTGAGTTGAGGCCACGTATGTTTAAGGTTACTATTGAAAGATTTTTACTGATTCCTGAAAATTTGTTAGTTGTTAGATGATTGTATTGTTTGTTCTTTTCCTTTCCCCAATTAGTGTTAGGTATTTTCTGGTTTACAGTGCCTTTGTTCATGCATTCATTTTCAAGAAGTTTATTCTTTCCTGTGTTCTCAAGGTTGATGATTTTTTATATAGGTGCATTGTTTTTTAAGATACTAGAAGTAAACCATATATATGTGTGTGTGTATTGAATATATATATATATATATATATATATATATATTTCTGAGCTTTACTGGCATTTGGTGTTGCTGATAAGAAATATGGTGTTATTCTGATATGTTTATATTTATAAGTGTGTAAGTGGTCTTTCTTTATTACATTCATATTATTTTGGCTTTGATTGACATCTTGACTTCACAGAGAGGTTCTTCAGTGGGTGAGTCCACTTGTCTTCTAAGGCCATCTCTGTGTGTGTGTGTGTGTGTTTCTTGCCACAGATTTGGGGAATTTTTTTCTGTAATTTTATTTAATAGATTTTCTATTCCTTTGATTTTTTTAGATCAGTTCTCTCTTCTTTCCTGCATACTCTGGGGTTTGATGTCTTTATGTTGGGTGATCAACTGAGGATGTTGAGGATGTGCTCATTACTTCCCTTTGATATTGTATTGTAGTATTGCCTTGAGTTTATCCTCTATTCCTGGTAATTTTTCTTGTTTGGTCAAATCCATTGGTGGTTCTTTCGACTGTATCCATTTGACTCATTTAATTTTTCATTTCAAAACTTCTATTTGTTTTTGTCAAAAATGTTAATTATCTTGTCAGATATTTCTTCCATGTTGTGACCATTTTATCCATTTGGCGATTTTTATCATCCACTTTATTGGCTTTTTCTCTATTCTACCATTCCTAGGCTCTGCATGGAATTATTCTGTTTTTGCCATCTTTAAGGACATTAAGAATTTATACTAGTAATATTTTGAAATCTTCTGGCGTTTTGACCTGTTTCATTGTGTTTGAATTGAGTAATAGAGGGTTTATATGCTGAAAGGAGCTGTGCTACCTCCTTCCATGCTCTTTATGTCTCATATTTTAATTCATGCATCTGTAGGTTTGGATATATCATTAATTCTATTTGGGGATCTAATTGAGCATTCTATTCTTGAAGACTTAATCCACAACATCACTCAAAATGGAAAAACAAACCATAACGGTTGCATCTTTACCTCAAGACATTGAAATAGAGTTAAAATCAATCAATGCCCCCTGACACATCACCAATGACTATAAAACAGAAAACTGATTGGGATTTGTGATAATTTCAGTTAGAATAGCCCCTATAGTCACAGGCATTTGAATAGTTGGTCCTCGTTGATGGTGCTGTTTGGGAAGGTTTAAGAGTGATGATCTTGCTGGAGGAATCACATCACTTGAGAGCGGCTTTGAGAGTTTAAAGATTCATGCCATTCCCAGACTGCTTTCTCATGGTGTGAGAGAAACTTTCTCTCTACAGTTTGAATACATGCATCTCCAGCATCCACTATAACCGCCTGCTGCTTACTACAAATGTTCCCTGCCACAGACTCTACTCCCTTTAGAAACATAAGACCAAATAAACCCTTCTATAAGTTTCCTTGGTCATGGTGTTTTATCACAGCCAAGTAACTAATATAAGATCAATGGTATTTACATTTTCAGTAAATAATAGTAAGTTGAGGTAACAACAGTAGATAGGAAAAGGAGAAAGTAAAGAAGTAGGCTAAGCAAATGAAATAAAAGGAAATAAATAAATAAAAAGGAAAATGACATAAATAAACAAATGCATGAAAAAGGAGGAGAGTGGAAAATAATGCTACAGACAAAAAGGAAAACAGCAACAAATTAAAAAAAAATAAAAAAAATTATTTCCCATCATTTTGAGTGTTCACTAACAAAATTAGATAAATATAAAAAGAGGATTAAAAAGCAAAAGCATGAACTAAAAACCTGTCCAATAAAGTAAAAAATGTTACCAAATATCCAGTGTGAATTAAAGAAGAAAACACAGGGGACAGAGAAGAGAATGAGAAAAACACAGGCAGCAGTAAAGAAAAAGTTTAAATTCAATTAAATTAATATGTGAAGGGTAATAACAATAAGAAGATTTTTAAATATGATGAAGACATTGCTGAATGTGTAGTGAAATGAAGACAGTCAGCATCAGGAGCGTCAGCCACAGGGAAAGGTGGAGTCACATGCCTGGGATGGCGGTTGCTGAACTTGGGGCCTCCTGTCTTTCCTGTGTCTTAGCAGGGGTTTGGGCCTGAACTAGCTGAATGTCCGCCCTTGTTTTAGTAGCTTCTCTTTTGGTACCAGTGTCCTCTGCTGGCCACAGCTAGCTTTGCAGTCTGTGGGTCGGGCAGGCCCTCTCACCCTCAGGGTATTTCCAGATCATGGCCCCAACCCCAGGGAGTGAATGTTCTAGCTGAGATAGGGCTTCTCTGAGTGTGTTGGGAATCTGAGAAGAAACCATGGCACAGAGACCTGCCTTCAGACTGTTCCGACACCCTAAGTACTAACCGTTGTGCTGGAAGAATGATTGTGGTCGCCTGTAGACTCTGCCTCTTCACAGCAGCGGCTGACAGGTAAGCGAGGGCTCACCCACTGGACTCCGGCTCAGACTGCCCGTACTCCAGGGCTAGCGCACGGCATGATGCCTGCTCCAGTCAGCAAAAGCGGGGCTACCTTTCACTATCACTTCCTACTGCTTGCTCGTGTTGTCAGCATCTGACCCACCCTCTCTCCACAACTATGTCTGAGAACTTCCTTCCCCTTGATGCTGTGGAAGAATAAATATAGGCTTCCTGACTTGGGTTTTTCGCACAGTGGTCCCTGGCCATGGTCCTGAGTCATGGAGAGTGACAAAATGAGATTTATTTCTAGATTGACCTGTACACTAGAGGGGATCACATGATTTCTCACCGAAGTTCGCACTGAAGCTGAAGCTCACAAGGGCTGTGAGCTTGTCTTGAAGTGGGGGAAGCTCTCTCTCTCTCTCTCTCTCTCTCTCTCTCTCTCTCTCTCACACACACACACACACACACACACACACTGGGAGTAGCAGGACTCACGTGGCAATCAGCTTGGCTTGCTTCCCTGCAGTGTGTTTTCTGTCTTGTCCTAAGTGCTTTCCTGGGACCTTGTCCCCACTCTTATGATCCCCCACAGTTCCTTTTCTCTACGGAGGAGCATGTCTTCAGAAGGAAGTCTTCTCATCCTGGCTCTTCTTCAATGCCTCACATGGAGATAGTTCCTACTCTGCCATCTGCTAAGATCCAGCTGTGACCTGTATAAAGTTTCTGGATTGGGTAAGAGAGTGTTTTTTTAGGCTTCACCTTGCCACAAGAGACTCCATTTTCCAAGCAGCTTTTGACTGTCTAGCACCACCCATAAGGCACTGGCTGATAAATAACTTATTGCTAAAAGTAGAAAGGTGGCACCCTGTAAGCCTGTTAGTGTGCATTGGGATGGCAGAATCTCCTGGACATATTAAAATCAGACCAGGAAAACCATGCCTATCAGATCGATGAGATTGTGGGATGGGTGTGACACACTCATCTGGGTCGAATGGATGGGAGGACACCTGTGCTCACCTGTCATCCTCTGAGTGCCCAGTGTGTGATGGTCTTCAGGAGACTTTCAGGCGGGAAAATTCCTGTCTTGAGGCTTCAGGTTGGCTCCATCCTTACTCCTGATGCAGCCCTGCTCAAATGGCTGTCATCTCTCTGCTTAGCTCTCTAGACCTGCTGTCTGGCCATTTGTTTGTCAGAACTCAGTCTTGCCCTCTGCCTCGATGACCTCCCCAGTTCTGCACCTTACTTCTGCTGCTCTGTTCAACCCTGAGACTCAGCTCAAACCTGTGACCCAGAAGCAGCCTGACTCTACAACACCAGAATTTGCTCTCTGATTCCCACAGAGTCTTGTCTGGAATCCTTGTCAGCTTTCCATTTCTACTTCCATCAGGATTCTTTGAAACTCTGCTGTGACCCCTCCAATTCCTTCATAGCTATTCTGTAACCTCCATATATATATAGCTATTAGATATATTTACTGTCATATGTGAAGTGTGTGATGTGAGAGTTAATCTTAGCACTTAAGGTTGGAATTAAAAAAAAAACAACAAATCTGCCTTCCTTAGTTAAGCTATCAAATAAACTGGGACTAACTGGGAAGTTTCTGCTACAGAAACCAACAGACCTTTTGAATGTATTGTCATTTAATGCATTCTGACATCGTGGAAAGGCATACATGTTTGTCCATGTTTCTGACATAGTGTGTTCATGACAGCTTACTCGAAAGATTTTCTTAAAAAAAAAAAAGACAGTTGGTATGACCAACTGGCCCCATGCATGCAGTTTTGATTTAACACTTGATTTATGAGCATGGCTCATCTTGGCAAAAACCTAAATGGTATCCACAAGTATTTCAGAAAGGATAGGAAAGAACATCAAAAAATGCCTAATTTTCTGTTCTACTTGCCAGATGAACTATCTGCAATACCTCTGTAAGACACCACATTCAGTGACAAACTGAACATTTGCCTCTAAGATAAGAAATAAGGCAGAGTTGTCCATTCTTTTTAAATTTATGTATTTTTATATTAATCACAGGTTATATACTTTGAATCCCAGCCATAGCTCCCTCCCTCATTCCCTCCCACTCTCCCCATCCTTCCCTAATCTCCTCCCTGCCCCCCTCCAAGTCCACTGATAGGAGAGGACCTCCTCCTTTTCCATCTGACACTAGCTTATCAGGTCTCTTCAGGGCTGGCTGCAATGTCCTTTTCTGGGGTCTAGCAAGGCTGCTCCTCCCCTGGGGGAGGGAGGGTTGAAAAGCCAGCCATTGAGTTCATGACCGAAATAGTCCCTGTTCCCCTTACTAGGGTACCCAGTTGGATACTGAGCTACCATGTGCTATATCCGAGCAGGAGTTCTAGGTTATATCCATATATGGTTTTTGGTTGGAGAAACAGTCTCATAACAGACCCCTGTGCCCTGATCTATTTGGTCTTTGTGGAGCTCTTGTTCTCTCCAAGTCTTACTAACTCCCCCTTATTTCATATGATTCCCTGCACTCCACTGAAGGTTTTGTTGTGAGTCTTAATATCTGCTTTGATACATGCTAGGTAGAGTCTTTCCGAGGCCCTCGGTGGTAGGCTCCTGTCCTGTTGAGTTGTCCATTCTTAGCAATTCTGTTGATCAAAATATACAGGGGTTTTGTTGGTTTTTTTCTTTTTTGTCTGTATAGTCAGGCATGGAAGTGAAAGGCATCAAGATCATAAATGACCTGATTTGTCATGAGCCAATATCTGATGGACATATAAAAAAGTCACTGAAACTAGTAATTAGGTTTATAGATGTCAAAAGATATAACATCAAAGTCTAAAAGTCAATGTGTTTTGATATATTAGCAATGAGCCATCCATCTTTTAGACTATCTTCACAGAAGCCAGATGTTCAGAAGTTGATATTAAAATTCATGCCATTTACAATGCATAATTATGAAATATCTGGGATAAAATCCAAGCTGTAACATGCTATATCCACACACTGAAAACTATAAGGGGAGTAATTTTAAGAGGACTAAATAAAACAAGAGATGCGTTGTGTTCATGGGTGAGAAGACTCAAATTCATTAAGATATCATTTCTCTCCAGTTTGATTTATATATTCAACATAGTTTCAATTGGAAAAATAAGCTCCAGGACTAACATTCCACTAACACCAATTAACCACACAGAAAACTGGCTGGTGGAGAATTTATGGCTGTTGTTGCCACCACACTGCCTCTGTTGATGCTACTGGGCACCTGACTTAGCAAAGCTGCCGGCACTTCAACTTGCCTTCAACAGTTCCTGCTGCAACATTTGTTCCATTCATAAGGCTTCTTACAATCACAGCTTTTCCTAAGTGCTTGAAGTTTTTCCCACCATCCTAATGTGTTCCTCTGTTGCACTGACAAACACCATGATGACCTTGGGGAGGAAAGAGTTTATTTGACTCACTGGTTACAGCTCATCACTGAGGGGAAAGCCAAAGGCAAAAACTCAAGGTTTGAAGCGGAAACCACACATGAACGCTGCTTATTGGATTGCTCCCCCTGGCTGGCACAGTGCTACCCACAGGGGTCTGGGCTTTCTTATATCAATTACTAACTAAGTAAATCCCACAAAAATACGCTGGTGGGACAAGTGATGGAGGCATTTCTTCAATTGAGGTCCCCCCAGGCAATTCTAGTTTGTCAAGTTGACAAAAACAACAACAAAACAAACAAACAACAACTAACCACCACAACCATTAGTAATATAAATACCCGCACAGAGAGTGTGTTTCTCATTTGCCTGCCTTTGCTGAAAAAGGAGATCCAGAGGCTGGACCATGGTGGTCCAGGCACATGCCTGTTGCCACAGCCCTGAGGAGGCGGAGCAATAAGACCCCGTGAGCCAAGCACTACTTATCAAGACCCTATCTCAAAAAAAAAAAAAAAGAGAACAAAACAGTGGATGAGAATTAGCTCCTTGGTAGATTGCTTGACTATGATATGCAGGGATCTGATTCAAAGCTGAGTAATAGATTTACATTTTTTTCTTTCAGAAAAAAAAAACCATAAAACTTACTAAAAATGAAAATGGCATTCAAAATTCTGGGCAGCAAGAAATTTATGATATCCATCCGTAGAAACCAAATGTTAAAAATCTTTGATATAAAACAATAAGACTTGAGCTGCATGCTAAAAAAAGTCTTCTAAATACTAACTATAGTAGTCCTTTCATTATTCCTCAAGAGAAGAAAAATCCTTTGTTTTGATTCATGTCGTATATCTATTTCCATTTCCTTCAGAGTCACTTGCAAAATCATTCCAAAAATGTGTGTGCAGGTCCCAACTGGGAAGAGAAAATATAAAAATTAAAACCAAACAAACCAGCAGACAGCCTGCAACACACACACACACACACACAGACACACACACACAAACTCCATTTAACATCTAAAAGAAATCACCTGCTTCCCCCTGCCTGCCTGCGTTGGTTCCCTGGGAGCCATGGAGAAAAGGAGCAGGGACCACCCAAGGCTAGCATGGGCACACAGGCTCTCCCCATGGGAGTCTCTCGAGAAGTTAGGGCTTGCTTGTGTTTGGAGCTTTTCCGGGAAAATTTTCCTTTCTTTTTAAATGTATATTTCTTAAGATCTCAGAGTGCCAGAGGAAAATCCAGACATCAGCAGCCTTCTTAACATGGCTGCTATAATTGAAGGCATAAGTGGTGGTCTTGTGGAGCAAATAAGTAAGGGCGTTTTGTGGGAACAGCACATTTTTTTCATAGGTGCCTGGAGTCTTTAAAAGACTGTTTCTTTTATGTAGCTTTATGTGGATATAGTCTAAAAATATGCAGCCACTTTCTCTAAGCTACCACAGAGCAGAGATTTAGAAATTATTTTCTCCCTCCCTTTCCTTTACCCTCCTTCTCCCTCCCTTCTTCCCTCCTTCCATTGACCCCCCCCCAAACAAAAGCACATTTACTAATTTTTTTTTCAGACAGAGTCCTGCTGTGTAACACTGGTTGACCTAGAACTTCCTTTGTAGACCAAGCTGGCTTTGAACTCAGAGATCCTCCTGCCTCTGCTTCAGAGTGCCAAGATATTAAAGACGTGTGGTACCACACCCAGCAGTATCTGGTGTTTTGTGATTCTATCCCACTCATTCTGTTGAAGGACTTAGTCCTCCTACCTCCAGAGCAGTTAACTTTGTCTGTTTCTGCCCTCAAAGCAAACTATCTTGAGTGGACTAAAACATGATTTATCACAGTTCTGGAGAGAGGATGTCCAAGATCAACACAGCGGTAACCACAGTGACTGCTGAGGGCTTCTATCTCCTTCAGAGATGGTACCTTGCTCTTTCTTCTTGTGTCTACAGGGCAAAGGGAAGCAAATTGGTTCCTTCAAGCCTTCGGTCAGTGCACAGTCCCACTGGTTGGCACAGAGCCCTCCTGAACTAAAAGTTTTAGGGTTAATTCTACTTTGTAGAGGATTAACTTTCACCCTGAGTTTTGAGGGACACATATTGGAACCTTAGTGCATTGCAGTTGTTCCTGAAGACTCAGGTCTAGTGGATCAGCCAAACACCCTTCTGTAATTGAGTCCCCACCAAGGCCACACAGAGGCAGGTGGCCTCCACAACAGATCCCTCTGACTTGGCTCCCATTCAGAACTAGCCACTTCTACCC
Source organism: Pachyuromys duprasi (assembly GCA_028658305.1). NCBI lineage: Eukaryota > Metazoa > Chordata > Mammalia > Rodentia > Muridae > Pachyuromys > Pachyuromys duprasi. Next base: position 16,874,133 of record CM053760.1, on the reverse strand, counting down.
CTTTCACACCTCTCTCCTCTTCCTACTTGCTCATGGATTCATAAAAGAAGTAAAAGGAGTCCATTTTTTTTCAGGTTCCTCAACAATGTGGATCTTCCCCAGTTTACTGATAACCCTGCCCCTTCCTCCTTTGCCTCTGGCCTGTACTATTGCTGGAAGTGAGCAAAGCCCTATTGTTGCTTTTTGGCTCCCTGTTCCAAATGTCCATCTTCCACATACCTTAGTATATTTTGAGGCATCTGTGAAAGATTCTCCCATGAGGTCTCAGTTCTATATTCTTGATGAAACTCAGGATTTCCCATTCTCTGGTTCCTGTATAACCCAGGGAACCTGGACAGGAGGTTCCTTCTTAAGTTCAATTGTTGCTAGCCATGCTCACTTTCCAAAGCCTGTGATCCTCCTCTTAGGTTCCCCTTCCACCAGATCCACCATTGGCCATCTCACATTTTCTGTGCTGCACTTCCCTGAAGATCCTCCTTGTCTGAATTTTTCTGGGTGTTCTTGGAAGGGGATTCTCCACATACACACTATGTAACAAGGCTTGGGACCTGGGCTTTCATGAAATCTATCTCTCAGCTTTGCTTAGAGTCTTTCCTCTCTTGGACTCTTACACAAGGCAAGAAGGCTGAGAGGGTCGTCACCACAACAGACATTTATCATTATCAAAATCACTTTTTTTTTTCTGGTACAGTCCAGCATTATTAACTCCAAGATTTGGGAAAGTGAATGAAAATATTTTCTTGGCCTCTTGTAGTTGGTTCTCTTCAGTAGAGACTCACTCAGTCTCTACTGGAGACCTTGGAAGAGCTAAAACTATCTCCCAAGAGCCTCTGCCTAAGACTTAGGATTCAAGGCATGGAAAAACACACGTACACGTGCATATATGCTCATACACACACTCCCGAGTGCACATGAACATACTTTGTATGGCAGAAGTATGATATGACAGCAGCCATCTTCCAGCCTTGGCTATTTATTCTTCAGGTAAAGTAAGGAACTCATACTTCATGCTCTGTATCAGTTTTCTCTCTTTCTCTCTCTCCCTCTCTCTGTCTCTCTGTCTCTCCCTCACTCCTTCCCTGATCCCCCCTCTCCAGACCTAGAAAAACAGTGGCAACTGCTCAGCCACAGTGGTAAGTGATTTTTGAACTTGAAGCTGCAGCAGAGGCATTAACATAAGCAAATTCTGTTTCCTGGGAGCTGAGATAAGAACATTTTCCTCCAGCTTTCCCAGTGATCCACAAGCATCTAATTCCAGACCTTTAATCGCCAGATCCTTAAAATAGAAGGGATCTTGTTTTATTGATCCTTCAGTGACTGACCACCACACCAGCAGTTCTGGAGACAGCAAGACTACATGAATGCAGAATCTATTTTTCCTCACCTAGACCCCACCCACACCATTTCTTACAAACATTTCTCCTTGCCTCTATTATTTCCCTGACCAGCCATGAGCAGAATATGTCTTTCTGAAGTAGTTGCTGGGGAACATTTACGCTAACAGTACACTTTTAAAATAGTTTACTGCTTACTGAGGATTTACCTGTTTTGTATGGGTGTGTGTGGTATCCACATATGTGGATGAACACACTCCTGTTAATGTACAGACGCCAGAGAAGGATTCAAGTTTCTGCTCAATCACTCTCCACCTTATTTCTATGAGCCAGGGTCTCCCACTGAGCCTGGAGCTGGGCTGACAGCCAGCAAGCCCCAGTGTGAGCCTCTTGTCCCCACCTCCCACAGGGATGAGATACAGGTTTGGATACAGATGGTGAGGATTTGATCTCAGATTCTTAAACTTGTGCGGCAAGTGTTCTCACCCACATCACTTGCCGTATCTATTCTGAGTGAGACAGGATCTCCCAATGTAGTTCAAGCTGGTCTTGAAGCCACTATGCTCCTGCCTTAGCCTCCACCCACACCCCAGTGCTGGAATTACAAGCACGCTTTGCCAAGACCAGCATCTTTCCATCATTTTAATAGGAACTTCCTGGAAGGCACTTGCTCTCACATTTCTCATTTGCCATGCCCTTTGCACACAAATCTGAGGATGAGTTCAGGATAGCTCTTTTTCTTTAAAGCAACTGTGAGCGAAGACAGACATGGTGATTATTTTGGTGGATTGGGTAATGTTTCAGATGATAACATCCTCCAAGGTGAGCTGTGTGTGCTGTGAAAATGGATGGGTCTTGCTCTGCTGGAGAGAGCCAGGGTAGAGATTGCTGAGTGCAGACTCTGAGCCTTTGGCAGGGCCTTGCCTCTGTAGGCAGCAATTCTTCTGGGGAACTCCCTCAGGTATTTCTGCAGCAATGTCAAAGGAATTGTATTACATGGTGCTCTATCCAATTAATCCAGAAGACTGAACATGCTGCTTGAGACACCGAAATTTTTGACTGCAGAAATCTCTGGCCAGTGTTTGCACTCTGGCACATTAAAGCACCATGACTACAAGCGAAGAAAACCCTAAGGCAAAAAAGAAAAAAAAAGGTAGAAAGGCAAAGAGTTTCCTCTTCTCAGATGGATGGTGTGAGGGTTTCTATTGTATGTAGTACAGCTCTTTTGCTGTGACATGGTTTCAAATGGCTCAAGTCACCTGTCTTCTCAGAATTCCGAGCTATAGCACAAAGGTAGTTACCTCTGCCTGGCAAATTCACTGCAGGGAGGGACCAGCAGTTCTGCCCAGTGCAAAGCACAGTGCATTTAGTCACTGCGATTTCGTGACGTCTTTGTTCTTTTCTCTGGGCTGGGGAGACATCCCTGGGACAGCCTACTGTTTTCCCATCAAGGCCAGAGCCGAGGTGGTTGTAAGGGTACAAGCCTGTCGCCCCAGCGCCTGGGACATTGGCACAAATAAACTGAGCGGTTGAGACTTAGTAGTGATGATTACTTAGTAGAACAGTCTAAAAAAAAATCAAGGCTAAATTTTTCTAAACGTAGAACCGGATAAGGAAAGCTGGTAACCGTGGCCATTGGTAGCTACCACTGGGTGCAGCTTGAATGGGAGCCTTTCATCCCACATCTCCTGGAGGACTGAGCAACAGTGTGTAATCTGCAAATTGTCCTAGATGGGGGGGGGATTACACATTTCCATCTTCTTTCTCAAGTTGCTCCTGGTGGACTCATAAGCTTTTAAACATCCTTAATGTGGGCTGGCATTTAGGGTGGAAAAGGATTTTAAAAATTGCTTAGAATAGTTTCAATGTGAATGCAACTTAAGTACCATCCTGCCATTTCTGTATTACAGAGGCGGGTAGAGGGAAGCTGCAGGTGCCTCTCTTTGCCAGGATCTGTAGTGGCATATTTTTGGAAGACTGTATAATGTAGTGCCCATTATACCATAGGTTTCATGAGATAATTATGAAGCACTAAAGCAAATCAGCATACTAAACTGGTTGAATTCTAATTTTGTATAGAGAGTGATTACTGTTATTATTATTTATAGAGTTCAGTGAGTGTACATATACTTTATAAGTAGGTAGGCAGTCAAGTTGCTGTACCTAGAGGTGCCCAGGTTCTAATCATATGAATTAGACAGTGTAAATTGGGGGAAAAACACCTACTCTGTACAAAAATGGACGGAGACTACTTGGAAAAGAGGGCTCTAGAAATAAGTTTTTAGAAGGGAATTATGGACAGAAAGCTAATGCTTTCTGCCTTTCTTTCTCTCCTCACACCGTTTTGGTAGTGGTAATGATGGTAACATAGTTATGCTACATAGTTCAAGCCAGCCTGAAACTTGCTATGTAGACCAAGCTTCTTCAAAGTTGAAATCCACCAGCACCTACTATCCAAGTCCTGGGATTGCAAGTGTGTGTTTCCATGGCTGGCTTCAAGCAAGGGTTCTTTTAGGCTGAGGTTGCTTTATACAAAGCAAGAAAACCAAATTCGTGTAATTAAACCCATATTAAACTACTTCCTGAAACTTTCTAAGAAATTCTACCTTCTTCCTATGAGTTTTATTCTCACTAGCTTGCCCAGGTGGACTGTTGTGTTCTCAGCTACAGCTCAGAGAGGAGAGAGGGGAGGGGTACCAGTCTGTTTTTCAATGGCACTGAGTGTGAAGAGCACTCAGTGCTGAATCCATTCTCCCTAGGACATTTTTGCCTTCATCCAATTGATGGAAAAAAACAAAAACTTTGCCACTTGCAGCACTTCCTTCACACATAGGTAAATTTATCCATAGGAGCTCTTGTTATAAAAAAACAAAACACTTGTCCCTTGAGGAAGCCCTGACAGACTTTACTAGGACACGATGAGCCATCTCTACTGTTGTTCTTCAGATTTCATGGTGTGGGAACCATGTTTCCTGCCAGATGAACATTGTGAGCGTGGTCCATTGATGTAGGCTCCTCTACAAGTCACAGTAAGGCAGGGCCAGAGGCTGGCTCCCTGTGAGTGTCTATGTGTAAGTTTTATGTATAAGTAGAGTGTATTAGTAAACAAGTGTGTAAGCAAAATGCTTTGAGTTTTAATGTAACAATATAGCTAAACACAACTTTAGTCACAAGCTATATTGCCAGGCTCTGATTAAACACAAAGTATTGTGCTAATTGTCTCTTAGTTACTCTCTGTCTCTTTCTCTTTGTATGTTCATGTGTGTTATACTTGTGTGTAGGTGCATGTACACACGGAGGACAGAGGAGGACACTAGTCAATATCTCCCCACCTCATTCCATTGTACATGGTCTCTCACTGAACTGGAAGCTCACCTTTCATCTATGCTAGCTGGACATTGAACTCCTTGGGTCAACCAACTTCCTCCCCGCAGTGCTGAGGTGACAAGTGTGAGTGTCTGTGTCTGGCTTTGTTTGTTTTGTTTGTTTGTATGTCTCACAATGTAACCTGTCTGTCAGGGGTACTCACCATGTAGACCAGGTTTACCTCAAACTCACCAAGATCTGCCTATTTCTGTCTCTCAAGTTTTGGGATTAAAGGCAAGCACCACTACGCCTGACTGATACCTGGCATTTATGTGGATCCTGTGGATTTGACCTGCAAGGACTCTTACTTAAGTGAGCCATCATTTTAGTCCCACAGTTACCATTTTATTATAAAATTGCACTAAATTACTATAAATATATTATGTTATTTTGTCCTTTTTTTCTTTCCATTTATTTCTTTGTTGTTGGTGTGGAAGAGGAGAAACTGCATGAAAGACCAAGGGAACTTATTCTTCCTAGTAGATAGCTTCTAAAAGGATAGAATCAAGAGTCTCCATAATTTTGCCAGCATGCATTTGCCAGTTTGGTTCAGGAATATTAATGACTATGGTGCATAGTATGGAAAGACGGTGTGTTAAAGAGGTGTTTCCTACTGAGGGTCCTCTGGTTCTGACTCTCCCAGGGTTCTTATATCTCTTTAGGTACAGTTGCAGATTGTTGTGTTTGTGTTGGGGTAGAGAGATCATTCTCTGTCTAGTTCCTGTAATGTGCTTGGCACTGAACTGCTTGGATAACATGGTCGGTCGATACTGGGAGCAGAGTCCCAGGACTGGACTCTGTCTTGCTAGATTTGGACTGTGGCTCCTCTCACACTCAGTAGAGGTAAGTTCAGGGTGAGATGAGCCGACCTTGTCTCCTAATTGCTCAGCGATAGCTTCACCTAGCTGAATGGATGTGCTGCACGCTACATAATAAAAGTTTGTAATGCACCTTAGACAGTCCAGCCATGCTGTAGAAAATAACAGGATTTTCTTTTTAAGGCTGAATTACGTTCTATCTACATGCTATCCTTTCTTTTCCCATTAACCTTTCAGCAAACATTTAGGTTATTTCTAAGCCATGCTTGTTGTAAATAATGTTGCAATGAACATGGAGCAAGCGTAGGTATCGTTACGGGTTAATCTCCCTCAGCTGTACACCTGAAGGATGAATTACTGGGTCATATGGTAGTTCTACTATTATGGACGTTAATTTTTTTTCATAATGACTGCATTTAGTTACATTCCTGCCAACATGGAATTTGGCACACCCTTGCCCACAGGTGTTATCTTTTGTCTATTTAATCCTTGTCATTTTAAGAAATATAAGGTGATATCTTGTAGTGGTATTAATTTATATTCCATTAATTGTTAAGTGTCTTGACCCATATTCTCTGGACTTGTTTTTAGATTTATTTTTAATTTTTATTTATTTATGTGTGTGTTGGGGGGTGATATGTTAGTATATCCCATTTGTGCAGATGACAGAATAGGGTGCTGAATCCCTTGCAGCTAAACTTACAAAGTGGTTGTGAACAGCCCAATGTGGGTGCTGAGAATCCAATTCGGGTCCTCTGGAAGAACAGAATGCATTCTTGGCTGTACAGTATTTTTCCAGCCCACCTTCTGAGTTGTTTTCCTTGAAGAAATGTGTGCTTAGGTCCTTTGCCTGTTTTAAAAGTTGTATCATTCTCTTATCTGCTACTAAATTATAAAGGCTCTTCATAACTTGGATAATAACACACATTCAATATCTGTGGTTCAGAAATAATTCCCCCCGCCCTGTTGTCCTTTCCTTCTGTTGATGCTTCTTTTGTTGTGTAGAAGCTTTCCAGTTTGATGTCATTCCATTTATTGATCTTTGTTTTTGAAACTCAAGCTTTCAGCATAATATCTAGAAAAAATTGCTGGCCATAGATCAGTGGCCATGGCCAATGTCGAGAAGCCCCATGCCCCATACTTCTTGGGACTTCAGGCCTCATCTTAAGTTTTCTATCCACTCTCATCCAAGTTTGTGTGGTGTTAAGACAAGGGTCAGATTTCCTTCTTTTGGTTTTGAATTCAGTTTTCCCAGAATTATTTATTGAGTGCCTTTCCAATTCTTGCCAGTCCTCTTACTGCGTTTGTGTGGCACTAATTGGTGATGTGTGTTTGGGCTCCTTGATGGCTTGGTTTTGTTGCAGTTGTCTGCCCATTTGAAAGCCACTGCTGTACTTTAAGACAGATTCTTTAATGTAGTCATTTTATACTCTTTGAAAACAACCCAGAGGAACGTTACTAGACCCCATGCTCCATCCTACATAGAGCAAACCAGTGCCCAATGGAGAGGGTCTTTAAGCTTGGAAGGAGGACACACATGCAACCAATCACATCAGCAAGTATACATAGTTGTCCCTGAGTTGTGCACAGGATGCAATGACAAATAACAGAAGGAACTGCTTGTGTCTGTCATGTCAGATGATCACAAGTTGCTGCATATCTGTCAGCCAGGCTGTCACAATAGCTAACAGGGGATCACTAATTTCCTGCCTTGACTACATGCAAACAAAATCATGGCCCAGCTTAGAAGGTTCACAGCTGTCACTTCTCAAATTTGTTTTCAAATCACAAATTTGTCAATGGCTTGCTTATTCCCACACTATTAATCTGAATTAACATTTTCAGGGAACAGTAACTCCTACTGAGAAATTATGCTGTTGGAATGCTCATAGCTAGGATCTGGTTATGTAAGCCTTTCATGGTGTCACCATGCTTTGGAAATTACACCTTAAAAAATAGGACAGTTGCAGAAAACCTGCAGGCTGATGGCCCTATGTCCCTCTCTGCTGTTCCCTGTTCTCATTGGGAGCATGCTGTATCTTCATGCTTTAATTATGCTATTTGTTTGTGGACTCCAACCTGTGGTTATTAAGGATCTCCTTAATCTTACCCAATTAGCTAGACTGCCAATGTTTAAATGTGGGAGTTTAAAAATTTATTAAATCTAACACAATAGCCACAATTCCTAGACTTGCTTCTGTTCACTAAACTTCCATTGGGGAGTTGGGATTGGAGCTGCTTTGCTGATGTCTGAACCTACTTCAGAAACTTTATAAAGTTGAATATTTAAAGGTATTTTTTCAATTTCATTTTTTTATTAATTGCACTTTATTCACTTTGTATCCCTCCCTCTGCCCCTCCCAATCCTTTCCTACCCCTTCTCCACGCATGCCCCTCCCCAAGTCCACTGATAGGGGAGGTCTTCTTTTCCTTCCTTCTGATCCTAGTCTATTAGGTTTCATAAGGAGTGGCTGCATTGTCCTCCTCTGTGGCCTGGTAAGGATGCTCTTCCCTCAGGGGGGAGGTGATCAAAGAGCAGGCCAATCAGTTCATGTCAGAGGCAGTCCCTGTCCCCATTACTATGGAGGCCACTTGGACACTGAGCTGTCATGGGCTACATCTGTGCAGGGGTTCTAGGTTATCTTCATGCATGGTACTTGGTTGGAATATCAGTCTCAGGAAAGACCCCTATGCTCAGATTTTTTGGTTCTGTTGCTCTCCTTGTGGAGCTTCTGTCCTCTCCAGACCTTACTATTTCCCACTTCTTTCATAAGATTCTCTGCGTTCTGCCCAAAGGCTGGGCATAAGTCTCAGCATCTGCTTTGATAGTCTGTAGGGCAGAGCATTTCAGAGGCCCTCTGTCGCAGGCTCCTGACTTGTTCCCTGTTTTCTCCTTCTTCTGATGTCCATCCTCTTTGCCTTTCTGGATGGGGATTGAGCATTTTAGCCAGAGTCCTCCCTCTTGGTTAGTTTTAAAGGTATTTTTAAACTGAAGATATTTTTCTCTTTTAATTTCCTCCTGCTACTCTCCATTGAAATTAATGAATATGAGCACACAGAGATTAAATGGTGTCTGGATCCAGGGAGGAAGATGCTTGCAGTTGAAACTCATAGCTGGCTGCAGGAGCAGTCACTGCAGAGCGCTCCTGAGCTGGAAGCCAAGATCTGGCCTGGGCTGGAGCGCATTGCACATTTCGCTCCCACCGGGAGTCCTCAGGCAGCCGGGCAGCCAGCAGCCCGCTCACAGTTGACCACTGCAGCCTGAAGAAGTATGAAATTCACGGCAGGCGAGCAAATGTCACACAAAGGATACAAATGCTCCAGGAATAACCTCTACCCATCCCAACACCAAGGCAATTTCGGACAAGGAGGAAAGTTGAGTGTTACAGAACTAGCCTGGGAGCGTAAAGTCTTGCAGGGTCAGGTCGCAAAGATAAACTAGTTTCACCCTGATGACTGCAGGGACTCTATTTCAGAATGCTCATCCTGGATGCCAGGCCTGTGATCTAAGACCCAGAGGACGGGCCTTGCACTTCTTAGTCCTGACCCCTTCCTGGCAGGATGCCTTCTTCAGGTTTCTGACCACAGGCTCACGAAAAGAAGGAAGTTGGGTGAGGAGGAACAGCAACACCGAACACTCGGTACAACCAGCCTCCGCAAAGCAGCAGGAGCCAAGGCTGAGAGCTCCGGACTCTACCTAGACTGTTACCGGACAGTAAGCATGCACTGTCCCACCACGTTTACCCCTCTCCGCCTCCAGCGCGGCTTTTGAAAAGGCGTCCTGTGCACCATCCAACTTTGGATGCATCCTTTGCAACTCCTACCTCGCCCACCACCCTTACTGCTGCCTTAGTCTGTTTCTCCTGGTCTCATCCAAACTCAGCCCCAACCTGGAAGCGAGCGCCCCCAGCTGTTCACGGTAGCCCCTCAGCACCGCTTTACTGGGAGCTTGGATTTCGGATCCAGCTGCCTATTGGACTCTAGCCCTGCGGGGCAGAAGCTCGCGTGCACACAGGCTCACCCACACTCCCGCTTCCTCGCTGGCGGCACCCCACCCTCCGCCGTTGCTCCTCCGTGGGGCGGGCAGGAGGGAGGGTAGGTGACGTCAGGACTGCAGTCCGGAGGAGAGGGCTCGAGAAGCCTGTGCGCTCCTTGCTGAGCATGCTGGAGGCGCACTCGGGCAGCCACGGCTCCCGCGCTCCTCCCTCTCCTCTGCATCCGCTGTCACGATGCGCTCCCGCGGGGGAGCCTCGCCAACCTCCAGGTGAATTGAAAGTCGTCTCCCCAGGAGGACGGAGAGGGTGCTGCAGTCCTGGCACGTACTAAAACTGCAAGTCGGACAGAAACAGCCCAGCCGTGGAGCGGGGCGCGCGGGGCGCAGCGCCCAGCGCAGCATCCCGGGGCTGCTGGAGGTAGCTGAGGCTCAAGCTTACAGCCAGGTCTCCGCTCTGGATCCGGACCCCCGGGCACGCTTGCCACCGAGACACCCGTTTTCCCTCTTGCGCATTTCGCAGCTGCGGCTGGCGTGGGGAATGAGAGCACCGTGGTGGCTTTCTTCGGGTCGTCCAGAAGCAGCTGCCGGTGGGAGAGCTGGCGGAGAGGTACGGGGGCGGTAGCCTGGGCCCGAAGTAAGTGCAGCAGAAGTTTGCGTCGGTTCCCCTGCCGCTCCCCTTGAGCGAGTGGGAGGCTCGTCTCCTCCCTCTGGCTCCTAGAAACCCAAAAGGGGACTTATCAGGGAGTCTCTGAACGGGAAAGTAATCCTTTCCAGGGGTACAAGCACCAGCAAGGAAGCAGTTTGGATGCTGGGATGCAAAGGGAAGAGACCCCCAAGTGGGTGGGGTGAAGGAGCAGAAAAGAGTTGGGCCCCAGAGATCTGAGCAGAAGGGTGTAACGAAAGAGACGGTGGGCGCAGTCACACCTATGCGGGAGACCTTGGTATGCACCCCAGGAGAGTGGAGCCAGGGGATTAGCAGAGGCTGGAAAGCCCCGAAACTAGGAGTCTGTCTGGCAATACACTCCGGTGCACTGAAGGGCATGCAATCTGTGATAGCTGGAGGTCGAAGAAAGACGTCCCAAGACAGCATGCTGGAGGGAGGGGACGCCCAGGGTAAGGACGCGGTGCAGCTGGGGCCCTCTGAGGCGCTCCTGCCACCGCTGAGGCAGCATAAAAGGGAGGAACAGGGTGTGATACTTCCTCGACACCATTGAATATGCTTCTGGAGTCTGAGTTGCTAGATTCTGAAATTGAGCAGCCTCTCTGACGGTGACAAGGGACTCACGTGGGGTGATGGACAGGAGCAGCAGGCCTCTGGGCTTTGCTCCCCACGCTCCGCTCTCTTGCAAAGCTGTGGTTTCTGGCAGCTGCAGATTTGCAGAACACCTGGGCTGCTCAAAAGAGACCCTGGGCATCTTGATCTCTTTCTGACGGCATCGTATCCCTCTGGCACCTTTTTCTCTAACTGGATTCTCCCAAAGATGTTTTACTTCTTCAACAGACCAAACTTCCAAATAGTGGGAGAAAAGTTCAGGAAAGCTGAGCCCTTCCTGGTCAGTAGCTACAGAGGGCATGCACAGGGGACAAGTGAGTTTGCCCACCTCTTTTCAGGAAATATTACATTAAATATGATCAAATGATTTCAGGATGGCCTCTTCTCTTTGAATATGACTAACTGGGAATCAAAATCCCATTTATATTTTATATTGAGGACGACAGTTTGATGGGAAAAAAAGACAGTGAAAAGCTAATCCCAGTGAAGTTATTATTATTATTATTATTATTATTATTCATTAATAAATCACCCAGTCTCATCACTGGTTCATTCACCCAAAACATATTATGGAGCCGGTTCTTTTCTTGGCATCGCATTGAATGCTGGGCAAAAGAAACAACTGATGTATGGTCCAGTTTACAGTTACTACAGAAAAAAAAAACTTGGGGACAAATAGGTGTTCCTTAGTAAGGTGCCGGTTTTAACTCTATTGTCTGACAACCCGGCTTACTGGCAGTGTGGCCTAGTGTCAGCTGGATCGTATCTTCCTTGAAGGCTAAGACATTATCAATTAAAAAATATCATGCCAAGTTGGGTCATCAATAAGTGCCACAGATGAACACATTCATGGATAGACTCTTCATAGTTAAAAGTATCTCACAGGAATGATATTAGTTGGAGAACACAAAAAGAGGGGAGAAATGAGCCAGAAGGGGAAGAGAAAAAGGCAGCTGGAGAGGACACGAGGGGAAAAGAAGTTAGGGTCCCAAACATTTGAAGATATCTAGTACATGCATGGGGAGGCATACGTGTGAGTGTGCCTGTAGATGAGCCTGTGAGCATGTTTGCAGAGGCCCGAGCAGGAGAGCCAGTGCCTTTCTTTCTGTTTGCATTGTTGCCTTGAAGTAGGATCTCTCACTGAACCGGAAGCCCATCAACAAGCTCTCAGGGCTGGGATATCTCTGCCCCCTAGTGGTGGGTTGCAGAAACCCAGAGCTATGCCTGGGTTTTTATATGGGTTTTAGGGATTTGAACTCAAGTCCTCACACTTGCAGAGCAAGCACTCTGATCCACTGAGCCATCCCCATGGCCCAAGATACGTATTTGTTAACAAGCAAGTTTTGTATTTGTTAACAAGATATTGTTATCAAGCAAGATCTGTTTTCTATTTTCCTGCAGTGGAAACTATCAGCACCCAACTCACTTCTCTATCTATGACCTGAACACATTGCTGAGGATATTTAGATTATAAACAACATTCTTAGAGAGGAATCTCTGTCACCATGTGAAGGTCGTAAAGCCAGGTTTATAGGTTATGTTACTAATATGATTTGGATGTCTTTAGAGCACTGGGATAGACTGAGTACAATCATCAAAATAATTCCTTTGCATATCTAATAATATGTTGCTACTTAATATGCACATCGCTACTGCTTGTGTTTTAAGCATGTTTAATTTGAACTTAATTAAAAGATTTATGCCCATAAAAACTGCATCCATGAAAAGTAAACATTAATCTACAAGACTTTCTTCAGCTTACTTAACACAGCCCATATTTACTATTACTGACATGGAAATTCCAAGGGCGATGAGCATTCCCTCAATTTTATTATTTCAATCAGATATCTAAATTTCTATCTTCTCCATTCTTTTAAAAAAGATTTATTTTTAACTATATGCATAAGTGTGTGTCTGTGTGTGGGTATGTATACATGAGTGCATGTGCCCTCAGAGGCCAGAAGACGGCCTCTGAGATGCAGGGATTACAGAGTCATGTGGCCATTAACACTGATGCTGAGAACTGAACTCAGATCCTCTGCTTACAGAATGAGCAGGGGACCCAAAAGGTGTGTGTGTGTGTCATTAAATCAGACACTGAAAATTAGAACATATCAATGTGATCTCATTTTACTTTTGGACCTAATATTTTGTACTTAATAATATCAACTTAGTGTTCCAATACCAAAAAGAATTTATAATTAGTGAACAGGAAAACACTCTGTATTTTCCATTATTGAATATTTTACAGACATTACAAGCCATTATCAGAGTCTTAGAGAGAACATTGTGGTTGTGGGTTATTTATGGGAGTTTAAAGAATTTTGTGCAAAAAGTTATATTTTAGAAACAAATGTAAAGAAATAATTAAAAATAGCTGAATTTGGGGGTTCTTTAACCAAACCCCAGCCTGCTCTCTCTGCCTTGAACACCCAATGTGCATCATTTGGGGAGCTCTGGTAGGAGAAACAATGACCACTTGAGCAGGTCCTACAGTTTTGGCCAAGTTTGTGCTCTGGGTAAAAAGAAGAGCATTTTGAAAGTTTAGTTGGCAACAGAAAGGCTGGGCTCCTGCCAATATGGGATTGTGGGTTACAAAGGTCAGAGCTAATGTAGAGGTATTTTAATCCTGCAGCATGGATACTTTGGCAGGAATACAGACATGCCTTTAATCCCAGGAGACAGAGGCAAGGAAGTTTCTGAGTTCAAGGCTAGCCTAGTATAGAGCAATTTTCAGGTAAAGAAAAGCTTAGGTCCAGGCATGCTGATACATGCCTTTAATCCCAACACTCAGGAGACAAAGGCATGCAGATCTTGGAGTTCTAGTCAGTTCTGTTCAGTCAGTTCAGTTTCGAGTGAGTTGAGAGACAGTGAAAGGGAGCTGAGTTTGCACAGTTCAGTTTGTGGAATTCAGAGGTAGTTTTATGGGGAGAGTTTTACAGAGACAGGTTGAAGATAAAACAAGCTAGACACAGGTGAAGACAAGATGAGCCAGCGAATGAGAAGAAGCCATAAGATTAGAACATATTGCCAAAGTTAGTATGAAGCCAAGCAGAGCAATTCAGTCAGAAGTGAGAGAAGCCAGTTTGAATCAGTCAGCTGGGAGATAGGTTTTGAGCCAGAAAGTTGAGTTGAATCAGCCAGCCAGAATTAAGAAAAAGCTAGAAAGGGTGAGCTTAGTCAGCAGTAAGTTTTAGAGGCTGAAAACATTCTAGGCCTAGATTAGATTGTACCAAGGCTAGAAGCTTCCAGGACTAGGCCTAGGTTAGCAGACAGAGGCAGTAAGCCTTGAGACAACAATTACCTCAGGTGAATAAAAGATATTTTTACAGCCTAACTTGACAGAAGATTCACAATTCACAGGTGCACCCTCCAATGCACCAGTCCGTTTGTTGCTGAGTGTAGGTATGGGAGAAGATCCAGCCTCAAAGATATCGAAGTGCAGGCGGCATCTAATGAGTTTGCTACTCTTGACTTTCCCGATCATTCTTTCTAAGACCAAGGCCTCCTTAACCTCACTTAAAAAGGATGGCACCGGGCAGCCCCTCACTCCTGGAGCTGTCACTACCCTCTCACATTTTAGAGTAGCAGAAAAATTGCTGAGAGTTGTGTGCTCCAAGTCTTACATATAGGCCTGACTATGGAGTAAAAGATGCTTGGGTTGGACCTCCACAGACCTTTTCTTTTTTATTTCTTTTAGTTTTATTTTTTATTTATTACAATTTATTCACTTTATTTGTATACAGCTATAGACCCTTCCCTCAGCTCCTCCCAATCCCATCCTCCCTCCCTCTTCTCCCCATGCCCCTTCCCAAGTCCACACATAAGGGAGGTTTTTCTCCCCTTCCATCTGACCCTAGCATATCAGGTCTCATCAGGACTGGCTGCATTGTCTTCCTCTGTGGCCTGGTAAAGCTGCACACCCCCCTCAGGGGGAAGTGATCAAAGAGCCAGCCACTTAGTTCATGTCAAAGACAACTCCTGTTCCCCTTACTAGAGAACCCACTTGGACACTAAGCTGCCATGAGGTTCTAGGTTATCTCCATGAATGGTCCTTGGTTGTAGTATCAGTCTCAGAAAAGAACCCTTGGGCCCAGATTTTTTGGTTCTGTTGCTCTCCTTGTGGAGCTCCTGTCCCCTCCAGGTCTTTCTATCTCCTGCTTCTTTCATAAGATTCCCTGCACTCTGCCCAAAGTTTGCCTATGAGTCTCATAATCTGTTTTAATACCCTTCTGGGTAGAGTCTTTCAAAGGCCCTTTGTAGTAGGCTCCTGTCCTGTTCCCTGTTTCCTCCCTCTTCCAATGTCTATCCCATTTGCCTTTCTAATTAAGGATTGGTCATCTTATCCAGGGTCCTCCTTCTTGCTTAGCTTCTTTAGGTGTACAGATTTTAGTAGGTTTATCCTATATTATATGTCTAATATCCACTTATAAGTGAGTATATACCATGTGTGTCTTTCTGCTTCTGGGATCCCTCACTCAAAATGATCTTTTCTAGTTCCCACCATTTGCCTGAAAATTTCATGATTTTCTTGTTTTTAATTGCTGAGTGATATTCCATTGTGTAAATGTACCACAATTTCTGTATCCATTCCTCAGTTGAGGGACATCTGGGTTGTTTCCAGATTCTGGCTACATCTGGCAGAGGGCTAATATCTAGAATATAAAAAGAACTCAAGAAGTTAAACAGCAACAAATCAAGTAATCCGATTAAAAACTGTGGTACAGAACTAAACAGAGAATTCTCCACGGAGGACTATCAAATGGCAGAGAAACACTTAAAGAAATGCTCATCATCTTTAGTCATCAGGGAAATGCAAATCAAAATGACCCTGAGATTTCACCTTATACCCATCAGAATGGCTAATATCAAAAACTCAAGTGACAACACATGCTGGAGAGGATGTGGAGAAAAGTGAACCCTCCTCCATTGCTGGTGGGAATGTAAAATTGTTCAACCACTTTAGAAATCAATCTGGTGCTTTCTCAGAAAATTAGGAATAATGCTACCTCAAGGTCCAGCTATACCACTCCTAAGCATATATCCAAGATATGCTCAAATATACAAGGACATTTGCTCAACCATGTTCATAGCAGCTTTATTTGTAATAGACAGACATTTTATTTACCAAAGAATCCATGTTACTAAGCCAAAGGGACTTTCTCAATTATCTGGTCCAAACCCTTTATCTGATTAAAAAAAACCAAAACTTTCACATTGAAAAGGCTCTCTGCCAGTTTTCCTGTGAGCAGCTGTAGAACACCCAGAAAAAAATGGAGCTGACATTCAATCCTCACGTAATTCAGGCTGTGTGCTATGGAAGAGACGACCTTGTTCATGGTATGATCCTGTCTTTCCCCAGCATTGCAATCACAGGAAACTCACTTAAGTCATCCTCTGTTATGTTAATGCCTGCTTTACTTTTGTAGGTTATTATCGATATATGCATATAGATACCCTTGCATAAGCAAGTGTTTATTATTTTCCCTCTGGACCACCACTTCTCTGCCTGTGGGTCCTGACCCCTTTGGGGGTTGATCTTTCCATTCACAGAGGTTATATAAGACTATCAAAAAATACAGATATTTACATTACAATTCAAATCAGTAGCAAAATTACAGTTATGAAGTAGCAATGACAATAATTTTATGACTGTGGGGTCACCCCAACATGTGGAACTGTATTAAATGGTCACAGCATTAGAAATGTTGAGAACCACTGCTCTAGAACATAAGTTACAAGGGAAAGGACCAAACATCTTCTTGCTCACTGCTTACTCAAGACTTAGTGCACTGCTTGGTAATAATAGATACTCAGAACATTTGAGTAAATGGATGGATGGATGGATATAATAATGTCACAGAGACATCAATGAAATAGAAATGAAACCTATTTACAAGAGCCATACACTCAAAATTCCACATCTGGAACTCTGCTCTTTTCTTTTCCACTATCACCTTCTGGATACACAAAGGGTAGTAAAAATGCCTCCTCCTCAAACCTACTTCTCCTACTGGGCCTGTCAGTAAGTAATATCTCCTCTTCTGGTTTCCTTCACCAGAAAATCTTGGACTCATTCTTGATTCCTCTTTTGTTTGGTGTTACTTGCAATCTATTAACAAATCCTGCATCGGGACCTTCAAAATACAAACCTGACAAATGGTTCCCACTTCTCTTGCTAGTAGGCTGGTCCAAGTTTCCATCAGTTCTCATTATTGCAGCGACTCCCTCACTTCTCTCTCTGTTTCAGCCTTGCACTGTGTCTCAGTTAGATTCCACACAGCCAGAACAATTCCACCAACACAGAGGTCAGGTGACTCTTATTTTCATCTTACTTTTATAGTAAAAGAAAAAAAATATTCACAATGGGCTACAGGTTCTGCATGTTACTCTGCTCATCGCTTGTGGCTTCTTCTCCTCCTCCCCCTCCAGCTGCCAAACTTTCACCACCTGAAGTTCTTCTGACCCTGTCGTAATTGTGCTAGCTCCTGTCCAAGCAATTTTGAACTTGATGGTCTTTGGAATGTTCTTCCCCAGATACGTTTCTTAACTTACTCCTTCTCATCTTTTATATATATATAATATAATTATATATATAATATATAATATATATTCATTTATTTATTATTATATATAATTTATATATATTATATATATATTATATATATTTTATATATAATATATATTTACATATAATTTATATATTTATATATAAATATATAATATATAATTATATTATATATAATATATATATATTTATTTATTTATTATGCTATTGTCTTTTTAAATTTTTAATATTTGTTACAGTTTATTAACTTTGTATCCCTGCTGTATCCCGCTCCCTCATTCCCTCCCAATCCCACTCTCCCTCCCTCTTCTCCCTTTCCAAGTCCACTGATAGGGGAGGACCTCCTCCCCTTTCATCTGACCCTGGTTTATCAGGTATCTTCAGGACTGGCTGCAAAGTCCTCCTCTGTGGCCTAGCAGGGCTGCTCCTCCCTCGGGAGGGGGGCGGTGTCAAAGAGCCTGCCATTGAGTTTGTGTCAGAAATAGTGCCTGTTCCCCTTAATAGGGTACCCACTTGTATACTGAGCTACCATGGGCTACATCAGAGCAGAGGTTCTAGGTTATATCCATACATGGTCCTTGTTTAGAGAAACAGTCTCATAAAAGACCCCTGTGCCCTGATCTATTTGGGCTTTGTGGAGCTCTTGTTCTCGCCAAGTCTTACTAACTCCCCCTTTTTTCATATGATTCCCTGCACTCTGCCAAAGGGTTGGTTATGTGTCTTAATATTTGCTTTGATATACTGCTAGGTAGAGTCTTTCCGAGGCCCTCTGTGGTAGGCTCTTGTCCTACTACTTGTTTTCTCCTACATCCGGTGTCCATCCCATTTGTCTTTCTAAGTGAGGATTAATCCTCTGACCACAGGTCCTCTTTCTTGTTTATCTTCTTTAGGTGTATAGATTTTAGTATGTTTATCCTATCTTATAGGTGATGCATGTTGAGTATGGTCCCCAGCAGAAGGTTGTAGCTACATGTTTTGTCCCTGGATTGAAAATATTGCTTTCTGTCACAATTTCCATGAATGGCCTTCTTCGGCAGAGCAAGCATTTCCTTCTCTTAAAAGTCACATTTTAGTTCTTAATGAAAATGGAAGGCTGGAGCAGTGGTCTTCCAGAGGCTGGAGGGGCAAGTCACAGACAAAGTGGCAAACTGAATCACATAGGGACCTTTGTATCATTAGTTCTAGCTGTTATCTGGACTAAGAACACATTCGTGATGGGAAGAAGGAGAAAGAGTGGGAAAAAGGGAGAGAAAGAGAACAAGATTTTTTTAGAGCAAGTATGTGGCTACCTGTGTTTGGTTTCCATATGTTGCCCCTTGCTCTTTGGTTGAATTTTTTGTTGTTGTTGTTGTTTTAATGAGGTTACCTCACACACTGACAAATTTTAACTGAGAGTTATAAGGCAACATCAGCTAACCAATGAATATTATGTAAAAATAAAAATGAAATGAAATGATCCATATAAATCCATTTTAAAGGCTCAGTTAAAAAAAAAAAACTTAACTGCAGAATATTATTCTCCAGCTCTTTAGATGCAGGTGATGTGACATTTTAATGGGTCTACCAGAATTTCTCAAGTGGTATTTTGCTTATGTGTTAAATTTTGGTATCATGTACATTTCCATATAAATTACCACAACAAAATATAGAACTTATTTCTACTGGCTCCAGGCAGTCCCACTTTAGAAACGGACACACAACAGATTCACCCCTGTGAATTTACCATGCGTTTTCTTATTAAAGAAAAATGTTCTCTTGTGCCCATTTTTCATTCTAGAAATAGAAAAGAGAGCCTTGGGTGTAGGACTTGTAGGTTACTAGTTCTGTTCTTAGCATGCTCTGTGACCTTGTCCAAATTACACTAGAGTAAATTTTTCTGGAGCCAGAGAAAGTTATCACAGTAGTAAAATTAGAACCAACAACCTTGAGCTGCATCCTTTAGAAATTCATTGTTGTATAACATTGAAAAAGATGCAACCAAAACCAAGCCTTCAGGGGGAAATAGAGAAAGGGAGAAAGCAAGAGAAATATAGAGATGGAAAGAGAGTAAGACGAGGAGATGAGGGAAAAGGTGGGGAAATAAAGGTGAGACAGAGACAGACAGAGACAACTCTAGGATAGAACACGGATTTTTTTTTTTTGTAGAAACAAAGCAGTTGAACTTACCTTTCCAAACAACTGACTCACTCAGCTTCTTCTGCCCACTTTGCAAACACATTTTGTTCTGAACATTCAATATAATGAGTTGTTTGGATAGTTTTTCCTCTGAGAAACACTGTTACATGTAGAATGTTCCCAGTTGGCCTAAGAAAAGCCCATTCAATTCATTGCTTTCAATTCATTGCTGAGCATTGGCCTGATAGGCTAGGGTCAGACAGTAGGGGAGGAGGACTTCTCCTGTCAGTGGACTAGGGAAGAGGAAGAGTGGAGGAAGAGGGAGTGAGGAAGTGAGGGTAATAGTAATAAACAAAAGGAAATTATAATAGTATATATGTACACTATAGTATATATATATATACTATAATATATATAATAGCTTTGTCATAGAGCAAAGGAGTCTTAATATCTACTTCATGAAATTCGTATTTTTTTCTTCATGTTATTCCATGAATGTCTAGGTTGGAATTTTTTTCCATTTGTGTGTGTGCATGCATGCTTGTATGTATGCGGGTTTGTATGCATGCATGTGCACATTGCATGTGAAAGCTGAGATTGCTGTCCCAAATCATCCTCAATGAGGCAGGGTCTCTTCATCAGGCCCAAGCAAGTTTACCAATATAGTCAGCTTCACCAGCCTGTTGGCTGTGGGGCTCCCCTGTCTCATTCTCCCCAGGATGAAACTACAGGTCGGTCACGATGCTCACCTCATCCTCACATGTGCTCTGGAGATTCTCTGCCCCTTGTTCTTGGGCGGCAAACACTTCAACCACTGAATCATCTCCCTGCCCTGGGCTGGCATTTTTATAGCTTGTCTCTCGATTGTCTCCTTGTTGGTTAATTCAAGAGAACAGGAGAATACATACATGTATTTCACATACAACACATACACACGTATAGTGAAATGCATGTGGTCTATTAAATAGGCACATAAATAGTCTTTACTTGCCACCTTTAAAAAGAAGCGAAGATACGATATCAAAAGTCCAAACAAATATAAAATATATCCAACATTAAAGATTTAGATAAAATTGGGAACTGAAACCTTTGGAAAGATAACAGGCTAATGAATGCCTATAATCTCACCACTCAAAAGCCGAGGTAGAAGGAGCAAGAGTTTGTGACCAGCTTTGATGACAGAGGGGATAAAGTGAGTTGTTAATGAAAAAAGGGAAGAAGGAGAGGAACAGAGAAAGACAGAGACAGAGACACAGAGAGAAGAGGAGGTAGAAAAGAGAAGGAGGAGACACAGAGAGGAGAGGAGGCAGAAAAGAGAAGGAGGAGACACAGAGAGAGGAGAAGTAAAGAAACCAAATGAGACAAGACCACCCATTTGTATGTCCATCAGTGCACCTCATGGTTCACAGAGGGACTAAAATGCCCATTAGCCTTCCACCTCAAGTTTCTATATAGAACAGAACAAAGTGCTGAGCTTTCTGGGAAGTTGCTGAGAGTTCTATCCCAACCTCAGTCTTGCCATCATCTAGTTTCCTTCTGTAGAATAGTCAAAATAATGACCATTTCCCTTGTTCTTGTTCTTGTTCTTGTTCTCCTTCTCCTTCTCCTCCTCTTCTTCTTCCTGTTCTTCTTCCCTCCTCTTCCATCTTTCCTGCCATCTTCATGGCTTCTTCATTCCTAGACATTTTGGTCCCTGTCAACCTTTATGCAAAGTGTGACCAGCATTTCCCCTTGTGGTGATATTGAACCTTTCCTTCCATGCCCTGGCTGACATGATGCAGCTGTTTTCATGTGCTGGTTCTGGCCAGGCTCACAGCATTCTTCAAGTATCCATCTATGCAACCTGTAGAGCCAGTGCTCTTATCCATAAAGCTGGCTGGTCCAACAGAGAAGGTCCAGGTCACAGGGAAGGGTGGAGAACTACCAGACAGACATGGGGAAAGCCTGAAGTTTCATGCCCTAAGAGGGTGCAGACATTGGTCCCCTTACTTCTACAAATATCCCAACCCCACAGCATTCTACCTTCAAATTCCCTCAACCAAAAATCTGCCTTCTGTTTTCCAGAAAGCTCAAAGGTGAATTTTCATGTTTTTTCTTTAGAGCTGTGTTGATTGCAGTAGAAACAGCCCATTTTGTCCAGTGTTGTGTGAAGATTTCTCCTATAGCCATTTCCAAAATGACGTCAGTTGGCTTGCAAAACCCTTTAAAATGTAATTCCTATGAAAGCATGCACACTGGCTCCTGAGTTTTACTGTTTTTTATGTTAACAGTGATTTGAATGGAAGGGTGGGACTCACCTGGATGTCCCTTTCCCTTCAGCTTGTCCAGCATGGATGAGTGGGTCATCTACCATGTTCTGCACAAGGCAGGAGAGAACATGAGCACTTTAGACTTTGAAGTTCACACATTATGTTTCTTTAATTCAGTCTTTACAAATATAACTACTATTCTTAGCTACAGAAGCACAAAGACAAACAAGAAGGCCTGTGTGGAATCTTACATTTGGCTTGTGGGTCTGTATCTGCTGACCTATGAAATAGTTTAGCAAGGTGAAAATCTGAGTGTCAAAGGATTTGGGGGGGGTGTCTATATATGTCTGTATCTCTCTCTCTCTCTCTCTCTCTTTCTGTGTGTGTGTGTGTGTGTGTTTGTGTGTTGTGAGGAGAAGCTCATGTTTCAGAGAGAATATCTAGAACAAATGAGATAACTCTGATAATTTAGCACCCACCTTGGCTTGGTCTGTTTTGCATGAGTGAGGTCTCTGGGCTGTTATGGAAGATATGAGGATGGCAAGTTGGTGAGGGAAAATGTAAGCACAATGTTCCCTTGTCCTTCCCTTCTCTTTTTAGTGGCTTATTGGAAATATGATTCACCCAGTCTGAAATCCATCCATGTAAAGAATGGAGTTTAATTATTAAGATGTGTCTATAAGTTGTAAAACTAGCACATTTCATCTCCCATGGAAGAAACTCCTACAATCATCAGCTGCCAGTCACCCATCTGAGGCCAGTTGCCATTTTCTTATCTTCCAGCCTTCTAGTCTCTGGCAATCCTATTTCTGTGCATGTAAGTGAACCTATTCAGGACATTGCTCATGGCCCGAGTCTTTTAATATGTGGCCAAAGCTCATTCATAGTATAGCATACATGATTATATTTTTATTATCAAGTAGTAGCCCTTTATATGTACATAACATAATTTATTTATCCATTGGTCAGTTAATGTACTGTATTTTTTCCAGTTGGGACTACAATGGATAATGGTACAATGAAGATTCATATGAAAGTCTTTGTGTGGCTGCATGTTTCATTTTTCTGAGTAGATACTGAGTAGAGTTTTGGGAAATACGGAATCCATATTTTATGTTGTGAGTAGCTACCAAATTGGTTTCTGAATCGATTGTTCAGGTTTCATTTTCTCCACATCTTCACCGATACTTGTTTCTATTTTTTAATCGTAGCTATTTTAAAGGGTGTGAAATAAAATGGTATTATGTAGTTTTAATTTCTATTTTACAAATGACTAATGATATGAAGCATCTTTTTATTTTTATTGGATATTTGCATAATTTTTGGAGAACTGTTCATTCATTGTTCAATTTTAAGTTGGGTAGCCACTATATTTTTGAGTTGTGTTCTTTATCTATTCTCTATACAAATGCCTCATCATATACATGTGCATATATACATACAATTTATTCCTTTCCTATGCCTTGTCTTTGCTGATAGCCTAATTTGAAACCCTGAAATTTTGATATTTTGACGAAGTACAGTTTATGTATTTTTATTTCAGTTGAATGTGCAAGAAATCTAATTTGGTTAAGTTTTATTTCCATGTTTTCTTGTATGAGTTTTGTAATTTTAGCTCTTGCTTCATTTAAGTCTGTAATGTATTTTGAATATACATTTTAGGATCTGCTTGTGAATACCAGGAAAAAATAGCAAAGGCTTTGATATGTTGAATTGGAAGATTAATCTTGAGAGTGGTGTCTTTTGGGGGAGATGGGGTAGGAGAGATCATAATAAACCCTGCTGAAGGGTAGTAAAGGGGAGTAGAGTAATGCATCCATGTCTTTGGATAAGGAGGCAGGGAACAGTATAAAAAACAACCTTACAGAAATAAACCAGAGAAGGCTAGTGACTGTATGAAGATGTGATGCCAGTTTTGTTGGCTCTCAGAAAAATGCACGTCGGGAAGTCATGAGATGCTGTGTGATAGCTATCCTGTTGACAGTGTTGTTGTTGTTTTCTCTCCCTTTCTTACTAGTTTTTTGAGAATTTATCATGTATTTTTATCATATTCACCTCCAGCTCTTTTGCTTAATTCCCAGATCCACCCCCCTCAGCCTACCAACTTTGGGTGCTCTTTTGTGAAAAGAAAACAACCCGTTGAGCAGTTGTGCGGTTTTAACGGAAGAGTTGTCATGTGCACAGAGGTTACTCCCCACTCAGTAAGATGCCCTTTAATTATTCCCATATTGGTAAATAATATTAAGAATATACGTCTTGCATTAATTTTAACTTACTTTAAGTACTTTATAGCTTTCATTATAAGTTAAATTACTTTTCAATTTTACTTTGAGCTGTCCACCACTCATATATAGATATTTTATGTGTATTGGTCTTATACCTTGCGAACTTGCCAAACAGTTTTATTACTTTTAATAACGTTTTATAGATTTTAGTGGGTTTTCCTAATGAAAGATAATATCAATTACACATTGAGGTAGTTTTCTTTCTTTCTAACCTGGATACCACTTCCTCTGTCCTTCCTTCCTTTCTTCCTTTCTCTCTTCCTTCCATCCTTCCTTCCTTTTTTCTTTATTTATTTCTTTTGCCTATTTACTCCAATTATAACTATGCTGTAACAAACAAATGTCAAGAGTAGACATCCTGTCTTGTTCCTGACTCTAGAGAACCAAGCACCTGTTCCTTACCCTGAGTATAATATTAGCTGTAATGCCTTTTGTCAAGTTGAGGATGGACCTTTTCTCTTTCTGGTTTGCTCAGTGGTTTTTGTCATCAAATGGTAATGAGGTTTGTGAAATGCTTTTCTGTGTTTATTAAGATGATTGTATGGGTTTTGTTCCTTATCTCATTAAAATAGTTTATTGCATTAATTGATTTTCTGATGTTAAATCAAACTTTCATTCTCAGTATAAATTACATTTGGGTCTGTTCGCAATCCTTTATGTATATTGCTGGGTTTAATTTGCTAATATTTGTTGAGAGTTTTTCTGTCAATGTTCACAAGGATATTGATCTTCAAATTTATTTTCTGCCTTGGTGTTGCATAACTCTTCCTGGAGACATGTGAACAAAACGTGAACAAATGACTTCACTCCATACAGTGCGACAGGACAGGCTAAAAGTGCAGCTTAGTAAAGAGAGAAGTTTGGGGGAGGGTTGCTTATAAGAGCATGAGTGAGGATTAGCAGGAGTGGGTGACTCAAAACCAGCTGTGTGCCTATAAAACATACCTCACCTGTGGGATGCTCTCCTAAAGCTACATAAGCTCAGTCTTCCCTTCAGTTACTCTTTACCTCAATTATACTTTTGTAACTGCCTAAAAGAGTGTATAGCTGGGGCAAGATTGCTTGCTACTAAGGGTGGGTTTAGGGAGGAGAATAGAGCAAAAGGTGAAGATTTGATGACACTCATTTCATCTATGAGAGAGCGTGGACACATAGAGTCTGTGACAGGCTAATGGTTAGTCACAGCTGCTCTGACTTCATGGCCACAGCCATGCCATGCCCAGGGGATGGAGTTCTGCAACACTCGAGTATCGGGGTGACGGTGTCCCCTCCTCTTCAATTCTTTGTTCTAAACACTACTTTTCCATCCACTTTAGGGATTAGTACAGTTATGATTGGAGAGCAGAGTGAAGTATTCCTGCAAAGTCCCTGATGGTAGCATGAAATAAGAGGGCAAACCCCAAAGACATTCCTAGAGAAGACACAGAACGCCTGACCACATGGGTGCAGGCCCATTTCTTGGGTAGACTGTGTAAAGGGTGTGTTCTAACTAGTTCGTTTTATACACATATTTATTCAGAATGTTTTATTGATCATCTACTCTGCATTTATTACTGAAATGTTTAAATTAAGAAAATTCCTGTTTTTAGGACATAACAGGAAAAAGATAGACAACCACAGAAGAATAATTGCAAATTTACTTACATAATTACAACTGCAATCTGTATGGTAAGGAGGAGCCTTTGGGTTCTTTGAGAGCCTACAATGTGAAGATCTGGTCATACGTTTGGGTGAAGGTAACCGCATACTCAAAGATCAGGCTGTGAGAAGAGGGGACAACCCCCCCCCCCCACGGTGGAGCACAGAGAACAGGAACAAGGGGAATTACAGGAGGAAGAGTTAACAGCTGGGCTGGATAGCTGCCTAAAGGTCCAAATTATTCTCTTCAGACCACTGCTTTTCCACTTCTGGATTGTTTTTTGTTTTTTTTTTTAATTGGATTTACCAACCACATTTTTTTGTTTGTTTCAAGTTTTATTTAAAGAAGGAGATATTAACACTATTCCTCCTGCTTCTATTTTATTTTACTTTTATGAGACTCAGAATGGAATCAGGAGGAAGATAAAAAGAAATAAAATTATGTAAAATATTTATAGGCTGATGAATGAAAAAAAATAACCAGAAAGGAAAGCAAGCTTGGTAATAGAAAAGGAAGGGCACAGTGAGGAAACTCTAGTCCAGTCCTCTAGTTTTATAGGCAACACATCAAAATTACGGTGAGTGATGCCCCAGTCATACAGCATGAGGAGCAAAGCTGAAACGCAAACCCTGTCTTTCTTTCTTCTTTAAACCTCTCTTGCTCAAGCTGAGCTCTTCCACAAGAGGAAGGGAAAGGGAAGGTTTTAAGCCAGTTATGCCATTGTGGCCAGGGCAGGCAAGTGCTCAGCACCTGCTGACGCTGATCATTCTAGCTGGAGAGCATCAAGGATGAGAAGATACAATATAATGAGATGGACATATGATGAGGTGGAAGAGTAAGCACCTGCCTCCTGTAGGTTGGTAAGGAGTGGTCCCAAGGGCAGTATGACGGGTTTGTTTTTACAACGTGAGAAATGCAGAATGGCCTATATGTAAATAAGACAGCTCCTGCTGCCCAGCAATATGGAATAAAGAAGGCGAGGGCAAAGGTGAGGAGTCTGAACAAGAGCCTGCAAGAGGTGGGATGGGTGTGGATTATGGGGCAGAGCAGAGATTTGTTCTGGGGTTGCATTGGACAGGATCTTAACCCGTATGACATTGATGGGAATGCCAAGCAGAAGCAGAACCTGCCTACACTAGAGAAAAGGGCAGAGTAAGTTTCCCTCTAGACAAGTGGGCTTTTTGGAAGATGTTTGGTCCTTTCCCAAACTGTTGAAGTGTGCCAAGCTTTTGGTTAGAGTATCTGTGGCTTACCCTCCAGATGTTTTGATTTGATGTTGCTTCCATAGCTGTAATATGACACCTTGAGTATCTCCTCCTAGGTATCTAAGCACCTACTAGGTGCTTACTGGAGGAAATCCTCACCAAGTAAGACAGCTCCTGCTGAGGTATATCTCAGTGGTAAACCACATCCTTACCATGCATGGGACTTTGAGTTTGATTTCAGCTCCCCATCTAAAATAAAAGTGCCCCAAATAAAAGTGCATGTTCTTTACAAAGAGATGAACTCTTGCCTATTTTTAAAATACTGGCTCAAATATTCCTTCTTTGGTGAAGTTGTGATGTTAGTATTTACACTTGAACAGCATTTATTGTACATTTTTGCTGTGCCTGTGTTGTTTGTACTCTGCCTTACATGTCATCATTATCCCATGCTTAACACCTTGAGAGAAGAATCATAGAGAGGTAAAAATAATTTACTCAAGGAGACAAAGACCACCCTCTGGTTTCACAAAGCAAACACTTGGTTCTACACTCTTGTCTCTAGCCAGGAGCTACCTGTGCAGATTTACTGACTTTCAGTTGTGTTTCTTACATTCCCATCACCACTGCTGGGTACAGGACAGATGCAGAATGAGGGAAAGGATGAATGAGCTGGAGGAAGGCTTAAGAAGGAGCATGGCAGGAGTGGGATGTGGCCTTCTCTTACCATCTGCAAACTGCGCTATTTCTAGGCCATGGAATCCCTGAGCCGCTTCACAATTCAGGCCAATGTAATATCAGGCTTAGCGTCACATTATTTAAAAATTTCCATTAATCCTCTGGTGTGCTCTAGTCAAATAATGCTGTCCTCAGTCAAACAGATGATGAAGCTCCTGCACTGCCAAGTGCTTTGTTCTTTAACACAGTTGCTTTGTTGTCACAGAGGACATTTCTGCATCTCATATCAATTTAAATATTCAGCTATGAATGTCATAAAGATAGCTCTTTATGGCTAATGAGGACTGTATTGGCTGCAGACATGTGGCAGTTTGAACACTACAGCACACACTTGCAACTGAATGAAGGAATATGGAGACTCATTGATCAGCATTTGTAGAGCTTCTGGCCCCTTGCTGATAGAGAAAAACTACTGTATTTTAGTGTGAAGTGATGAAAGTAATTTTGGAAATTTCATTACATTTTGCAGACAGTTCAAGTTGTGTTGAACTTTAGCACAAAAGTAGATTTATAAAGATCTGCCTTGACTTGGAGAAAAAAAAATGTCATATCAAGATTTGAATCCAGACTACATAACTCACAAAATATTTTAGCACAAAATAATCTCTAAGTGGTTTGCTGCATATTTAATGCAGTGAGAACAAGGATCAAGGATCTTGGGGACTCGGTCACCTCTTGCCTTTTTCTTTTTCTTTGTCTGAGCAGAACCAACTGAGCAGAATTGCTGGCGAGATAGAAAGTACAGTGATTTTATGTGTTTGGTATAATCTTCAGTGCAGAGCTTTGTCAAATCTACATTAGAATATGTGCTTTTGTCTTCATCCAAACTAGGACGCTGCTTCTGCTCTTTATCTACATCTGAGCTTCACAGATCAGATGTGCCTGCAGATTGAGAAGGAGAAAGCAGGTATTTGGGGCTGACCACTAGCTTGACTGTGCATGAGACTGGCAAGGTAGTTCCAGGAGGAAAGCATGGTAGGCAGACGAATGTTCCCTGCAGATGTTCATAGCTAAGTCCCCAAATCTGGAAACTTACCTTCCATGAGAAAAAGGCCTTTGTACATGAGATTAAGTATTCTGAGGTGGAAATATTAGCCCTGAGTACCCAATATAAACCCAAGATCCCATGTGAGAGAGAATCAAGAAAATCACAACAGAAATGGAGACCAAGTTCAAGATGATCCAAAGCCATGAGCCAAGGAATGTGAAGCACACCAGAAGACAGAAGGGGCAAGGCAGTAGATTCTCCTCTGAGTTTTTAGAAGAATTACAGCCCTACTGAAAACTTGATTTTCACCCAGTAGGACTTCCAACCTTCTGAACTGCTTAGTTTGAATGTGAAATGTTCTCTAGAAGCTCTAAGGCACCACAGGGTGCTCGGGAGCTCTGGAAATGATAGAAGGTTGGCTTACAAAGTGGAGGAAGGTCACTTAGGTTGGGTTCTTGGAAGTATCTTGTCCCAAGCTGCTGTCGCCACCATCTCTCTCTCTCTCTCTCTCTCTCTCTCTCTCTCTCTCTCTCTCTCTCTCTCTGTATGTGTGTGTGTTTGTGTCTCTGTGCTTCTTTGTGTCTCTGTCTCTCTCTGTCTCTCTCTCTCTCTGTCTCTGTCTTTGTCTCTCTCTGTCTGTCTCTCTCTCTCCTTCCTTTGCATTGAGGAATGTGGTTAATAACCTTCTCTTATACACCTCTGATCTTGCGATGTTCTCCCTATACCCATGATGATCCCTAGTGATCATAGATTTAAACTTCTAAAACTAAGAATCTAAATAAGCTCCCTGCCCCCTTAAGTTGCTCAGGTACTTCACTACAGCAACACAAAAATAACTAAAAGAAAAACACTAGCTACACATTTGTGTTGTTTAGGGATAGCAAGTTAATAGTAATTTGTTATAGCTTTAAAAAGGTCTGAGGACCCAGACATATGTTCAGATTGCAAAGGAAAGTTCTTTGCAATCTGAAACCGGAAGGGCAAAAGAGAAGCAGCTGCCTTCTGGAAAACATTCTCCAGCTTATGCCATGCTTCAACAGAGCAATCACTTTCCTTCCCAGGACAAAGTGAGTGAGGAGAGCAAGACCAGTGAGCTATCGCAGTGAAAAAAGTTTTATGACTACCTTGAGGAAATATAAAGTATGGGTATCACAGGACAGATGTTCACTAGGTGAGTCTCAACAGAGTGCCAAAAATCTAGACTTCAGGCTTCGATTTGGTTGTCTATTGACATATGCAAATCTTGGAGAATTTTTCTTCCTTTCCATGTCTCATGATGTGACCCAGACTCGTGTAGGAACCTCACTATTGAGGGAGGGATGTAGTTTCTAGACTACTCTCCCTTGGAAGGTCAAGGGCAAATTGTCATATACTGGCAGTACTGGGCATAGAGAAGAAGAAAAGGCTGGGGAAGAGGATTGCTTCTCTGTAGCTTGAGAGAGAAAGGAGGAAAGAGAAATGTAATTGTTCCTTTATGCTATCCCTAGCCTCAAGTTTTCTGGACCTATTGGGACTTCATCATGACTCCTCCACTTTACTTGCCAGTTTATGCACATTTGTTTAAGTTCCTGGAGAGTGATACAATAAACTTAGTTCAGAAAAGGCAGCAGGCAGATAGGAATAGGAATATTAGTGGATTGGTTTAAAGCAATTGGATTGCAGTTTACCTATAACATAGTAACTGCCAATTTTGAACCTATTTCATAGGGAATTTTCTGTGAAGCTTTTAACAAATAATTTAAGCCAAATTAATATCCATCACAAATATCAGGAACTACTGAGTTTTATTTTTGTAGGGCCTTTGAACTTCTATGTCTATTGTGAAAAGCTGCAGCCATGTGCTTGTTTCCACTTTTTAAAATATCAGGGGAACATGTCACCATTGCATGATGATTTATATCTGTTAATACCACTTAATTAAATAGAACAAGAAGAAACTCAGCATGCCAACTTGCTCATTGTTCTCAATCAAGTATTTTCAGAAGATTGTCTATTACCCATTTAGCTCAAATTGTAACTGCCTTTAAGAATATAAAATTGCCTCTGCTATATTCAAACCAGTGAAGGGAAAGTTGTTTGGGATGGACTGCAGCTTTCAGACATTGGATTCAATATGCGGCCTCAAAAACCAGAGGTGGGGACATGCAGAGGTTAAGACAGGAGGTCAGTAGGCACCGCTAAAACTTAAACATTGCTGATGAGGCTACAGGAAAAAAGGGACCCTTGTCTACTATTGGTTAGAATGTAAATTAATCCAGCCACTATGGAAATCAATATGGAAGTTCTCCCCAAACCTTCCAATTGCACTATCATACTATCTAATGGGTCATTTTGAGAACACACCCCAGATAACTAAGGCTATCTTATTCTGGAGTCACCCACACACCTGTGTTTATCTCAGCACCATTCAGGATTAGTGAAGGGGTTGGATTTTTTTTTCTTTTTTCTGTGTTTTGCAGACCGTATGCCAAAATCAAGAGCAAGTGGGTTGAGTTCCAAGTTGCTATTCATTTGAGTTTAAGGACAAGAGATTTTGTATTTGCCTTCCTAATGAATTCATTTAGTCCCTGGCCAGGCTGACCAACCTATCCAGAAGGGAGGTCTAAATATGTTTCTTCTCTCAAACTGCATGTCAGTGAATATGTCCACTGTCCTTTTCATATCTCCTAGCCTCATCGGAATGATGATCTTAGCAGTAGGAGCCATTCCACATGCACTGTGTTCAGTTAATACGGAAGGGCTGTCTCAAGTCACCTAATCTTTAAGGGCTCTGCTTATGCTCTTTGTCTAAGAACCTGTGTTGATTTGGACATAGGTATTATTATCATTATTAGCTATTCTTAAGTAAGATAACCCACTAAAATATGTCAGCATATCTAATGAAGTTCAACTTTAATTTCTACTGCAGTATGCTATATGACTCTAAAAGTTGAGGCATTCTATGAAAGCGTCAAAAGCTAAGGCCAGGAATTAAGCTCATTAGCAGTGCCTGTCTAGCATGTGGAAGACCTAGACTTTATCCCCAACACAACTTTAGTGTCTTTTTGATGTGGCTGTAAGATTATACACTAATTTTATGATCCACCATGTGGTTCCAGATATGTACCAGAGATTTAGTAGGAGAATTAAGCCAATGACTAACATGACAACTTGTTAATTTCAGGGTTAAAATATATTCATTTTTCTCACATCAACAAATATGTTCTTTAAAATGAGGTAGTATTGAGTCTGAAGAAAGTGATGACATTGTTTAAATTTCAAAGTCAAACTTGTTCTTGAGAAGAAAGCAAAGTTGATAACACTTTAATTTAGACAGCATTTTATTTGAAATAAATGTCTTTCTTTATTCATGAGATGAATGTTAAAAAGCCATGATCCTTAAAAGATGGCTTCAGCTTCAAGGGGAACATTTTTTTTTCCAATTTGCAAGTTGATGGCTATAGTGTCACTTCACCAATGATAAGGAAGCAGACGTAGAGGCACAAATAATACAAACCGTGAGTATCAATCTTGAAGGGTATTGTTATTCTTTTATTCCTTAAATAAGCTTTGATGAGAACATCCTGACTAATGTTGTACACAAGAAATTTATACTATACTTTCATTAGATGAGAATGTATCATTAAAATATAAGAACATAATAAACTTGGCACACACAAATGAAATGAAGCTATGCTCAGGGCATTTGGAAAGTTTCTCTTTGTAAAATAAATGAGCAATGTCTCCATTTAAATCCATCAAAAAAGGAAAGCCAGTTCTACAGGATAGGCCTTAGTTTTCAGATCATTGAATTCTCTTTGCATTGGTTTCTCATGCATATATTTTATAGCAGTTTTAAATAGATAAGTTAATCAACACAACTCTCTTTTTTCCTTGGCATCTCTCATAATGAATAAATGTAATGGGTTTTCAAAATCGAACTAAACATACCAATCAATTAGGATGTAAGTTCATTATGTGTGTTTACCTGTATTTGTAGAATGAACCAGCTCTCTGTTTCCTGGAGTAAACTTAAATTTGCTGGACTTCCTAAGTATTATATTTATAGCTGGCTTATCCACCTGGGTTGTTCCTTTCTGCCAACTGTATCCAGAGCTGAACTCATGGAAGGCTGCTTGATCTTGTGAAAATCAACAGGAAGGCTGTTCCAGTTTACTAGAAGGGCCCTTTGCATCTGCATTCATGATTTACATGAAATATATTTCTGTGCACATGCTAACAAAACCACACTTATGCAGCTTGACTTATTTAAGGGACTCTTAAAAGAAAAATAATTGGAATGGTGTCTTTATTGAGTAGAATTCGCTTTACAATGAGGTATATTTTTCTGTTTTGTTTTTTGTTTTCTGTTTTTTGTTGTTGTTGTTACCATCCATTTAGACCCAGTTTTCTGTTTTTGACCTCCTATGTAAGATGAAATTCCTTCTGTCAGCACCCCATGTCAACAGCATAGATTTATGTCTCACTATTTTTTTAAATACACAGAAATGCATATTAAATAAACAAGCAGCTGCTGAACTGTCATGGCCTTTGTCCCCTGCCCTGGTGTGCCCTCCTCTCCACAGTCTGCATCCAGGAAGGTGTTGCCTACATGTGAAACCCTTATTTCTTTCCCTCTGCTTTTAGTTTAGTTTACCTTTAGTTCTTTACCTTTGTGAACTCACAATTCTTCCAGTATTTAAAAAAAAAACTTGAAAGCTAGTTCCTGTGCTAGTGGACTTCGAGGTGAAAGAAGCTGGTGTTGCTCTTGGTACAGTTTTTACTTGAAATTAAGCATGTAGGTGTACATCTGAGCTCTTTGGTTCAGGCAATACTGCATGCAACCATCTGACTTACACAGCATGTGTGCTGGGGTCTCAGAACATTGTAGCTTTCAAATCCCATTGGGGTCTCTGAGAGCACCCCAAATTTGAATAAGCACAGCAACTAAGATTAGTCTTTAAAAATCCAGTCCTGTGGAGGTGCAGTTATCAGAATTTATTTGTTTGTTTGTTTGTTAAGATTTTAGCGTAGTTCCCAATAGGATTTAAATTAAGATGGTAAAGATAAGCACAACAGGGACAGGAATTGGGGTGGGGCCGTGCTGAAGTGAAATGAGTGTATAAAATTCATGCTAATAGGGCTGTGTAGATAGTTCAGTTGGTAAAGTGCATGTTGCACAATGTGAGAACCCGAGTCTAGTCCCCAGGACCCAGAAAAGCCAGACATGGCAGAATGCCCTTGTAATCCCACGGGTAGGCGTTAGAGAGAGCTAGATCCCTGGGTCTCGCTGGCCCTCTAACCCAGCCTAATCATGTGAGCCAGCTGCAGTGAGAGAATTCGTATCAGAAAAGCAAATACCCAAGGTTGGTCTCTGGCCTACACACACACACACACACACACAAATTGTATACTGGCATGTTTTGTATGTATATGCACTCGCAAAAGTTTACCTTTTATAAATATGTAAAACTATGCTAACAGACTTCTACCTGGATGATTTGGGCTGGCCAGTTGGGCTTGAACTCAAGTAACAGCTGGTGAGAAAATGAAGCAACATCACCATGGGACGTCATGTCATCAGGGCCATGACTCAACTTATCTAAATCTGGAAAACAAACAAACACTTGTTTAAGCAAAATGCAGCTGGTCTGTCTAAGGAGACCCGGAGTCTCATAGACCTATCAGAGATGATTCCTTACAGAGGCCAAAGAGTGTATACAGTCCTTCAAAACACTTTCACATGAGTGTCTTTCTAAAAATGATATTTTAGTTTCAAAAGTACTATGAACAGGCTTCCCTTTCTGTTACCCTTTATCTTTTTGACTTCTGTGGTCACTTGCTTAGTTTATGTTCAGCAGGTTCAGAATAAATGTGTTCTTCGTCTTCCTCCTGGCTTTAAGTCCTCAACAGAAAATGAAAACATGACATTCAAAATGAGGGCTTTTGAAACAGTTCTTCACCTTAGTATTTATAAGAAGAGTTTTGTTCCTTACTTTTCCTTCTGGAGACATTTAGCCATGGCCCAGAAGACAGCAGAAATATTCTCAGGAACTATTTGTTTATAATCAAGTTTGGTTCAGAGTAAATAGTTTATGATTTGGGGTTTACCACAAGTTTGCTTTTCCCATGCTCAAATAATTACCATTTTTTGCTTTCTTTGTTATGAATCACAAACTTGAAACAGTTTTAAAATTATACTAATTTTTAGTTAGTGATAAATCTTTTATCAGGAGAGAGGGGGTTGTGAGTTGAAAGACATTATAATCATATATGAGATTAAGATATTATAATACATATGAGAAAGACATATATGAGAAAAATTTATAGGGCTAGAAAGCAAAGTGAAAAATTCACTAGGAATATGTTTAGCAAAACAAGACAAATGGTGAAGGTTCTCTTTGTTCAAATGGGCAATGTTTACAAAGTTTTCTTATAGCAATCTTGATATTCATGCAAATGAGTAACTAATAAATAGCTTTTGACTATCCACAGAAGCATATGAGAGGCCACGTGGTTGGAAAAGAAAGCAAAGGAATAGCTGAAAACCAGCAAAAGGCAAACCAGAAGGCTAGGCATCCTTTCAGGAAAATATCATTCCGTTTTAGGAAAATGTACACACAAAGCAAATATTTGTATTTTGTGAGTTAAATATAGAATCACCATGCTTCACTCCTAGCTAAATCCTCAAAGACTAATTCAAAATAGATATCCAAACAGAAATGTGTACACACACATTCACCGCAGAACTAGTAAGAATGGACAAGGACAGAAACACCTAAGTGTCCATCAGACGATGAGTGGATAGAGAAATGTGATATGTGTAAATAATAGAATATTCTTCAGCCATGAAAAGGAATGAGGTAACACTGCCATACATATATACTGTAGATACACACTATATCCTAATGAACCTCAAAAACTTAATAATAACTGAAGTGTTGAAAGTCACTTATGAGAACTATTCAGAATTGATAAGTCTATAGAAACCAAGCACAGAGTTGTGGTGGCTGGAGATGTGAACGAGAAGAAAAGACTTCACAGGGAGAGCTTCATCCACGAATAATAGGAACAATTTACAACTAGATAGACTGGAGCTGTGCAGGACTGCAAGGTGAGACTATCATGTATTAGTCACTTCCAAGTGGCCATGGATTTCATCTCAACACATAAACAAATAAATGCTCAATTAATCAACTCAAAGACTCACATCTCCCTTCAGGACAGAAGAATGAGGGAGTGACTGAGGTAGAAAACTGCCATAGCATTTTCATTTTAAATGTTGAAATAACATTTAACTAAGAAAAATTATGTGTATTACTTGATACAGTAAAATTATTAAAAATATTAAAATGCTAGCTTACTGTACTTTTATGATAGTAGATGATAAATAACAATGAAGTACATACATCCTAAGTGAACACTGGGTAAGACACTAGAACCTTGCAGTATAAAGAGATCCCCCTTTCCTATAATAAAGCAAATAATGTTAGTTTTAAGTTGGACTTTTTTTTATTTTTATTTTTTTTATTACTTTATTTATTTTTATATCAATCACAGGTTAGGTACTTTGCATTCCAGGCATAGCCTCCTCCCTCATTCCCTCCCACCCTCCCACTCCCTCCCTCATCTCCCTCCTCCCCGCCCCTTCCAAGTCCACCAACAGGGGAGGACCTCCTCCCCTTCCATCCAACCCCAGCTCATCCTGT
>CM053760.1:16772072-16830137 GCA_028658305.1 Pachyuromys duprasi | reverse complement strand
CCCTCATCATCCCTGTCCTTTCTTTATTCCAAATAGCCTCTCTTCTACTTTCATTTATTTTAGAAACTATCTGTATTAACTTTTCAAGAATTTGATGCAATATATTTTTGATCATATCCACCACAACTCCTCTTAACTCCTCCAAGATCCACTTCCACATCTCCAACTTTCTGTCATAAATATTCATATCTTCTACTGAGTCCAATTTGTCTTGTTATTTTCTTAGGCATGCAGTTATCTTTTGGAGCTGCACTTCTAAAGAGAGCAGACTCCCTTCCCCAAAGGCCATGAACTGTTTAAAGCTCCCCAGTTATCAGTGGGAGCTCGTGAATGCCTTCTACTCCACGCTGGAATGTTGGCTGGCTTGATCTTGAATAGGTCTTGTGCAGGCAACCACAGCTGCTGTGAGTTGATGAATATGTCAGCCCTGTCATATCTAGAAGAAATTGTGTTGCTCTGGTCTTCCCTGAGCTCTGACCCTTACAATCTTTCTGACCCTCCTTCTATCATGGTATTTGAGCTTTGAGGTGCGCATATGTCATTTGTGGCTGAACACTAACATTGATACTTCTCTCTATATTTCAACCATCCATGAGCTTTTGCATTAACCATTACCCACTCTACAAAGAAACTTCTTTGATGAGGTCTGAGAACTACACTAATCTACAGGTATAGGAATATGAATTTATAAGGCAATTTGATACTATGGCCAGTTTGCAGGGCATAATAGTAGTAGATTCACCCCTGGAAGCCCATGGGTTCCCCAACCATGGGTTCTTGGCAACATTTATAGCATCATCATGCATATGCTTTCTTCATGAGGTTGCTCTTAAATCCAATCATAAAGTGGTTTATCCCCTCCCCCGTAACATTGGTGCCATCGTTGTACCCATGAGTGTATGTCTGCACCCCAGCCATTATTACAGTTCACAGAGTTCACAGCTGAGTAAGACTGTTGATGACTTCCCCTATCTCCAGTAGCCTGCATAGCACCTTACAGTGCTATGAAAGCTATCCAAGAAAAAAAATAAGCTTCCTGGTCAGTACCAAATTGATTTTTCCATATCTGTGGCATCTTCAGTAATGGGATCTTACCATTAAAGTTCTGGTGGTCAAACAAGAGCAATGACAACATATGTTTTAGAATCTTAAACAACTCTTTTCTAGAGAAGAAGTCACTTAAAATCTTTGGTAGCTCTCAAGGTTAATTTTTTTTTTTTTGCTTCAAGCCATATGGAAAAACTACTACTTTAAAGTATATATAATAATTGTATAATAAAAAATTATAACTGAAACATGGACTATTTTTAAACACTTTGACTTTGCCTCCAATTAAAATAACCACATGTAACATTTCTTTTTATTTCCATTTCCTTTTTAATTTGAGAGTTAAGAAATATGTTGTAATGTTCTGATATCATGCAATATTGGGGTTTCTCAATATCCCATAGGTGTTGTGTTTGAATATGTTTATTTGGGGGTAACATTTTCTCTTGTATAAAAGCATTAGTTAAGACATGTTACTAATGACTGCAAACATAAAGGACAAACAGTTAAACATGATGTTTTATTCAGTGCCTTTAAATTGACTTTTAAGAAATAATTTTATCACAATCCCAAGAAAATTACTTTTAACCAAGTGCCCTCTGCCAGTAAGCCCTGAACTGAGCTACTTGAACCATATGGGCAATCTCATTTAATTCCCACGAGAGACCAGGGGAGAATTCTCATGCCTGCTTTACCTAGAGGGAAGCTAAGGCATGGGGAAGCTGAGGTGCTCCCAGCCGTACTACCACCATCTGAAGGTCGCAGAAGTAGTAATTACTGGATTTTGGACTCACCCTTTGAAGGTAACAGATGCTATATACATTGTTTCTCTGGGGTTGTTTTAGTTCCAAACTGTACTTATATGGAAGGAATAAGAATACCAACAAAAGAGCTGGAACTTAGAAATAACGTTAGAGTGGTGTTCTGTTCACAGAGCAATAATTATTTCATATGTTAGAGACAACGATGAAAAGCTACAGCCCTTCACATTCACATAGTTACAGACATTTTCCTTCTCAACTTCCTTGCCTCTTACTTGCTTATGCTTAGGTATTCTTGCTTCACAGGCACAGGACATCCCAGGGCCCATCATCTGTTGCTGCTGCAGTGTCCCCTATATGGATTTCAATGGAAGATCAAATCTTTGTATAAAAAGCATTCTGTGCCTCTTTGAGAAAGCATTTCAGATTTGGTAAAGAATGGTGTCAAACTCAGAGGAACAACCAGTGTCCCTCGTTGTAATTGAATGTCCTTTGCCATCACTTAGTAGCTATATAAAAAGAGAACAGCCTGCTGTGCCCACTGTTCCAAGCCTTTAACTTTAGATACTCAAGAGATGAGAGGATCACAAGTTCAAGTACAACCTGAGCATCTTACAAATAAAAAAAAATTTTAAAAGGGGGGGCGGAATTCAGGATAACGGTGGTTAGGTACAAGGCCCTAGGTTCAATCTCGAGTACCACAAAAGAACAAGGGGTGGGGACAAGCTCATATGTGCATCCAGGAACTGTGTACCTCAGGAATCTCATAATTACTAAGCTAACTGATAACAGAAATAAGTGGGGAGCTTTTCACCATGCCATGCTGTATCTGTTTAGCCAGCTTTATCCAAACATTTGCTTGTGAATACAGTTGGAAGTTGAATAGCTGTCTACCTGTTTTCTGGCTGATAAGGGCAACAGTTTTAGAAACCAAGCATTCAAACATGGCAGTGTGCTTGTGGCTTTGAAGTCTGTGTGTGCTTGGTGAAGCCATTTCCTGTAATATACACTAGAATATCTTGGAACAGGACTCTCACTGTATTGAGCAAGGATTATCCACACTTTTGACTATCTAGATGAACATTGAAGAACAGAAGTCCTTGCAAAGATAGCAAATTCACCATTTTAAATGATCCAGGATGTCCTGTGTCCAAAATCCAAATAGTTAATCAGCAGAAATAATTATGAGCTTTTGTAGCAATAGTCCATCAACTATGTCCAAACACATCTATTTTCAGAACATAGAAGAAACCACAACCTTAACTTGTTCAGGTTCTCACTTTTAATTCTGCTCTTGAAGCCTGATAACTCTGACCCCCTCCTAGTCCTTCTGACAAATTCTTACTTGTCCACAAGTATCAGTCCCAAAATGAATTGTCTCTGAGTTCTTCACTACTGTGTTTCCTCCACCCTGTCCTTATTAGAGCTAACTCCTTCATACTGTCTCCTGAATATTACTAAAGGTGGGTTTTTCTACATATCTTCTCTACACAACTGTAAGCACAGAAGGAGAAGCTGTCAGTCATTCAGGTTAGAATTATCAGGGTCTAATATACTTCCTGGCCTTTAAGGGACCCTAAGCTTATTAAAGATATGAATATATAACACAGTTTAGATAAAGCATGTTTCCACACAGGCAGCTGGGTCTTAGCAGAAGAAAAGAAAATGATGCTTACCAGGACATCTTGCCAGTGACTGTTCTATGTTCTGAAAGAAACACACTGGCTAGTCACAGTGACACTCCTGGCATTGTAAACCCCACAGAGGAGTCTCTTTGCACTGAAGCTTTACTAGAATCCAAAAACTAGTATGTTCTGCCTGGAAATCTCTTGGGTATTCCCCCATTTAGTCTGGCAGATAGACAAACTGACCTTCTTTCTTGTAATTGACAAAAAACCAACCAAACAAACAAACAAACAAAACCCCAAAACCTATATAATACTCTGCTTCTACAGCCTTTAGCAGGGTGTGACTCAAGCCCGGGGTATTCAGTGCCAAAGCTATTTGTTGTATAACTCTCCTGCCTATTTCTATGACCTGGCCCCTTTATAGCCTCTACAAACCCGGAATTCCAGATAGCCTTTCCTCCTCTTGTTTCCATCCCTCAGAATTCTCTTTTATTTTATTTTATTTTGCAATTGTATGTAGTCTGATGCCTGACACTCAACTTGTTAGATTTATAAGTGCTCTTTTTTTTTTTTTACTTAATCATTAATATTTCATCTCCAGGCACCTTCTGAGGGAAAGAACTGAGAGGTTCGTTGTACACTTTGCTAAAGTGCTTTTTTATTATGGGTATTGCGAATGTT
The DNA here is from genome assembly GCA_028658305.1 of Pachyuromys duprasi. Lineage (NCBI taxonomy): Eukaryota > Metazoa > Chordata > Mammalia > Rodentia > Muridae > Pachyuromys > Pachyuromys duprasi. The sequence continues at coordinate 16,826,020 of CM053760.1, read as the reverse complement.
TCACATTTGTATTTAATTACTGCAGTAAGAGGATGGGTGAAATCAAAAGAAAAAAATTTAAAATACCATTGGAAGATGATTAAAAACTACCCAATTATCGAAAACAATAATTGAATACAAACTGAATTTCATCATCTCTATAAACTACTCAGACAAATGGCAGACTGCGGTGTCATCAAGGCTGACATCATGATCCAAAGATCTGCAGCTGCGGTCCCCACACAGGCACTTCTCCACCCAGCTGCTCCAGACATGACTCAGATTCCTTCCTGAGATACGGAGAAAGTTCTACAAGAAATATAGAAGACAAGATAACAGATTCTTGCAGTTTAGGAAGAAAAATACAAATCCCAGACATATCCTAAGAACTCAAATCTATATGGGAGAGGGAGAAGGTAATATAGACATACATGCATACAGACAGACAGACAGATAAACAGATACACAGACAGACAGACACATGTGCACATAGCATGGCATATGCTCTTTTACCATAAGCAGGGGTTTAAAGGACATGCTTTAGCCCTAATTTGGTCACCAAGTGGCCATAATAATTTCATCCATTTTTTTAGCATTTATTTTAAACTCTGTGTATCTGTGGGTCACGGGAGCATGTGCACATGAATGCAGATCTGCACACAGGCCAGAAGAGGACATCAGATCTCCTAGAGCTGAATTTACAGCAGGCTAGGAGCTACCCACTATGGGTGCTGGGAACTGAACTTGGGTCCACTAGAAGAGCAGTGCTTCAGTTAACCACAGAGCCATTTCTCCAGCTCTTGTCCCAATCTCTTAATTCATGACATCCTCCTCAGTAATCTCAAAAGGGCCCCAAAGCATTAGAATTCAATTCCTGTTGATAAGAGGTACTGAAAGCCCACTGAAGAGATGAATGCAGACTTTCCTTCTCCCCAGTGGCCTTGAGGGAGGGCAAAATGTTTCTAATTATACGAACACCAACTCTCTCCACCAAAATTGAGGACTGAAAAGAGAAGAAAAACAGAAACCAATCAGCCTCAGAAAGAGACTCAGTAGGCTATTGTGGGAGAGGCAAAAAGAAATGGAAAAACAAGTGTTTAAAACCAGGCATCTGTCTGTGTTGTGTAACACTGGGCACATGATGCCAGGCCCTGAGCTCAGAATTACAAGGAAGATTCCAGTAAAAGCCGAATAACCTGACTCATGTTCATGGTTGTAAGCCAGCACATCATCCAACTGACATTTCATTTTGCTCTCTAACATATGTTTATATTATGTCAGGTCATTTTGTGATTCCAAGGCCTTCTCTAAAGAAGTATATAAGATGACACATGTGAATTAATGTATGCTAATATTTTTAGAAATAATATTATGAACACTGAAGATGGATTTGGTAGACAGTACATGGTACTCCTTGTAATTTTTTATTGAAGCGTTGGTAGCCACTTTGAGTATTAATATTTACTTTTTTGCATGTTTTTCTAATTTTCATTTTTGTAAAGGTTAAGATTTAGAAATGGAGTACTCTTCAAAATGAGCCATTTGTTGAAGGACTGGTACCTAATGCATCACATTGAAAGGCAGGACTTGGGACAAGTGGATCATAGAGGCTGACTTCACTGGTAGATCAGTAAGTAGGTTAAGGACTCCATTCTTTGTTGGCATTGTGGACAGGTGACAGAGACTAAGAGGTAGAACCTAGTTAGAGGAAGAGGCTATCAGGGATATGTGCTAGAGTGATGTACTCTGTCTCAAATACTTTCATGTCTGCTTTCTGACTGTCACAAGCTCTCTGTGTTTCTGCTGACCCTTAAATACCTTGAATAAGTGTAATCATACGGTGTCTGTCATCTTTTGCCTGTCTTGTATCACTTAGAACATCTTCTGAATTCATCTATGTTGTAGCCTATGTCAGGATGTTTTCCCATTTCAAAACTGACTATCATTGTAGCGTGTGCAGATGCTACATTTTGCATATGAGTCCATTTATTGATGGATGAGGAATGCTTCTATATTTTAATTATTGTGTATACTGCTGCTGGAATGGGAACATAGAAATATTTCCTTTGAAGTCTACTTTTCATGTTTTAATTTTTTTAAAAATTGCTCACCCCACAAACCCTGCCTTCTACTCCTACCCCTTCTCAAATTCATGGCCTCATTTTAACTATTATTGTTATACACACATGCACACCACATATTTAATTTATGTATCTATAAAAATATAAATAAAACCTTATGAGTCAGGTTTGCTTGTATGTATATGATTTCAGTACTGACTACTTGATACTAAATAACTAATTAAGGGGCTAATACCTGGGGATGACTAATTCTCTCTCTCCCTCTCTCTTTTTCTCTCTCTTGTACTTATTTGCCTGTAATTCTTTGTTTAGGCATGGGGCCTCATAAGAACCCCCCTTCTATGTTAGCACATCTATTAATGCTGTCATTGTTCCCATCTTGTTTAGGCAGGTTTGTTGTTGAGTTATCACGGGTAGAGCTTCCTTATCATTTCTAAGAGATACATTTCATAGCACATATCCTGGTCCTCTGGCTCTTCCAATCTTTCCTCCCCATTGTCTACAAAGTTTCCTGGGCCTATGTGCCATGCTTGTTTTGCAGTTTTATCCTACAGAGCTGGGTAGCACATGATCAGTTCTGTGCATTTTGACCAGGGATGGCTTTTTGTAATGATCTTTCTCTGCTGCAAAGAGAATTGTCTTTGATAAAGGGTGAGAGATAATTTTATCTATGGGTCTAAGAATATTTATAATAAAGTTAGGAATTATAACAGTCTAGTAAAGTGACAATAGTAGGTTCTCTCTTAAGGTCTATGACCTCACTAGCTGGGTAGTTGCCTAAGTTTTCAATTCCAAATCTGATTTCCTTTCTACTGAGTGGTTAAGTCCAGTTAGCTAACTATTGGCTACTATCAAGATATGAGGGCCACTATTGCAGCTTTAGGTGTATCTTGTCATACTGGTATTTATTGTCATTCATCGGTATCACAGCTCTATAAGACTATTGATTTCTTTCCTTCTTTGGCAGCTTTCATATGTGTTATGAACACCAGTCCTTAGGAAGGAGACTTTCAGATCAGATTCAGCTTGAATCCTTTAAGTCCTGTGTCTAAAGTAAAATGGTGCCTTCAGAAAAAGGGACTTACCTTTAACTCTTGGAAGGCAACGCAGGGCAACATCAATAGCCTATTAAGTTCTCTGACTCCCTTGAACTCCCCTGATACGTTGAGAGAAGTAACTCAGACCTAGGGAGACAAACATTACACTTTTCTCTCATCTGTGGTTACTAGTTCCAAGTCTTTAGAGATGAGACTAGACCCTAGAGTAATCTAAGAAGCAAGAAAGTAAAATGGAATCTATTGGGGTGAGGGATGAGGGAGTGGTAGAGGAGTAAATATCAGTATACAAATGTTATGTCAGGGTTAAAGAGAAGGAGCAGTATCTTTAACTGAGATGGAGGAAGGGAGGTCAATACAGAAGGAGAGGGAGGAAGAAGGAACAAATAATACTAAGGATATTTGAAAAAGTCATAAGGAGTCATATTATTTTTTCATCTACCTAAAATTATATGTAGTAATATAGATGTATTGTGCACACACATGCACACACACACACCTACACACCTTAAAGTTAATAAAGTTATAGCACTTGGGCTGACAGAGCCATAGACCATTTAACAAAAGTTCACCTCAGATACGGGAAATCCTTTCAAGTTGTTAGTCTAGGGAGAGTATTTTGAAGACTCACTATGCTCTTTCCAAGGCGCTGCTGTATTTTGCAGCTCACAGACACAACATAAGAATCTCAACATCTTCAAGTCCTTGACAACACTTTCAAATTAACATATCACAGCAGTCATTCCAGAGTGAGGTGGTATCACATTCCAGTTTCGGTTGGCATTTCCACAGTGATTAGCTATGTCATGTGTCTGTACATCCTGTTAGCCCTCTGTGTAGATGACTGTCTATTTACATCTTTTGTCTACTTCTTCTGAATCAGGTTACAAGGGTTTTTGTTGGTGGTGTAAAGAGTTCTCTCTTTTTCTAGATGATAATTTCTTCAAGATTAATACAGTTTGCAAATATTTTCTCTCATTCTGTGGGTTGCCCTTTCACTGTTGTTGATGATGATATATACAGAAAATAGAAAATACATATAAATACATATATATCCAATTTTTCTATTTTCTTTTTTTCATATGTATAGTGTATATGTATGTGTATATGAAATCACTGCTGAATCCATTGCCTTATGTTTTTTCTAAGTGTTTTATAGTTTTAGCTTTTATGGTTTGGTATTTCATTATGTTGAGCTAATTCTTGTATATAGTTCTAGATAACATTTTCAGTTTTCTTAATCTGCACAGAAAGGAAAATGACATTTTCCAGCTTTCCTAGCACCATCACTTGAAGGACTGACATGGCCACCTGCTGCTCAATGATTCAGGACCCTCCTGACCTCCTTGGCAAGAGCTTATCTCTGAACTCTCCTCTAGTTCACTGGTGTGCATGTCAGTTTTTCTACTAGCATTTTTGTTTTGTTTTGTATATGTTGGTAAGAATTTTAGGAACCAAAAAATATAAGCCCTCTAGCTTTGTTCTTTGCAAACATTGTTTGGGAAAACTGGGTTCTTTTGAGGTTCCACATACATTTTAGAGTAAGTTTCTGAAAAATGTCATTGGTGGTTTGATAAAGATTATATTAAATCTACAGATAGTTTTATGTAGAACTGGTATTTAACAATATGTTTTCAAGTCTGTGAACATGAATGTCCTTTAACTTATTTATATAGCTCCAATTTCTTTCAGAAGTATTTTGTAGTTTACATGGTATAAGTGTAATTCCTCTTTGGTTAATTTAATTTCTTCGTTTATCCTTGTTGACACTACTATAAATGGAATCTGTGTTGTGATTTTCTTTTCAGGTGTTAATCTTTAGTATGTAGAAATACCGCTGATATTTTCTTTGTATCTTGTGAATTCCTGTATCCTACATTGTGTGTGTGTGTATGTACAGTATTAAATTTGGACAGAGATCATTTTACTTTTTTACTTCTGATTTCAATACTTTTTAGTTCTTTTCCTCTGCACTTATCCAGGTAAGACCTTAGTATTTTACTGATGTGATTGTACTGAAAAGGATCTCTGAAGTCAGATGGTTGCCTTCTTACTGACACAGAGAAAAGGTGCTTCATCTGTCACCATCATGCATGATGTTCACTGTATGTTTTTCATATATCTGTTTGTTTTGGTGGACTACACTTATTTTTTAGTGTGAAGATTACCATTGTTTTTAATACCTGATTTCAACTCATCAAGCTTGTTTACACCTCTTCTGTTTTCTGGGTTTTGAATGACTTTGAACAAAAAACCCAATGTCTGTGGCTGGCTAGCTGTCTATGGAAAGACCTCTAAAAACAGTATTTGCATATGCTTTAAAAGCTGCAGGGTGCTTCTCTATTCACACCATATTCTTAGTGTGAAGGGAATATGACTTTTCAGTGCCACTTGGATAAAGGAAGCAGAAATCATTTTTCTGATTTGGCACCACTTTCTCATTCAGTTTATTTCTTTTACTTGCTCCATATTCTATAGAGTTGGCTTGTAGAGTATGAGCTAGTTTGATTTATTCTGAACACTGCTCTCTATTTTCAGGTTTAAAGACATTTTAACTCACTGCCTAGACTCTCACGTGTGTCCAGTAGCTGGTATACAGCTGCAGATCAAACTACCAGGGTGAGAAACTGAAGGTCCATTTTGCATAAACCTGTTGCTAGAATTTGGATATTGAGTGGCCACCAAAGGCACACATGTTAAGGTTTAATGGTGGTGTCCTTGGGAGGTGGTGGCCTTCAGAACCTGGTGCCTATTGGAAAGTACTTAGATTACAGAGAGGGCACACTCCCTGTTTTGATGAAGACTATGGGACTCAGTCTCTGACTCTTTTGCTTCTTGACTTAATACAGAAATGGTTTTACAGTACCATTTCTGCTGAGTATCAAGGATATGAGGTTAATAAATTATGTTATGGTGATTGGTACAGTGCATGCACGTGACAATGGAAGTAGCCTTCTGTTCCAGTTACTGTTAACTGTCAACTTGGCATAGCTTAGAGTATGGGAGAGGAGACACTCAATGGAGGAATTGACTGCATTGTATTGATTTATAAGGCTGTCTCTGGGAAAATTGTCTTAATTGTTAATTGATGGAGGGACAGCCCCATGCCCTAGGTGGGTGGCATCATTCTCTGGGGGAGTTGGTTCTGGACTTAAGAAAGTTAGTCAGGAGCCTGTGCTGTTAGTGTTCTGTTCAGGAAGATGCCTCCTGTGCCAATGAGTTCCTAAGAGCAACAATCAATAAGTGGGACCTCATGAAACTGAAAAGCTTCTGTAAAGTAAAGGACAATGTCATCAGAACAAAATGACAGCCTACAGATTGGGAAAGGATCTTCACCAACCTTATATCTGACAGAGGGCTAATATCCAGAATATTTAAAGAACTCAAGAAGTTAAACAGCAACAAATTAAGTAATCTAATTAAAAAATAGGATTCAGAGCTAAACAGAATTCTCTGTAGAGGAATATCAAATGGCAGAGAATTACTTAAAGAATGCTCAACATCATTAGCTATCAGGAAAACGCAAATCAAAATGACCCTGAGATTTCCCCTTACACCCATCATAATGGCTAAGATCAAAAACTCAGTGACAACACATGCTGGAGAGGATTGGAGAAAGGGGAACCCTTCTCTGTTGCTGGTTGGAATGTAAACTTGTACAACCACTTTGGAAATCAATCTGGTGCTGTGTCAGACCATTAGAAATAGTGCTACCTCAGGTTCCAGCTATACCATTTGTAGGCATATATCCAAAAGATGCTCAAGTGTACAAGGACATTTGCTCAACCATGTTTGTAGCAGCTTTATTTGTAATAGCCAGAAGGTGGAAACAACCAAGATGTCCCTCAACTGAGGAATGGATACAGAAATTGTGGTACATTCACACAATTGAATACTACTCAGCAATTAAAAACAAGGAAATCATGAAATTTGCAGGCAAATGGTAGGAACTAGAAAAGATAATCCTGAGTGAGGTATCCCAGAAGCAAAAAGACACATGTGGTATATACTCACTTATAAGTGGATATGAGACATAGGATAATCATACTAAAATCAGCATACCTAATCAAGCTAATCAAGAAGGAGGACCCTGGGTAAGATGATCAATCCTCATCCAGAAAGGCAAATGGGGTGGACATTGGAAGAGGGAGAAAACAGGGAACTGGATAGGAGCCTACCACAGAGGGCCCCTGAAAGGCTCTACCCTGCAGGATATCAAAGCAGATGCTGAGACTCATAGCCAAACTTTGGGCTGAGTGAAGGGAATCTTATGAAAGAAGGGGGAGATAGAAACACCTGAAGGGGACAGGAGCTCCATAAGGAGAACAACAAAACCAAAAAATCTGGGCCATGGGGTCTTTTCTGAGACTGATACACCATACAAGGACCATTTTTGGAGATAACCTAGAACCCTTGGACAGATGTAGCCCATGGCAGCTCAATGTCAAAGTGGGTTCCCTAGTAAGGGGAACAGGGGCTGTCTCTGACACAATCTCAGTGGCTGACTCTTTGATCACCTCCCCCTGAGGGGGCAGCAGCCTTACCAGGCCACAGAGGAAGACAATGCAGCCAGTCCTGATGAGACCTAATAGACTAGGGTCAGATGGAAGGGGAGGAAGACCTCCCTTATCAGTGGACTTGGGGAGGGGCATGGGAGGAGAAGAGATAGGGAGGATGGGGTTGGGAGGGGACTAAGGAGGGGGCTACAGCTGGGATACAAAGTGAATAAACTATAATTAATAATAAATAAATAATTTTTTAAAAGGGAAAAAAAAGAAAGTTAGCTAAACATGAAACTCTACACACCTGGAAACAGTTTCTCCATGGTCTCCACTGTACTTCCCTGTGAGTGCGTTCTTTGTTCACAGGTAATACTGTATGAAATAGCTAGCAAGGCTATATTGAAATTACTGGTTGAGTTTATGTCCCAATTAGATTACCGTGATAGACTGTAATCCATACGCTGAAACAAACCCTTGCCTCCTCTAAGCTGCACCCAGTCATGGTGTTTGTAGCAGTAACAGGATATAATTAGAACACCACCTCTACTGCAGTGCCAAACTGGTTCAGACAGTCTATAAGGTTCCCCGTACCATTTAAATAGATAGAAGGTGAAACTAATAAAGAATTTGTGACTTCCTAGTATTTAAGCAGCATGGGTTGGAAAAGCTCAGGGATGAATAAAGCAGGAGGAGGCTGCTGGGAAGTGGACAGAAACTGAGTTCTACCAGCCACAGCAGCACTTCTATATTTGATACCCGAGTTCCTTTTTAATTTTTTTACTGGAAGGATGGAGCATAATGATTCAAAATAGTAACAGCAAAACAGGTAACAACTTACAGTGAGCAAAAGAAAATGAGTATATATTCGGAGTAAGAACAACACATCTCAGCATATACTTCTGCCAAGACAGCTTACCAATTAATGAAAAAGAAAAGTTCACTTGCAAGGGCGATCTAATCTCAACTTCAGCTATTAAGTATTAAATGGTGATTTTTGAGGATTAACTGGAAAGTCATTAATAACCCTTTCTTGTGGCAATATGGCAACGTCAGATTAAATAAATACTGTGGTCTCTGGAATACAAAATTCTTTTTCTTGTTTTTTGTTCCTCTCTTCCCTTTGCACCCAATTGAGTGTAGTGGCACTTTGTTGTCATATCCTATCAACTGCAATCACAGGACATGGTAGCACCAAAAAATGCCCTAGAGGATATCCTGCACTCCAGACATTATCTTTCTTATTGGAGAAGTAAACCAATTTACCCTTGGTAATCTGGATCAATCAGCCCTCCTAATATTGTTATTCCTTTCTTATCCTATTTGCTTAAGCATATCAGAAGCCCACAGTGAACAGGGAGATGTTTAAGCATCCAGTTCAATGGACTATTTGTGTGTTTCCAGCCAGGAATGCTCCCCTCTCTGGAAGTGTCACAGGAACAAAGAGCAAACATTTTTCTAGTGGGTCACTAGGGTGATAGTGAATGGAAGCATTCCATTTCCCACTCCTTGGTTCCTGGACCAATCTCAGCTGTGGGACAAACTGTAGCATACACTGGACACTAATTCAAAGCATATACCAACTTCTGGAGAACTTGCCCCAGCCCTCTAGGTTGTGGCCAGGGAAATGTCACTGTAACTGTGTTTTCAAAAGGCCATTCTATGTTTCTATCTACTAATTACTGGACTCCTCCTCAGCTGAAGTCACCTTTTGATGAGCATTTACATGGGACATGAGTATCTTCACATCTTTCACCCATTTGTAGAGATCTAGCTACATACTTGTTCTCCTGATGTCTTCCTCACCAATTTTCTGGTCATGCTCTTTCCACATCTTTGACCATGCAGCCAATTTGTTGGCTACAGCCCATGAATCAGTGAGCAGTCACATAGCTGGCCATTTCTCCTTCTAAATAAAGTATATAACTCTGTGCTTCCCAAGGGTCTGCCCACTATGACGATTTCCCTTCTCTGTCTTCCAGGGTTCTCCCAGAAAAGGGTTGTAATGCTGCAGCTGTCCACGTTTGGATGGCACTTGCATAATGTGAAGAACCATCAGTAAATCAGGCCCTATCGTCTCTTCTTCAGTCAACTGAATCATATGACACACACCATAAGGCTATAGGTGCATACTTGGCATAGATGGCAATGCAATGGGAGTTGAAACCATAGGCATTTGCGCAACTCTTCAAGTAACTTTCCTGTACCTTCAGGACATGGTTGAACCTGATCATATATATACCACTTGCATTTGATAATAGATTGCTGGTATTTCCCAAACTTATGGTGGGTAGCTTAGGTCATATGGTAACTTCGTAGCCTATTCTCAAATGTTCAGTTTCCACTAAAATTACTCCCTTGGGTGAGATAAACCTTTAAGAATCAGAGTTCAAAGTTATCGGCTTCAATAGGGTCATCCCAAATATCACCATTCCAAGTTACAGGATCTCATTCTTTATCACTTAATGTCTTACTTTATCTGCTGACACTCTACAAGGCTGGAATTTGATTTTTTTCTGTAATTCTGCCAACCTTAGAATGAGAGCCTTCAGTTTCATTCTCTACAAGCTGAGCTCTGCACCTGCTGGAGAGAAGATTCTCTTCTAGGAAACGCTTAGAGCTGGTCAATTTTACCACTTAGTTCAACTGTTGCCCTTCACCACATTCTGAGATGCTAAAAGTCGCTTAATTTTATCATAGATCTCCCTTGTTTCCTTTGTCTATTTATCTGGTAATATTAAGAGCAACCAACCAGCATTATCGTTTCCCTTATTTTTCCACAAACTGTCAAAAGTTTTATATACATAGTCACCAAGTCTGTTGCCTCTCACAATTCAAGAAACTCAAATGCATTTATCTTATTAAAAAGTAGGCCCTACATATACCCAAAGGACACTCCATACTACTACAAGGACAATTATTCAACTATGTTTTTAGAAGCTTTATTTATAATACCCAGAAACTTAAAACAACCTAGATATCCTTCAACCATGGACAAAAATGGATAAAGAGAATGTGGTACATGTAGACAATGGAGTATGACTTGCCTGTTACAAAAATAGCACCATTAAATTTACAGGCAACTGGATGGAACTAGAAGAAAACCATCCTGAGTAAGGTAACCCTGACCTAGACAGACAAACATGGCATGTCCTCACTTAAAAATGGACATTAGCTATAATGTAAAGGCTACTTACATTACAATCCATAACAGCGCAAAATTACAGTTAGGTACTAGCATCAAAAATAACTGTATGGTTGAGGGTCACCAGAACATGAGGAACTATATTAAAGAGTTGCAGCATTAAGAAGGTGGAGAACCACTGTTACATAAGCTGCCAGAAGATGTGACCCTGACCAAAGGAGTATCTTCTAACCTCAAAGATCTGGATTAAAAGTGGGTCTTTCCACTTCTTAATTAAGTCATTAAGAAAACATCCCTCACAGGTGCACCCAGCTTTTTGGGTTTTAGTTAATTCTAGATGTAGTCAAATTGGCAGCCAAGAATATCCCTCGCAAGTGGCTCACAATAGAGGATGTGGGTAATAAGAGAGTGAGTGAAGTCTCTTAATTAAATTGATTTCTGTGTTCTCCTCTAGGAAGTTCAAGTCAATGACAAATGGAAAATCGTGTTCTAAAAGAAAGATAAGGGTTGGAGATATGGCAGTAGTTGAGAGCACAGGCTGCTCTTACAGAGGACCTAGGTTCAGTTTCCAACACCCACCAGATGGTTCATACTGATGCTGTACAGATATATACACAGGGGAAGCATATATACATATAATTAAAAAATAAATAAGTCTCTCAAGAAATAGAATAATAAAAAAACTAAGCATATTCTTAGGAAATTGGGGATGAGAGGTAAACTCAGAAAATAATTAAGACTTCTAAATCAAGTATGACTTCATGTCTTATCGATGTCACTTTGCTATAGTAGAATGAAAACATCAAATTTTGGTTTTGCTTCTATAATATTAGGAGAGTAAATTGTCTTATTTTTATTATTATTATTATTATTATTATTATTTATTATTATTATTCTGCAGTGCTGGGAATCAAACTCAGAGCTTTGTGCTTACTAGAGAAATGGCCTAACACTATTTTCTCAGCTCTGAAAAATACCTAGTTATGTAATTATTCTTGATGGAAAAACAAGCAGTCAATGATCTGATCAAATCTGACATCATGTAATTTCATTCTAAGCACTAGACTTTAAAGAACAAAAAGCAATTTTTATCTGTAACATAAACTGGAAGTAAATCGAACAAAGAGAAGCTGTCTTAGTTAGGGTTTTAATGCTGTGAAGAGACACCATTAAGACACCTATTAAGGAAATATTTAACTAGGGGTGGTTTACAGTTGCAGAGGTTTAGTCCATTATCATTATGGTGGGAAGCATGACAGTGTGTAGGCAGACATGGTGCTGGAGCAGATGAGAGTTCTACATCTTGATCTAAAGGCAGGAAGGGAAGAAACTGTCTGCCACAGGCAGCTTGAAGAGGCTCTGACTCCACACTGGGTGGGGCATGAGCATAGGAAATCTCAAAACCCATCCCCACCTAAATACTTCCTTCACCAAGGCCACACCTCCTAATAGTGCCACTCCCAATGGGCCAAGTGTTCAAACACATGAGTTTATGGAAGTAAACCTATTCAAACCACCACAGAAGTCATTTGACCTGAAGCCTTTGTTACTATGTGCTCAAGTTGACTCAGGAAACCTGTCACTCTCTTGCCTCTGAATGTCATTCATTCAACACATACTCATGAGTGGCGTAGGTGCTAGAATTGATGCAGGGGAAGGCTGATTCGTGCCTTCTAGAGGTGTATAGGTCAGCTGGGATATTCAGAAACCTCCAGGGTAGTCCAGGAACACAGAGAATCAGCCAGTAATTAGGATAAACATGTGTGATTAGGAGGAATCATCACAAACAATGTCCACAATATAGATGGGCTAAGATAACCATGAAGGCAGAGGGACAGGCTCAGAACCTATATGTGATGCCATTTCAATTACTTTTATGTTTCCATGGTAAAGCACCATAGCCAAGTAAACTTAAGGAAGAGGGGATTTATTCTGACCTGTGGTTCCAGAAGGCTAAGAGTTGATCATGGTGGGTGAAGGCCTTGCAGCAGGCAGCTGGGGCAGGAAGCTGAGAACATTCATCTTTAATGGCATACCTGAAGCAGAGAGAGCAAACTGGAAGGCAGGGATGCACCTCCTAAACATCTCCCTCTGAACAGCATCACCAACCTGGAACCAGCTGTTCAAATATAGGAGTCTGTGGGAGACATTTCTCATCTAAACCATCACAGATGCCTTCTGAGAATTACAGCTCCTGGTGTGAGGGTGTGAGACAGCAAGACTCAGCTGGCATTTGCTTTGAACGCTTTGGCATGGCCAAAGAAGGATTTTGAGCAGGAAAATGATCCACTCAGGCATGATGTAGACATCAGTGCAGGAGGAGGGTTGGAAGCAATCTGAATTGGATAAAGGAAATAGTATTCCAGGTGAGCAATTCTAGATCCCCAACTAAGGAAGGATGGGTGAGGAAAAAAACATTCCAATTTAACTAGGAACACATTCGAAAGATAAGGTAATGGGCTGCGGATAAGGGAAAGAGGATGGAATTCAAATGGTCAGTTGGGGGTGACATTTTTTTGGTGAGACATTAGGTTTGGAAAAGGATTTTAGTGGGCTTTTTCCCTCAGTTGCTTCATGTGTGTACTTGAAAAAATAAAATAAAAAAGTGAAGAAGTCATTTGAGCTCTTAGAAACTTTCCAGAAGTCACCGGGTAAGGAGCTGTCACTCCCAGCAGAAAGCTCGGAGTTCACATCTAGGAACTGGATTAAACTACTCTCTTTGCCCTGCTCAGACATGGGTAATGGAAGGCAAACCTTAGAGAACCAAAAGACTGGACACTGGTTGCCTCTGGGGCTGGACTCTGCTAAGATGTATGTGTCGGCTAGTTTTAGGTCAACATGACACAAGGTATAGTCATCAGACAGAAGGGAGCCTCAACTGAGAAAATACCTTCATAAGATCTAGCTGTAGGGTATTTTCTTAATTAGCGATTGATAGGGGAGGACCCAGCCAATTGTGGGTGGTGCCATGCCCTTGGGCTAGTGGTCCTGGGTTCTGTAATAAAGCAACCTGAGCAAGGGACACGGAGAAAGCCAGTAAGTAGCATTCCTCCATAGCCTCTGCATCAGACCCTGTCTGCCCTGCTTGAGTTCCTACCTTCAATGCTTTCGAAAATGAACTGTGGGTGAGTCTCTTTTCTCCCCGAGTTGCTTTTGGTCATAGTGTTTTATCACAGTAATAGTAACCTAACTAAGACAAGTGCACCTGCCTTACAGGAGGGAAAAAGTTACTCTCAAAACAAAACAATTAGGAGGTAAAAACATAGAAGGTAAAAAGTCCATTCTTCTTCCCCAAACCAGTGTCCCACACGTTCTTAAAACTCAGCATAATCAATGTTTCAAGAGGTAATCAGTGAAGGTTTATAACTTTTCCCTTGGGGAGAAGAACTGCGGGGAAGAGACATTAGCTCTTCTGTAGGCAGAAGTAGAAGCAGAGAGCGGCCTCAGTGCTGACCCTTTCTACACTGTCACCCTCAACAGCACAACCGCTGACTGTGAAGAACGGAGAACACACATGAGAGAGAGATTGAGTTTGATTGAGCATTCATCAATTCATCAGACCTTGAATAAGGGAAGACTCCTGCAGAAAGTTTAATGATTAAGAGAGAAAGTGCTCAGGGCTGGGATATAGTGACAAACATTCTATGGGCCTGTTTCCTGGAGCTAACAGGAAAACAAAGCATCCCTAAATCCCAGGGAGGAGAAAGTGTCACACAGGAAGAAGCAGCAAGCTAGACAATTGCTCAAATATATCAAACCCTGTACTTCAGAATTTCTCCGAACCTTTGCGAGCAGGGGACATGGTACTGGGTACAGCGTCAGGGGGAACTGAAATCTAGGGAAGACCTGTGTGCACAGAAGCAAGCAGTGATGGGTTAGCAGGATTGGACAGGGGGAGCACTGAAATGCTTGGGAAGCCATGAGAAACCAGAGGCCTCAGGTGAGCCCTTTCCTCACACCAGCGTCTTTCCTGCCCTGGGGCCTTCATTTTGTCTCTCTGGTTTCACCCTTCTGACTCTTCACCTGCAACTCCCTAAAGAGCATTCCCAGAATCCTCAATCCAAAGGTAAATTCTCTCCATTTTATTCCTTTTTGTACCCTAGATCTACTGTTGAATTTCAGAGCATTTACCACTGTTGATCAATATATATTTATCTCAATAATATTTTTTAACTCTTCTCCCACTTATCAAGTATAGCCAAGTATGGCCCCAAATCATGTCTGATTTTGCTCAGTATTGTATTCCTAACATGGTACCAGGCTTCTGTGAAATTCCTTGATCTATTCCTATTGAACTATACCCAACATTTATTTCTATAACATAGAAACAAAGATACACATGTGACCACTTCAGTGAGAAAAGTATAAGCTACAATTTTAAGACTGTCGGAATTGAATGTTACTATGATCGTTATCCAAAGACATGAAAGAATGAAAAGGTGATGAAGCTGTTCAAACGCTTAAATCAAGAATCTTTGACTTTCGAGATTATAAGGACATAAGGGGCTTAGAGGAGAAGGCTAGCCACCAAATAGAGTGTGGGCCACTGCCACCCTGGTCACAGAACTTCAAGCCTACATAGGACTTAGAGTTACAGATACCAAACAGATGCAACATAAAAAATGTATTTCACTGCTACATTATTCTCCTATTTCAACTTTCTCGAAGGTTTTGCCTTAATAACCCAGGAGTCTGAAATGCTCCATTCACAATAACAGAATGCATTTGGCTTTGACATGTGACATCAGAACATGCCATGGGGACCTGGCTTCTTTATAATTCACGATTAATTATATGCATTTATATTTCAGAGATTAAAACAAGTCATCAAACTTAATTAAGAAGTGATCAGTCAATGCACAGTTTCCACTTTTGATAATATTGATGGGGAATATGAGGCCATCTGTCATACTATGCTTCAAATACCTTCCTCTGTGGTGGTTTTCACGTGTCTATGCTAGAGGCAAACAAACTGTGTAGATCCCTTTTTTTCGTGTTGTCATGATTTTTGCTGTCCTTTAGTCTCATTCTCTATTGGCTTATGGTTTATGACTTAAGAGATTCTTCCAATGTAGGCTCAGATTTTGTCACCAGTTTAATGGTGAGTGAAGCTTAGTGAGGCAATCAGGAAGATGACAAGCGGAAGAGACCCCCTAACCATCTGGAGGCAGGGGTTGTCTCTGACTCTGTTGCCTGCCTCTGGGTCTCATTCTCGTAGCTGGGCTGCCTTGTCTCACTGGCCTCAGTGGGAAAGGATGCACTCAGTCCTGCTGCAAATTGATGTTTCATGGTGGGATAGTACTGATGGGGAGCCTCTCCTTTCTCTGAGGAGCAGGGGAAGAAAGGATGGGGGAGCAGGAGGTGTGAGGACTGGGAGGAGAGGAGGTGCTACAATCAGGCTTAAAGTCATAAAATAAATAAATTATTGGCAGAAAGAAAGGAAGAAAAGGGGAAGAGACAAGTGCTGACTACCCCTACCTAGGACTATTAAAATAGTGTTGCATTGGCCACCGTGGATGAGAAAGTCCTTGGGAGAGAGTGAGTATATTGTAACAGCAGCCTAAAATGTTCAAGAATCTTTGGGGAGAACATAATAGGTTTTTTTTTAAGTTTTCATTATTGAGTTAATCTGGGCCATTGGACATCTCCTGGTTTCTTCAGGTGATTAGGACACAGCAACGGTGGTATATCTACTGACCTTTGATTTCCACAAACTTGCTACAATGTATCCCTCTTTCCAGTGTTTGAGAACTCAGTGGGTTGGGAGGACTGATGGAATTGAGGTTGACATTAGATCCAGAATACCGCTTACATTATGGCCACCAACACCAATGCTCCACATAAGAGCTATTTCTTCTTCAGTTTGTGATATCCCTTTAATATGACAGCGTATATTAACCCAGGGCACCTTCTTTCTTTCCTATCAATGCTTCTTTCCTCTATACCTTGATAGAACTCAAGTGCTCAGGAGCTTCAAGAGATATGCTTAGAAAGAGCTGAAGCATCACTGTCACAAGGGTAGCAATGTAGGTCCTGTGTCACTGTTCTCGGGGATGGAGTCTACAGTTTTTCCTGTGAGGTAGTTCAAGCTGAAGAAGGTTGTCTCCTGATATGTATCCCAATTTATAGAGGTTCTGCAATGAATACTAGAACTTAGCCAGTACTTCTGATACACAGTGTTCCTGAATCACTTCTCCACTTCTATAAGCTGCATCTTTTAATTTTGAGAAAGCAATTAAAATTTAAATATTAGCATAAGATAGAATTTTGATACACAGCTCTCCAGAACCCATTACTTTGATACGGGCCATTAATTCATGCATGAAGCATAGCCGTGCTTTTGGTGACATTTTGAGAAGTTTGTGTTAGATAAACTGTCTGTCTACTGCACTGCAGGTGCAGTTGAAAAGTTCAAGGGCAGAGCAATGCAGGAATTTATATCATACACAATTTGTGTTCCTGATTAGGAGCTAATCACCCCAGAACTGTATTCTTTTACCCAATGACTTGGCCATTTTTTTTTGAGACAAAATTTTCATCAATGCTCAAAGTAGGGAAAGGGTGTAAAGTATTGTATTCATTGCAGGTAGACTTTGGCAGTGGCTTACAGTTAAAACATGACCATGAAGAGAATTTAGTCACATGTAAGGAGCTGGGACAGTGTGCTCATGAGAAGAGAATGGGGCTGAGCTCACCATTAGCTCATCTTTTCTGCATTCTTTTCCTCTCTTACTTTACACTCTCTCTGTTCCTTAATGAAATTGTCCTTTCTTTCTAAACCTCGGAATGTAAAGCTTGCCAGTGGAGCTCAATGTGGGAGATTTAAGAAAGAATATGAAAATATGTATCCAATCATGTTTTTTTTTGAATTTTACATCATAATCATACATTTTAAATGTGATTTAAATGTTGGCAAATATTAGTAGAACTCAGTTGATGTGTAAAATATGAAGATTAAAATATAGAAGATTTTAAAATAACCTAAATTGTATACTTCCAAAGACTAGCAAAGCAAATGTTAAAGAATCCATGCCTTGGTTCTTAGAGCCTTGACTTTGTTCGGGGTTTGTATAACATGAACCATAACATTCTTCTCAGACATAAGTAAGTCTGCGGGTGACTTTAAGAGTGACGTGGTATCAGCTTAGTCTTCATGGCCATCCTAATTTAAACTCTTTCTACACTCTACGCCATGCTCTTGAGTATTCACAGAGAGGGTGCTTTCAGGTGAAAACGCATCAGAAGTCAGCCTCAACAAAGGGAGAGTTACCAATGCTCTTAACCTCTGAGCCATCTCTCTAGCCCCAGGAGGCTCTCAGTTGAAACAATAGTTTTCCTATATGGCTAGTCTGCTGCCAGCTTGCTTCAGGGATCCCCTGACTCTGCCTTCTGAGCACTAGAATTGTGAGCAGGTGTGGTAACACCTGCGAGGTGCTTGCCTGGGCTCTGAGAATTCTGTCCTTGCTTTAGCCACCAAGCCATCTTCCCAGGTTTTAATGGCCATTTGTAATAGGGCACACATCATTAGGTTAGTATTTATAAAAGACAATTCCAGACAATGAGCTGGTGAGAACTTGCTTCTGTTGACTAGTATCTGGAGATCCAGAAACAGACTGAGGTTTGTAGAAGTAGTAGAGAAAGGGAGAAAAGAACCTGGACTTGAGGCACGTTTAAAGAAGTAGGGTAAACCAGGGCTTTCTTGATAGATTCCCATGTAAGTGTGTTAGATATTTTATTACTGTGACAAAACAGCAGAGAGAAAGTGTTTACACGAGGAAAGATTTATTTCCATTCATGCATTAACAGGTTCCAGACCTATAATAGGCAGAATATGGTAAGCCTGGTGAAATGACAAGGGATATCAAAGCATGTTTCATGTTAAGTAGAAGTGGGGAAGGAGGGAAGAGGAGAGGAGAGGGAAAAGGAGGGAATAGGATGAAGGGGAAGGGAAGGGAAAAGATTGAAAGGCTTTCCCTCAGTGATGCATACCCTCCAGGCCCCGCCTTCTCATGGACCATTCAGCTACAGAGTCACCAATGGATCAACGTGTTGATGAAACCAGTACCCTTGTAATCTGTCATCTCTCCATAGATGTGAAAAGTCTTCAGTACGTGCACCCTTTGGGGAGTACTGAATTGTCAACCTGTAACAGTAGATTAATATGTAGATTAACCACTTTGGAAATGAGGAGTTAAAATACAAGATTCATCAGAGGACTTGAGAAGGACATAGTACATTGATGGTGCTTTTCATGTTGACTGGAGAGAAATGATGTGTTTAGTTTATGGTATCTAGGGCTGGAGGATTAACCAAGACATCCAGGTGCAGGTATACAGCAGATAACCGGAAGAGAAGTCAGACCTGAACCCCCACCTTTATACATATACCCCTTTATACATATACCCCCAGCTCCCCAAACCACACATTTGCTGTAGCATGTGAATTTGGTCAACATTTTATACAAAATGTCCTAGTTTGCTTTCTTCTAAAGCAATTTTAGGAGGAAAGGATTTATTTGGCTTACACTTCCAGGCTACAGTCCTTCACTTAGGGAAGGCAAGGCAAGAACTGAAACAGAAACCAAGGAAGAATGCTGCATACTGGCTAGTTCATTGTTTTGTTCCTGGCTTGCTTTCTTAGACACGGTGGGCTGGCCTCTCCTGCATCAGTTATGTATTATAGAAATGGCCACAGGCTAATCTAATCCAAGCAGTTCTTCAGTTGAGTTTATTTTGTGTGTTGTTTTGTTTCCCATATGGGCTCTAGCTGTGTCAAGTTGATAATAAAAACCATCCAGGACAACGACTAGCACTAATTACGTATTTAACTAAATGGACTAAATGATTATGTCAGTTCAAGTTTTGAAGTAATTTACCCCTGACTCTCCGTTTAAGATTATTCCAAGGTCTCACATCAGATAAGGCTTCAGGGTGATTATATTCACCATCTGAAAACATCACAGTAAATATGGGATAGATCTGTATATTTGTCCTTCCATGTAGCTCATTTGTATAGCCAGGCATTTCCAACACATCTCCCTGCTGGTCAGTGCCTTCACTCTGTGTTTTATATATTCTTTATTTAAACCATTTCAGGTTGAAGTTAACTTTTATAACCATAAAACATAATTATCCTACAGGAATGTCAAATAATGTTATGAAAGCAACATTGAATCAAAATGACTTTCACTGAATCATATAAAGAACTCCAATGGTTTTTTTTTTCTAAGTGATTTATTAAATTATAGGGCAGGTCATGTTCCGAAAGAGTCAAATTCTAAGCATGGAGATTATGTTGGGTCCCCACTCCAGTTTTCATGAAACTGTTGGTGATACTGAACAGTTTTTCTCAAAGCTTGAATCAAATCAGACATCTTGAGTGTGTGTTCCTGAAAGTCAGCCCAAGGCAAGTCTTTTGCCTCAAGTTGCCTCCATGAAGGGCACGCTACCAACGCAGCTGATAACTTAATTTTTTCTTAACAACCACATCAATCCAAATAAATGATTTGGGACAATAATTGGGAATGGATTTATTTGAATTTTTATCATTTATAATGTTCCTATGCTTATTCACTACTGCTTTATTCACACATTTCATGAAACATTTCATGGTTTCATATATTTCTCTAATGTTAAGCTATTTTTTTGAGATAACAAATGTGTATGCTGTAAAAGCCATAATTGGCTATAGATATTACCTAGTAATGTACATCAATAAAATATTCATAATAAAGTGATATAAGTTTAAAATATATTTTATTGATAAAATTACTGGAAAATGCAGTAGAATGGGTGTATTGAATTGGTATTTATCAGTCTTTATATGCTTTATAGATTGTTTTGATTTTCCAAGTCTCTTGCATGAGCACATCATTCCCATATTTTAAAAAGGACAGCCTTTCTTTTTTAAAGATACATTAAGAAAATGAGTGAGGACAGGATTGGCAAGGTCCAGACAGGTCACATGAAGGCTCATGTATATAGGACTGCTCATATATTTGTCACAAGGAAAAACAGCCAAGGAAAATGTAAGAAAAATGGCCCCCATGACCCAGCTTTATAAAACTTTACACTTTGGTTAAACTGTCTCCAGTGCTGTCATTGATGTATTAAGACAAAATGGTGGATATAGATACAGATATAAGATATGAAGGAAGAATTTTAAGTATACCCCCCTGGGGTCCATGGAACAGGAAGGAGAAAGTAAACAAAGGAAATCACACTTGGCTTTCCCTGGTCTTCAAGCTAGAAGCACAGACAAAAGTTCAGGAAAGTCTCTATTATATAACCAGAACTGGCTATTTGAGGTTGGTTGTTGCAGAGGTGAACATAATCATGGTTCGCTGTTGGCACAATTGCACGTCTTTGTGAAGATTTGTTTTAAAGCAGGCTGACTTCTTGGAGGTGAAAAGATTAGTTTTCTGTGAAGGTCACTGCAGGCCATGGATAAAGGTACTGTTTTATTGCTTGTGAATTTCACACACACATGTAATGTGTTTTGATCAGCGCCCCTAGTCCTTCCCCCTTGAATTCTTCCCATGCTCCCCTTGCCATTTTCTCCTCCAAACCTTAAGACAAAATTATTTATTTGCATGGGTGTTTTGCCTGTGTTTACGTCTATGCTTCATGTGTGTGGCTGGCGTCTGAAGAAGCCAGAGGAGAGCATCACATCCCCCAGAACTGGGGTTATGTGGTATGCACAATGTGGGTGCTGGGAACTGAACCCAGGAAGTGTTCAGATGAGTGTCTTCTGGAAGTGTAGCCAGTGCTCTTACTACTGAACCAGCGTCCATTCCCTCTCAATTTCATTTACTAGTTTTAAACACACTGAGTCCATTGAGTGCTGCCTATATGTACATGGATGAATTGTGTGGGAGGCATATATAGTCTCCTATGATACCTGATCTCAAGACCACACATGTGAACTGCTGAACAGTTCAATGAAGCAATGTATTTATCCATTATTCATTCCCTGGTGGATATACTTGGATCATGCCATTATGAACATTTCTGTAATCCATACCCTGTTTATTTATAATAGTATGTGTTACATGTGTTACAGTGTTACATGTAGCCTAGGGCAGTCTCAAACTCCTAATTTTCCTGTCTCTATACCTCCAGGGGCTAGGATTACAGGTGTGCAATCAGCACATCAGACATGTAAAAAGCATACATTTTTTCCAGTATTTCAGACCCACATTTTAAAAGTAGTAGATCTGCTTTCCATTCTAAAAATCATAAGGTGAGCTTTGGGTGGGTCTTATATTTCTCTTTGGTGAAATCTGCCGTACTATAATTTTTAAAGCAGACCATTACTAAAATTACTAAATACTTCCTAGGTCTTCAAGAGCAAGGTCCAAATGG
Source organism: Pachyuromys duprasi (assembly GCA_028658305.1). Taxonomy (NCBI): domain Eukaryota; kingdom Metazoa; phylum Chordata; class Mammalia; order Rodentia; family Muridae; genus Pachyuromys; species Pachyuromys duprasi. Next base: position 16,803,898 of record CM053760.1, on the reverse strand, counting down.
TTGTAGGTCAGAGTCACGTTTATCTTATTTAAAAATCCTTATAAACAGCAACTGCACATTAGCGTCTCTCCTTCCATACCAGCACAGGTTCATCCTCGCCATCACCTCTCTTCATCCGGACCTAGTGGAGATGCAGGTCATCACAGCAGCGGGTTGAGAGTTGTTAGGAGCTGCCTCACATGCTTATTATTCTGGGCATGAGCACAAAGGGATCACCCAGTGGGGAGGTTTCAGGTCAAGGCCAGATGAATGACAGGTACGTAACCAGGAGTTAAATTGACTTCCAGCTCTAAGATGAACCTTTGCTATTGAGTAACTGTCAACCTGGTCACTTGGTGTTTATTCTTTTAAAAACTGTGCTGTGTAGCACCTTAACACTGTAATACATCCTGTGTGCGCTCCCTAGAACCTTGATTAGCTTCCCCTCTACTCCAGATGGTACTGATGATACTAGGTGTTTATTTCAAGAAAATACTAGAAAACATAAAAACCATTCATGATAGGGATAGCACAAGTTGCTTATATATATATATATATATATATATATATATATATATATATATATATATATATAAAACAAGCTGGGTTTTCTTTGTTTCAATTTTGTTGTATGTATTTAACATATACAGCATGATTTTTGATATGTGCATTATACTGAAATGGTCACACATTGTGAGATAGTCAAGTAAGTTAATAACCTTTGCCTGGTGGTGGTGGAGTGTGACTCTAATCTCAGTACTAGGAATTCAGAGGCAGGCAGACCTCTATGAGTTCAAGGCCAGCCTGGTCTTCAGAGCGAGTTATAGGACAGCCAAGGCTACACAGAGAAAACCTGTCTCAAAAAACCAAAGAAGAAAGTTAATAACCTTCATTTCAGAGTTACCTCTGTGTGGCTGTGGCTGTGTACACATAAAATTCCACTCTGGGGGATGGAGAAATGGTCCACAGGTTAAGAGCACTGATTATTCTTACGAAAGACCTAGGTTTTGTTCCCAGAACCCACGTGGAAGTTCACAGTGGCCCTCAACTCCAGTACTACAGGATCTGATACCTTCTTCAGCCTCATGCATGCACACAAAGCATACATACTCACAGATGCCCAAACATACACACATAAAGAAAAATAAATATTCAAAATATCTGTCTTCTCATTATACAAAACGATATTTTTCACATGCTATATGTATCTGGACTTGTTCGTCCTTCATAATCCAGCTTTGTCCATGTTAATCCACAGACCCTCCTCTCAATTTGTCCCCTCCTCTGTACGCTTCTGATAACCCCACTTCTGTCCTTTGTTTCTACATTGTCATCCTTTTTTTTGGTTTTGTTTTACATTCTGTGTAGAGATAAGGTCTTGCAGTATTCATTTTTCACACCCACCTTTTCCACTTAGCGTTATACACTTGAGGTTCATCCATATCACAACATGTGATTTGCTTTCTTCTTCTTACAGACAAATGATACCAAATGCACACAGCACACTTTCTTCAGTATCCATCTATATGCAGGCACTGGAGTTGTCTCCTTATCTTGGACATGTGATTATTGGCACCTTGAACATGGACTGCGGTATCTTTAAGATGCAGTCATTTCATCTCCTTTGATTATATGCTCAGAAGAGATATATGTGAGTTCTCCTTTTAATTTCCTAGGAAATGCCATGCTGCCTTTCACACTGAATGTTCCACCAGCAGCATGTGAAAGTCTCTCTCTTCACAGCCTTGCCAGCTCTGGTTTTCTCTTGCCTCTTCAATATTAGCCATCCCAACAGCTGTGTGTTAATGCTTCCTGTGCTTCTGATTTGATTTTCCCTGGTATTTAAAGTTCCTAAGCATCTCCTGGTCTAACTTTTAGCCATTTTATGTCTTCCTTTGGAAACATATATGTAGGTCCCTCACCAATTTTTAAATCCTGTAATTTAATGTTTTGTACTTGGGTTGTATGGATTTTTAATTTTTATTGAAATTGCTTTTGACAGTTTTGTTCATGTGTAATATATATTCTGGTGACTTTCACCCGCTTTCCTCTCTCCCGTCCACCCCTGTGAACCCCCTCTTCTCCGTAAGTCCTCTCCTCACAGTCATGTCTTTCGTCATGCTTCTCATAGAGCAATGGTTCTTTCATATGAGAGAACCCAGTCTATAAAGCACCCTTCCATTTGGCTACTTTATTTACTGTGCAAAATATCTTCAGCTTAACATAATCCCCCTGTTGAGTTGTTTTTTTTTTAATTTGGTTGTCCTTTTAAAAAAAGTCATGGTCAGAGGCTAGAGAGATGGCTCAGTGGTTAAGTATGCTTACTGCTCTTCTAGAGAACCCCAGGTCAGGTCCCAGAACCCACAGCTGGTTGCTCACAATCACAAATAACTTAGCTCTAGGAAAATACCGTACAGTCTTCTGGCCTCTGTGGGCATTTGTGCATACATGACAAGAGACAAAAATAAAAAAGAGTCATCACCAATGCCAATGTCATGAAGCTTTTTCTCTGTTTTTTCTTGTGGTTTTGTGCATTCTGGCATTGGATTTAGGTTTTTGATACTATGCATTGGTTTTTGTTTAGAGCAAGATATGAGCTAAGTTTTACCATGTAACTGGGTGTCTAGTTTTCCTAGGACCATTTTTGGAAAACATGATCCATTTCTCATTCAACACCTTCACCAAACTTACGCAGCGCTGTTTTAATTGCTGTAACCTTTCAGTTTAATTATAATCAGTAAAACTTCATTTTTCTGTCTCTGCATGTCTGTGGCTATTTGTGCTTGTGGTTCCACTTGAATGTTAGGATTTCTCTTTCTAGCTCTGTGGAAGTGATGGAATTGTGAGAAGAATTGCAACGAATCTGTACACAGCTCTGAATCCTACCAACATTTGGATATGACTGAGTTTTGTAACCCATTTTTTCCACTTGGTCAGTCACTTGTATCCAGTATTGGAAACCTTGATTTTCCTATTTGAAGTTGTCTTTGTCTGGCTTCCTTATGGAATGAGTCTGGACTCACAATATAATGTCTTTCGAAACAGTTTCTCTGTTTTTGAAAACATTTAAGAAGGATTGGTATTAATTCTTTAAATAGTAGAGTTTAGTCATGAAGTCTTTGTTGGGAAGAAGTATTGTTGTTTCACTCTCTTCGTGGCTGTGTCCGCTCTGACTTTCTCTTTCTGCTTGCATATTTTTGTTACTGTCTTCCCTAGGGCCTCCACTTTGTTGCCCTACAATTACTAATAATGTCTTTACATTTTTGTAGCATCTGCTGCAATGTTTCCACTTTAATTGCTGATTTTATTTATTTGTATCTTTGTTCTAATTTTTAAGTCTATTCAATGATTTGTTAAAAAAACAAACAAAAAAATGAATTCAATGATGGCGCCTACAACACCGAAGACTCCACAGGCAAGTACAGTACTCCTCCTTCACCATCAGCAGGGACACCCCTGCGCATTTCTTCCTTGAGTTCTGTGACTGCAATAAATTGGCCGTCAAAGGGCACCATGCTGGGATGCTCAAGGCCTGCTCTGAGACTATCGACCCCGCCTCACTCTGGAAGTACCAGGGCCACCTGCACTCTGCAGTCCCTCCTCTGTCCTTACTCACCGGGTGACCCTGCAGCAGGTGGCAAGACCCTTGCCTTTCAAACTGGAAACCCAAGAGAAAATGGTGCCCTCACCTGTTGCCCTCTGTGAAGCACCCCGGCCAACTCTCTGCTCCCCATGGGTCGGTGGCTGCAGACTGTCCCCGGGAGGGACTTCGGATCTCTCTTCACCCTTCTCTGCCATGGGGCACCCTGGCACTTTCTGACCTCAGACAACTCTGAACCTTATTTCCCCCAGGAAGTGGCCTGGATGAAGCTCGTGAGGAGGGGGGACCCTAGGGAGTTGCCCCAGTTCCTGAGCTTGTAACTGGAAACCCCATCCCCTCGAGGTCACACCAAGCCTTTGAGTGGCACTGAAGCCAGGCACCACCTGGCTTGCCCACGAGTGTTTTTTCTGGACTGTGGCTAGAGAGCAGTGTATCCCGTTCCACAGAGGTCTGGCCTGGTTTCTTGACTCAAAGCCAGCTGGGTGGCACCGCTGAGTTGCTTCTGCACATTCCAGGGTTAGGGGAGCCTTGCTCCCATTTCTTTCCTTTTCACCCTGGCCTGACTGGAAGCAGAAAAGAAACGACCAAATTATATATATTAAGAAAATGTCACTACCGAAAGGGTTGTAGCTGTGAATGGTCTTTGGGGTCGCTCCTGGCGCCTATTCCTGACTCCCCAGCGGATTCCCTCCCTCCCCCCTGCCTACCCCCAGCCCTGGCCCGGTGAGAACCAGGTGTGCCCCTCCCGGGGAGCCATGGAGTAAACCCTGGGGCTCTTTCCCAGCTACCGCATTCTAGCAACTCCCCAAAACCATGCATCTCTCTCCAGGTGTCTGTCTTTTACAAGTCTGACCAAAAGAGAGAGAGAGAGAGAGAGAGAGAGAGAGAGAGAGAGAGAGAGAGAGAGAGAGAGAAATTTTTGGTTCTGTTCATCTTTTTCTTGATATTTTCCTATGTTTTCTCTGGAATCTGTTTTGTTCATTTCTATTCTGATCATCATTACTTTACCTCTTTTAATTTGGATTTAATTTGTGCTTCTTGTGATAGTTTTTTGTTTGTTTTACTTTAGTGTAATTTTTTATTGTAAATTTGACCCTTAAAACTTCTTGTTCTATATCCTCTATTTAAGTTATTATGCTACTATTTTTGTGTATATAAAGATAGTTTCTAATTTCTCTCATTATTTCTTTGACTCAATGGTTACTTGGGGCCAAACAGGTTTGTGAATTTTACTTCTGTTATTGATTTTTTAGTGATTGATTTTTTTGTGATTGGAAAAGGAAATTTATTATGATTTAAATATTCTTAGATTTGTTAAGACTTATTTTGTGTCTTAAAATATGAATGCTAAAGGAGGAAAAATGTATGTCTGTGGTTATTGGATGGAAGTTTCTGGAAATGTCTGTTAGTTTCATTTGGCTCTGTGTCTATAAGTCCAATGTTTCCTTCTAAGCTTTCTGAATAAGTTTCACATTGTTCAAAGTGACATAATGAAGTCCTCACTATTATGATACTGCTGCTTCTCCTTTCAAAGTTTTTAATACATCTTTTATATATTAAAGATCTGCATAGGCAGACAATGCTTACTCCAAACTGAAATTTAAGCAGTAAGAAAGGAAAAGGGAAAATTGAAGTCAGGCCAATAACTAACAGTAATTACACCAAAAACATTTTGTGGGATGAAAAAAATCAATCAGACAAAAAAATTGCCTTGAAAAAATCTATCTTTCTTGTAAAAGAGATTACAACATATTTCTATAAAACTGCAAAAAAGTAGTGAGAATTGGTAGTGTCTATGTATCTCTCAAAAGTGCTTTAATGAGTGAAAAAATGAGCAAATAAACATAAGCCAAGTTTTGGGGTTTTGGAAAAAAAAATAAGTTCCCTGTAGTTGTGAGATTCTAGAACGTTATCAACCATATTTTCCCCAGGCCTTGAGGACATGAAAAATTTATATAATGTGGATAAAGGACAAAAGATTAGAATGAAGGGAGGATGAAGAAGAAAACATTCCAGATATGGTAAGGGATGGAGATCAATGAATGAAAGCCAAAATTGATTAACTAAACCACTCAATTTTGATAGCTTGATGTTAGGACTGTCATGACACTGGTCCTATAAATTCTAATAGTTTAGACATATGCTGTTTTAATCTTGCCTTATTTATCTTAGCTGTCCCACTGGTATGATAACCCTCCAATCACCATTTCTTCCTTTCCAAGCCTTAAAACTTATCCAGAAGAACCCAAAACAACATTAGTGAAAACAGTGACATTTATCTACCATAAATCCAGCATTATCCATACAACAAACAGAGAGAACAGTCCAAGCAGAGATCTCACAGCATCCTAGTAAATGACTGAAAAAACCAGGGTAAACCAAAGGCTAAAAGAAGGCATTTAATCAAGAGGCTCATGAGACCCAACTGCACACAGAACTGAGCTGCTTGAAAAGAAAACTCCTCAGTGCCCATTGCCTGTAGAGAAAGAGGATTACCCAGTCATCAATGCCTCCTCACAAGTCTTCACAGAGAAGGGCGAAGGTGACAGAGGGAAAGAAAAGCTGTGATTTCTGTTTTGTAGGCATTTTTGAAATGTGAAAGTTTAATACCATGATTAGGTAGCGTTAACTTTTCCAATTAGATTCCAAATCCGTTTGTATCATAAAAAATCAAGCAAAATTTCAAATATGATATCCTTTAGCATAGTATAGAAAAATGTTTCCCCTCATTCTGATTGCTTGCCAATCTCCCTGATTCTCAGGGATGATTTAAGGACGGTGTCTCTTGTCTTAAACTGGAGTTAGAGTTATATCCTGATAAATACATTATAGTATGAAAATTGTACCCATCAACAATGCATTCAAGGGGCGGGAGAGAAGGCTCAGTGGCCAAGAGACCTTTCTGTTCTCCCAGCGGCTCTGGGTTCAGTTTCCAGCACCCAGGTAGGCCAGCACAACCATCTCTCTCCGCCTCTCTGTCTCTCTCCTTCATACACACACAATCTTTTAAACAAATAAAATCATTCACTATGTCTAATGTATCAGACAACATATCTTGACCTAGGCTACTTTAAATTTTCAGGTAGGCATCACAATATGGTACGATATTACATGTTACTAAGGAAAATACCAAAATGTAAAAAATCAGGTTTTTTTAACTGGGTGAATATTACTTTTGTGCAGAAAAAGAATTGTAAGGCTTTAAGTTGAATGATTGTCACCCAGAGATTATCTATACAGAGTTTGGTAAGTGGAAAGGCTTTTTTTAATTTACCAAAGAATAAAGGGGGTATGAGATCCTAAAATCTTAGTGTCGTGCAGCTTTAAATAAGTATGAGTTATATGCTATGTCTGAAAGTAGGCTGGGCATTAGAGATATAATAGTGAATAAGTAACATCCTGACAGCCAGGATGACCAAGCAGGGCCTTGCAAGTACATCCAGTGATGCACCCCACACTTGAGAATGAAGGGATAATCCTCAGAGGCAAGCCGTTAAGGGAAACGGTGTTAAACTAAAGGAAGGGTCAAAGAGGCTCAAAGATGAAAGACAGCAGAGCACCCCAGCTGTCACACTTTTGTGAGAAGGTAAGATTCACGGAAATCTAGCACACTACCCAAGTGTCAAGTCCATTGTTCCATTTGCATACTGTGCGGCTGACAAGCCTTCCCAACCTAACGTTTCTTCTCTAAACTGATTAGTAAAACAATAAATTATCAAGAAAATAACCTACTTTAATCCATCTTGTAGAGTACTATTCAGGACAGATGTTTCTGTGTCCACTGTTAGACATCTACCATTTTGTCACCAGTAATTCTTCTTTTATTTACTTATTATTATTTTTTTATTTAGAAAGATTAAGATCCCTTTTCTTGACACTGATAGAAAGCACAGTGGGGGAAACCCAGGATTTCTGTGCCCCACCCACTCACCCCAGCACACACAATCCTGGGTTTACTAAGCTGACAAGATCCTGAAGGGAGACATGCCCTCCCCAAAGCCGTGCAGCCTGTTGAGATGAGAGGTAGCGCTGCTACCGGAGTTCTCAGCCTCCGTTTCCCTCCACAGTCCAATCTTCCCTTCCCACCAGAAGCTCCGAGGGGCTCCTCTTGTCCTTGGGCCAGTGTCCATTTTGACCTTCTCCTTGCTTTCCTTCCTCCCCAGTGTAGAGCTTTCGATTAATTAACGAGAGGTCATGTGACGGACTGTGACGGACACTTTGCCCTTCGATGGGATTTTGAGATGTGTTAGTGAGGGCGATTAGGTGTGCACATTTTGAGGAGAGCAGTTTCCTGACAGTGCTCATTTACATAGCTAGTTGTTGCAGCCAGCACACATCAGCAAGCTCAGCTGAGCAGGGTTTATTCAGGACCATGGAGGGTCCCAAAAGGACATAAGATAAAACACCCACATTTTGCCCTCTTGTGATTGAAATTTTCAATGACATATTTCAGATAAAGCTAACTGATTATTTTTATTTTCAAGGTTTACTTGAGGCTTCAGATGATCTCAGAACTCAGTGACCTTAACAGATGAGCTGTAGGTCACAAGGGACCGTTTTCATTAGTTGTTCTGCAGTGTGAGAGGTCACTGTACTCTCAGTTAGCCAAGGAAGGCAAATCTCTCTTTACATCTCTGTAATTCACAGCAGAACTTTGAGGACAAATGAAAATTTTTTTCCTTATCTCTTTTTCTACGATTGTTAACCACGTACATAAGAGAGTGGGTTATTTTAGTTTCTATCTATATGCTTTATAATAGGCTAAGTTGAGCTATGAACTTAAGAGGGCTGTGATTTTTCTTTAATAATTATTTATTCTCTTATAATTCCATGCATATGTTAAATGAACTTTGATGATTATCTTCCCATTATCATCTCTTATCTCCTCCCCCCTTCCACCAAATCTTTTTTCCCAACAAGGTTGCTTTCTAAATCCATGTTGTATGGCTCATTGCATTTAATTAGTGTTGCTTCATGAGCATGGGGAGGTGGTAGCTATTCACTGAGGCTGCTGAGCCTTAAAGCACTGGCAACTTTTTAATTTTCTTTTTCGAAGGATCTCCTGTATCCCATACTGACCTTGAAATCACCATTTGCCAAAGAGGACCTTAAAATTCTCATCTAACTGCCTCTACCTCCTGAAGGTAGGAATTATAGGTATGGGTTGCTTCATCCAGTGTATGCAGTCTCGGGGAATTCTCAGGTGTTGTGCATGCTAGGCAAGCACTCTACCCACTGAGCTATATTGTTAACCCACAACTTTTGGATTTTTATCATTGTCTGTTTAAAAAGAGATCCTGATTTGGAAGGAGGGGTGGGGTAGGACATGGGAGAAGTTAGGGGAGGGAAGACCAGGCATGATATAAAGCCACTGCTCTCATATGAAGACACACAAGAAAATTTTTAATATTTTAAATAAAGGGATAAGTAAAAAGTAAAAGAAAAAATTCAAACTTACAGAAAATGGAGAGAAAAACTATAATAATCCTTCTCTATATATCACTCCGCCTTGACAATTAACAATATATACCCTGTCTTCAAATTCCATCCCTTCTCTCTGGCCCTATTGCATTGTACCATTTGGCAAAAATTACATAATATCCCAAATTATATAAAGTATAAAAAAGAATGGGGGCTTTGATGTTAATAAAAACCAAATAACATTATCATAACTTTAAAAAGTTAAATTCCTGGCCATCATGAAATATTCATTCAGGTTTCCAGTTTTGTGAACATTGTTTTACAGACTAAGTATCACTTTTAAGTAAAAGGAGGAGAATTGTGTTACGGGGTATGCTCTAGGAATTTCTGGGAATTGACTTACAAGATGTAAAATTCCATCACCAGAGAAATATTGGAAGATCATCTTTTGTAGTAGAGTTTTATAAGTTGCTTGATGGCTGTATCAAGATGTCAATGATAATATCAAAAGGGAGTATCATATTGAGAGTTACAATTGTAGTGGCCAACTTCAACAATGCTGCATTGTATTTCTACCCAATAAAAGCTCCTGTTATCTAGACACTGGAGTAATGCAGGATAATTTATATTTCTAATCTTTTATCTCAGAATCCTGCAGCAAGACTTTCCTGTGATTTGAAATTTGAGCTACGTCTAAGCTACATTCTACCTGGGAAAAATATTGATCTCTAAAAATGATGAATGCCCTAGAAATGAAGTAAATGGAAACTGTCTTTTGGTGATCATTTTATGATATGTTTTATCTTTGCAAACCAGGACACTGGAAGACCAAATAAACACTGAACTGGTCTAGTGGGGTCAGAGAAAGGACAAACCTTTTGACTCTCTGCTGTAGCAATTCCAAAATGGCTGCGCGTCCATCATGCTTTCAGGACTGAGCTGTGCCTTAGATGCCCACATTAAACTGCTGTTAAAGAACTACAGTGTTGCCTGTCACAGTGATGCAGGACTCTAACCCAAGTATTCAAGAAAGTGAGGCAAGAGGATTGTGAGTTCAAGGCCAACCTATGTTACAGAGTGAGATCCTGTCCCAAAGAGAGAAAGGGAGAGAGAGATAAAGTTTTATAGGGAGTCTTTTTGTAGTGTGAGGGATATATTCTTAGAATAATAAATAGATCTAGCCCATTATTATTAAAATATTACTCCAATTTCTCCTTTTGCCTTCAAATAAGAATGGATAAGTAACAACACTAACCTACCGTCTTCCAACTGTACTTTTGTTCTATAGAATCCGTTCCCCAAGACTGATTTGTTTTGTGTCTGAGATAAAGGGTCATTCTGTTTTCCCTAGAGACTTTCAGTTTGTTTCTATGTTTAGTAATTTTTATAGGAAGTATGACTCCCCTGCACAGGAAGAAGGATAACATTAACCAGGAAAGGCCATTTACACCCCTGACCCGTACATGGAAGGGGTGAATACAGATGTGTGCAGAGTTCTCTTCTAGTATTGATTGTGTGTTTTATTCCCATTGCTTTCATGTTCCGCCTTCAGAGACCCATAACTCTGCTCAAGTGTTTCACTGTGGTCACAAGGAGAAACTCACCCAAGTGAGGAGGACCAGATAGCCCATTCCACTCATGCTCAAGCAGTTCAGAGATGGCATTGTTAGGCCACCCCAAGTAGCACCAGTCAAACATGCCTGATGCATTTGCCCATGGCACACCAAGTCCATGACTCTAACACTTAATGGCTAAGGGTGTCTATGTGATCTAAGAAGCCATACTTCTGTTTCTACTTGAACCTTCCTTCATCTTTCCATCTTTCCTTCCTTTTTTCTTTTTTTTTTAAATTGCTGACACTTGCTTTCTTCATGGGCAGTCTTGAAACCACCAGCTACATGGTGAAGATTTTGCAAGGTTAAGCATACTGAGGCATACTGAACTGACCATGTTCTTAGCAGCAATGTGTTAGCCATTATTCTGCTCCCGGAAACATGCTGACAGTCACTATGTGTGGTTTTCCAGATAAAATGTCTATGCAAGAGCACCTGCAAATAAGACCCTGTGATTCTGTGGCTGCTGCTGCAGTTTCATCTCCCTGACCTGCCTCCCAGGCTGGGAACAGATGAGCCCAAGCCATACCCTGGGCTGCTGATGCAGATCCAACAGAGGTAATTTAGGTAATCCTCAGTAAAAGCACTTTAAAAGCAAAGGAGATGATTTTGTTTTGACCTTCAATCCCATGGCTCAAATGAGGTGAAATTAATTTAATAGTCATTCATCAAAGGCGTTTTGATGGTTATTATGAAATCATTGCTTTTCAAAGTATGCAACAGCTGGTTGAGAGGAAAAGAGTGGACTTTCAACTCCTCTTAAATTTGGATAATACTTTTGCACAAGGAATGAACAGACTTTTTAGACCTGGTGAAAGTTCACTTCCCAACTTATTTTTAATTCACTCATTTATAGAAAAAAGTTTCAAGAGTGAGTTGCTGTGCCTTCCCAACTGTTGCCAAATTTCTTCCTGAAGTGTATGTTTGTCCGTGTCCTCCTGGTTGCTATTGCTGATCTAATCGTCACTGCTCAGAAAGAATTAATGTTTGGAGAAATACCTTCATATTTATGAAATGTGTTTCCTTTCGGTCTAATAATCATCCATACAATACTCATAAGCTAGGTTGGTTAGGAAGGAAGCTGATACAGCTAGCTTGGCTTTCTACCTACTTCTAAGTGTCTGAGACTAAGACCACTCAAGTGTTCACTCAAAAAGAACATTCATCAGGCCTCTACTTATGAAAACAGGAAAAGCTGTTTGTACTTTCACTTAGCTGACAAAAATTGCAGTAATCAATTTTCAGGGGGACATCATATTAGTTCACAGCTGTGGGTCACTTCATATGGAACACAGGCTTCAGGTTTCATTCTGTCACATTTCAGAACAAAATTTTAGGTTTCTTGAAGTAAATACCTTCTGTATGTTAAGGAAGATGGCGGGCTATATCACCTACCTTGTTGAGGGGTCTGAGCAGACATGATAGTAAGTTTAGGTATGAGATATTAGCCACTAATCTAGGCAGGCATCTCTAAAGACAAACTCATATTTGTTTTATCTTTGCTTGTTCATTTTTTGTTCACTTTTAAAATATTTTGTTAATTCTTTGAGAATTCCATGCATTGTATTTTGACAGTATTTTCTTTCAAATCTTCCTCTAACTCCTCTAATACCCACCCCAGTTCCACACCCCATCTCCAACTTCATTTACTCCTTGTTTTCTAATAACCCATCAAGCCTGATTTGTGCTGCCCATATACTTCTGGATATGAAGCCAATGCTGGAGTGTAGTCAGTGTACTAGAGGGCACACCCTTGAAAACCACTGACTCTCCCTCTTCCAGAAGCCATCAACTGTCCATAGCCTCTCAGTTAGGGGTGGGGTCTCATGAATTCCTTTCTCTTCCATGCTTGAATGTTTACTGGCTTGATCTTGTGCAGGTCTTGCTCAGACAACCATACCTGCTGTGAGTTTATGAATGCAGGGGTCCTATCATTTTCAGAAGACACTGGATTATCTCCAATCATTAACAAACTTCAATGTATCATTTATTTCATTCAGTTAAAGCATCATGCCACAAACTGAGTGTGTCCAGAGGCACCCCATTCAGCATTTACCCTTAACCTGTGTTCTATCCCCCCAAATGCATCTCCCATTTTTGTTTCTTGAACTGTGAGCTTAACTAAGTATTCTCAGAAAGAAACTGCTAAAGTACTTTCATCCCAAGATGTGCATAAGCTCTTCTAATAAAAATAGCTTAGCCCCGGAGAGGGCATTCCTTTCAAAATAGCTCACTCCTGTTGCAAGTAACACAGAGTTCTATACTCTTATTTATTGGCCATGCTTGTTTTGGCTTTGTGCTCACCAAAATATGAGTCCATTGTTTCCAGTTACAGAGGGATTATGCCCTATGACTCTGACTGATGTCATAGCTGTCTTTATTGTAAGCTAGCGTATATCATAATCCTGGAAACTATATATATTGTCCATTGTCTCACTCCAGCCACCTAGAGATATTTCTGTTTTAGAGAATAGAACACTGACATTTTAAGAGATTAAAAGACTTGTTCAAAGATAAATGGTTAATGTGCTGAAACTTGGGCTCTTCGTTGCCTAGTCAGGGAACACACAAAAGCTTGCACATTCTTTGGCCCCAGGCCTCATGAATCACTGAAGGAGATTCAGACTCTGAGTTGGCCTGTTGGAGGACGCTTAGAGTTCCTGCTACTGTCCGCATTCTGAGAGTTTATGACTCCAGCTCTAAGACCACAGGATAAGCAAGATGCCCATGGGTTGATTCTTTTTGTTCTTGTTTAGGCTTTTCCTTAGACTGGTAGTCTCTGGATATGATGTGAAAGGCAATTCATTAAAGAGAGGAAACAAAATGTGAAGCGGGAGAAGAATCTGCTTGACTGCTAAGGCATGAAAACCAGCATTCTGTATTCTATTTGTCAGGTGATCATAGCAGTACTATGAGGCACAGTAGTTAGAGTAAATAAGAACACACAGAGGCACGAGGGAACACCACAGTAACCATGTGCTATAGGCTCATGCAGCAGCACCTCAACCCCTCACCCACGAAATATGACTATTAACATGAGGTAATCTATTAACCCTTGGAGCTCATGATCCTTCAGTTTTTTTATTTTTTAAGTTTGTATATTCTCTTATCTATTTTGTCCTCACTACAGTTTCCCTCCCCTCCTTCCAGTCCTGCTCCCACACCTTCCCTCTCTCTCAGATCTGCTCCTACTTTATTTCCTTTCAGAATAAAGCTGGCCTCCCGGGGATCAACCGAAGAGGGCATGGCGAGTTACAATAAGAGTAGGCACAAATCCTCGTATCTGTAGAAGGCAACCGAGCAGGCAGAAAAAAAATGTCCCAAGAGCAGGCAAAAGAGTCAGAGACACCCCCACTCCTACTGTTAGCAGGTCCACCAAGCTACATGACTATTACATGTATGCAGAGGACCTAGAGCAGACCCATTCAGGCCTTGATTGTCTCTTCAGCCTCAGTGAGCCACTAGCAGCCATGCTACTTGGTTCTTTCAGCTGCACTCCTATGGCATCCTCAGCCTCTCTGGCTCCCTGCCTCTTTTTGGGATTCTACAACCTCTGCCTAATGTTTGGCTACAAGCCCTGCAGGCAGTAAAAATTATAGGTCAAAGGTTTTGTGGCTATGTTGGTGTCCCAGTCCCACCACTGGAAGCGTTGCCTGGAAACAGAAGGTGGCCAGTTCAGGTTCCATATTCCCCATTGCTAAGAGTCTTAGCTAGAGTCACTCTAGTTGATTCCAGGGAGTTTCCATTACAGTAGGCTTCCACATCACCCCCAAAATGCTCCCCTCCAATTCCAGTCATCCTTCCCAGAGGTGAGCATAGCTGCTTTCCTTCAGGGTATTTTTAAAGACATCACAAGACAGAATGGTAGTTGAGCCGGTCACTGTGAAAGTCTGGTGACCTAAATTCAATCCCCCAAAGCCCATACGGTTGAAGGAGAGTTAGCTCCCCATAGTTGTCCTCTGATCTCCACGTGTGTGCTGTGGTTCATGTGTGTCCAAATGCTGTGCACAGGCTCTCTCGCTTGCTCTTTCACTCTCTTGCTCTCTTGCTTTGTGTGCGTGTGCACACGTGTGTGAGAAATAAAAGAAAGAAGAAACATGGCCCAAATTATTAAATCTAAAGACATAAACTTCCACTTGAGGTTAGAATTTCTTTCCTAGGAACAAAGTAGAAAAATATAATGATGTGAGAGGCTACCCAGAGTTCCTTGGGAATCTTATGGAAAGGAAGGAAAACGTTGGCCTCCTTGGGACTCAGAAATGTGCAAGGAACATTGTCATAAAAGATTTTCCATTTATTGCTTTATATCCCAACAGCTAGCAACAGACTCTGTAAACAGTTTGCGGGAGTATAGAGTCTACTGGAAAGATGGATAAGAGACAGTGCCAGAGAGAAGGAGGACCAGACTACAAAGGTCTTTTGTACTGTGGTTACTTAGCAAACTGTCTAACCGTTCCAGCAGGTAGATACACAGTCAAGATGGTTCGTAGGGTCCCATCATCTCTCCTAGTTGTCTATTTCTGATGTCTATAAGGATGAGAGTTGTGTTGGATTGGGATCCACACTAATGACCTCATTTTAACTCAACTATCTCAAAAAATGTATTTATAAATAAGGCCAAATTCTGGGGTACTGGGTGTTAAGTCCTCAACCCGTGAAATTTTGAGAGGAAATATTTCATCTCCAATGACCTTGAAAACCAGCAGTAGAATGTAGACTTTGAAGTCAGTCAGAATTTTTATTAGGCTCATGTAAGACAATATTTATGAAAACACGTCACAAACTGTGAAGAACAACACAGATGGGAACCATTCCTATTGTAATTGCTAGGGATCTGATCACTGCTTAGGCTGTTTTGTTCCAGGATTTCTCTGATCTAGAGTATTGCCGAGCAGGCTTCTGGCGATAAGAAGCATAGAGACACTGAAATGTTTCTGCCCCCGCTGGGTTACGAGGAAAGGAAAAAGTCTGCCCACTGTTAACAGATCCTTTACAAATCAGGACCAACTACTGTGGTTCTGATTTTCAGGGGGAATTTATACAGAATTCTTATGACTTCTGAAGACTCACTTTTGTACTTAAAAGGCCAGTAAGAGAACATGTGAAATAGGAAAGCTCTGTTAAGAGACTCGTCACGGCTACCATTTTGCTTCAGGAAGAAGTTCAAGGCCCCTGCATTCTCTTTGGAAACTCAGACTTAAAATATAGAAGAGTGTTATACAAATGTTATTCCCTCCAATAAATGCCTTTGTAGGATATAAACAGGATGAGTTATAATTTCTTTCTTTTTGTTAAAATATTTTTCTTACCGTAATTTTGTGTTCAGATCACCACCACAGTTCTTCAAAATGTTTTGATTGCTTCATTATCTGTTTACAGCCCACTAATCCCCACTCTAACATTTTCTCAATGACAGAAGATCAAAATTTATTTAAACAGGTGAGGGAGTTTCCATAAGACAGAAAAAAATTACATAATTGGCAATAAGACACTAATCCATACTATGTGGATTTATTTACCTTCTCATGTGTTTATCTGAGTATGTAATGGATTTATTTTTCAGTGGATTCAAGGTGTTTTATAAAATATCATAAAGTAAGCAAGATTAAATACACAAGGAAGTCATGGGAACAGGAGAAAACATGGCTGACAGCACTTCCAAACAAGGACAGGTTGAAGGCACTGAAATGCTGAAGCCAGAACTCACATGGCATTCAACTTCTCAATGCCTACAACCTTCTTGCTGAAGCATTTGGTCTCTGAGAGATATTAACAGTCATGGACACACTAGAATATGTTCTCTGAATCCTTACCTGGAGGAGAGTTTTCCAACTGGAAACCACAAGAAAACAGTATATCATAAGGGACATGGCCATCGGCTTTCCTCTGCTGTAGAACAGAAATGGGCCTAATGTGGTTATATGTTTGTATCAACTGTTGATGAAGGTCAGTGACACTCACTGTGCACGAACTCTGCAGAAGTAGATAGGTATTCTTGTTAATACTACTTACAGATGCAAAACTTGAGGCTCTTGAAAAATGAATAAGGCCACTTAGTTAATAAGTGGTAGAATCAGATGTAAGCTCCAACAGTTTGAACTGGCCTGAATCACTATTAAAGACCTGCATTTTATGTTAAAGCTCTTTAGTAATCTGACCAAAATCATTAAACTGTGTCTCAAGAAAATTAGACAGTCAGACTTAACCCTATATGCACATGCTAATTTTTGCAGTGTTCGAATATTCCCTAACGTTCCTTCTAAGAAATGGAGAATACCAGCTGACTGAAGAATCAACTGTCATTCAAAGCATTCTTAGAAATAGTTGTCTCCTAAGGCTTTTGTAAGATGGTGAAGACAGCCACAGGCCTTAGCTGGTGCTAGAAGACTGGATATAGACTTGGAAGAACATGGGTAGTGAGAGACAGTTCCATGAGCCTGAGCTGTGCTCAAGCAAGCGCAATCTCAGGAAACCTGAGAATGGTCACTCAGTAAAAGGTCTCTGTGTACATGCTGTGGAGTAGTCAAGGATGCCTGGAAAAAGTCATTCTGTGCCTGCTCCAAAACAGATAAAAGAGTGATGACAGCCACAAGGGGTTTAAACCTACATAGTCATTTACTCAAGAACTTCTGTTCTAGTTCAACACAATAACATGACTATTCAGCCAGAATGTTATCTATATTAGTTATTTTGTTTGTTTGAGACAATATCTCACTATGTAGGCCAGAATGACCTAAAACTCCCAATTGTCTGCTTTACTTTCCCGAATGTTGAGATTGTAATGCTGGGAATATATATGCTCAGCCAGTTTGCTGGTGATGTGGATTTGGCAGTTCATAATCCAAATATCTGATTGGATTGCCGCTTTAAGTCCAGTTGATACATATAAGTAGCTAAACATTGGGAGACACTTAACAACTGCCATGGTTTCTAAGGAAACTCTCCTTTAGTTCTATGTCTGCTGTTCTCAAAAGCAGTGCTGTCTATTTAAATTCTATATTCTAAGTTGGCATGGTGATACACATCTACAATCCCAGCTCACAATTTCAAGGCCAGTCCACAGTGTCAAATGAAACCTTGTCTGAAGACACAACAAAATAGAAACAAATACAATAATAATAGAATCTAGAAATATTCTTACAGTGAAACAATCATGGAAAAGAAATTTAAATTCTTAATGCCATGAAAGTCAATCAAAGGGTTTTGTGAGATCTTCTTAAATCAAATGAAAAGATGAGGGTTGGAAACCTATCATAGGAATCTTAAATGTTAGAATACAAGACAAAGTCCTGACCTGGTTTCTGAATCATATTCTAGATAAGCAACAGTACCCATGAAGAAGAGTAGAATTCACAGCATTTTCCAAAAATAATGACACGAATAGGAGCTAACTGTGTGGTACACACTGTTTGATAACCTTTGCATACAAAATTTATTATACATACCCCATGAGGTCAGTGGTGTTATCATCCCTCGTTTATAGACGAAGAGGTCTGTTCTCTTTCCATACATTTTATTCCAAGTTTCTATACAAAGTAATGGAGAAAGCGTTTTACGTAGAAATGATGGACTTCAGTTAACTCACTGACCTAAGAAGTCAGAGTGCCAGGAGGAAAACTCACCAAGGCTACAAGAGATACTTATCCCAAGAGCGGGTTTATAATTAGAGGCACTTATTTATAGTTCTGATAAAAAAATAAGATGGACTCATGATACCTAGTTAGTGACACTCTAGCACCATCCAGGTTCCTTTTGAGCTTGAGGTCTATATTTTCTCAACTGTTGTAACATCCAATAGATTAAGCTGATTTCATCCCCTACCCCAGGCATTTTTCTGTATGAAGGTGGATTACTTGCTAAGGCTCAAATTACTCAAAGACATAGCACATAAACCATGAGTGGTCAAAGCAAGGGTTTAAGGACACAGCCCCCTTGTTAGTCTAAGATATCTCTGAAAGGGCCCCTGGTTCCAGCTTCAGTGCCCTCTCAAAAATTGTCTGAGAATCAACCAGTATCTGCCTTATTGCTACTGTGGTGCTCTCACAGGGGTCTGCGATGAAGAGTATCACACAGGGACCTGCTCCCGAGTCAGAGCATCACACAGCCATCTTTTGACCTTACAGTCTGCTTGTTTAGGAAGTTGACTATGCCATCTGTCCTTGTTTCCAATATTATTCTTACCAATTTTCAATCAGTGGAAAATTGTACTAATGAAGGAATTCTCCTTCATGAAGGATATCTATGAAGTTGCCTCTTAATGACTAGATTTGTCTGGTTTTTTTCTTATTGCTTTGTTCAAGGGAAATAAATTATGTCTATAAAACTATGAACATACTTTGATGTCATACAGTGAGTTTGCATGCACAAACACAGACAATGATCAAAAGAATGACTTAGATCTAGAGGAATGTGTATGAGTATATCAACTAAAAGAAATTATATAGAGATTAATAAAGATGGTGATTATATATAGAAAATATAGGTTAAATGAATGCATTTTGCCTATGTGAAAATATAGACATCAGTATGGAGAGGAAGACTGAACACAGCATGGGCACAGATGTGGACCTTAGCTGTTCTGTAAGGACCAGTGCCTCTTCTCTTCTCTGTTGCCAGCTCTGCTTCTTTGGTAGGATGGGCAAAATGAAGCTGTTAGAGTGAGGCTCACACCAACCGCTGGGATTCCTCAGGGACGGTTATAATCATATGCTGTAGATTCACTGCAAAATCTTGCAGGGCACTGAGTAACTCTTTCTGAGTCCTGTCACTGTGCTTGCTTTTTATGGGGAGATATGATGGGAAGGTGGATGACACTTCTGAACATTTTGTCTCTGTGAGTGAGGGAAGAGAAACCACTCACTTCTGTGTCTCACATTCTGTTCACATAGTGCCTGACAGCCAGGTTTTTGAAATGTATGACAAGATGTGTGACTTTTCACTTGGGTAAGTTTCTCTGATTTTTAAAAACCAATTGTATGCAGATAGATAATATAAATATGTGTCTGTGCTTAATGCCTTTAACAGTCTGAGTTTTATGCAAGTTATCTCTTGGAGGCTCAAGCTCTTCCAGTAGCATTCACTGTTCATCTGTCAGCCTGTCTTTCTGTCTACCTATCACTTAACTATCTATCTGTTATCTATCGGCACATATAAGATATATAACCAACACATCACTTTATTTGTAACATACATTTGTTGTATATTTTCAAGTTATTGCTTTATTTTCATAGAGATAAGTCATACATATGGAACATAGACCACACATATGTGTAGGTGAGCTACATGTATTATGGATTACATTAATGAGGTGACCAGCTTGAATGGCAGTATACACTTTGACAGTAAAGCAGCCCTTTGGTCAGTCAATCCAATCGTCATTTTGTGAATGAAATCTCAATTTGAACTAAAGACTTAAGTCCTGCAAGAGAGCAGTATGGGCAATTTTTAAAAAATGTCTTTGATCATCTAATGAGCAAGAGCTCTTTCTTGGGCAATTTTTAGAAATTGAACCCATATGTCTGAGAACTGGATGAGGTGCATCTGCCTGTGTGTATGTGTCCATGTGTAAAGTAGAGATAACAGGTTCGTTTGAGAAGGTTTTGTTTTGGGGTGGTTTCGTTATGTTGTTTGTGCCAGTATTTACAGAGACAGAGTTGGTGTGTATGAAAAGCAGGGTGTTAAAGTTGAATGACAGATAAGAAAGAGATGATAAAATTTGAATGACGCTTTTGCATTAAATTGGGTCTGTTTGGGGTCTGTAACATAGCTAGAGAGTCAGACGGAAATTTTTGTTGTTATTGTTTTCAGCAATTAGGGGCTGGGGGACTACAGTGCAGCAGTCTCAAGAACCAAACTGTGGGGGAAAGGTCTGAATACAAACATCTGGATGGAGTTTTTATGTCCAAATTTCAGAGTCTCTTACTTTCCTCTGTCATCTCTTCTGAAAGAATGAATATTTGCCAGCCTTGTTCCATCTTCATGAGTTTGAGCCGAGTGTCTTTGCTCTTTTGAATGAGTTTAATTTGCACTGCTACTTTTCTGTTTTTGCAGACTCTTTGAAGATTGCAATCAACTCATTTTTGCCCTTCACTCTACATCTCCGAGTTATTGATTCACTGGGAATGTATATATAAATGAAGCTTCCGAGCATAATTCCTTTGCTTCCAGGGCTGTGCTTTCTTCCTTTCAGTTCTCTGATGTTACAGCAATTCTAACTCTACGTTCTCAGGCTCTTGGCCCATTAGCAGCTAGTATTTGTTTAGGCACAGCGAACTGTATTTCCTTGCTCTAATGAAGCATGTGAACTATAACAGCTCTCTCCTCTGCAGGCTACTTTTCCAAAAACAGAAAAAAAAAAGTGCTGAGCAAATGTTGCCTTAGAGCAGAGCCAAGCAGAGACTGAAGAAAGGTTAAGAGTTGCTCTTCAGGGAGAAAACAGGGAACAGGACAGAAGCCTACCACAGAGGGCATCTGAAAGACTCAACCCAGCAAGGTATCAAAGCAGAAGCTGAGACTCATAGCCAAACTTTGGGCAGAATGCAGAGAATCTTATGAAAAAAGGAGGAGATAGAAAGACCTGAAGGGGACAGGAGCTCCACAAGGAGAGCAACAGAACCAAAAAATCTGGGTACAGGGATCTTTTGTAAGACTGATACTCTAAACAAGGGCTGTGTATGGAGATAACCTAGAACCCCTGCACAGATGTAGCCCATGGCAGCTCAGTGTCCAAGTGGGTTCCCCAGTAATAGGAACAGGGGTTGTCTCTGACGTGAACTCAGTGGCTGATTCTTTGATTACCTCTACCTGATGGGAGAGCAGCCTTACCAGGCCAGAGAGGAAGACAATGAAGCCAGTCCTGATGAGACCTGATAGACTAGGGTCAGATGGAAGGGGAAGAGGACCTCCCCTATAATTGGACTGGGGAAGGACATAGGAGAAGAAGAGGGAGGAAGGGCTGGATTGGGAGGGGATAGGGGAGGGGGCTATAGCTGGAATACAAAGTGAATAAACTGTAATTAATAAAAATAAAATAAAATTTTTAACAATGTGAAAAAATTATAACCCACAGATTTAGATGGGATTACAGCTTAGATGAAGGTTACATAACAACATTATTAGAAATAGAAATATGCTCTAGAAGCCACCCATAAATGAAATTTCTCCAAATGAAATTTCCCTTTTGAGGGAAAAGGCCTACATTGCGGTGATTCTAATATGGCGCCTGGAATTTGGGAGATTTTGGGGAGCCAGAATTTCACCTCATCATCAAGTTTATAAAGTAGCCTGATAAGGAGATTGACTTTGTTCTTCAAGTAAACCAGACCCTATTGAAGATAAAGTGATCAAATTTGTATTTCGAAGAATAGGATGAGGGGCTGGAATGTAGCTCATTTGGCAGAGTGCTTGACTGGCATGAATGAAGTCCTGCATTTGATCCCCAGCACTAGATAAGCCAGATGTGGCAACATGTTTTAATCTTGCTGATTCCATCCCTGAGAAAGGGGAGCAAGGGGGCAGAAGTTTGAGGTCAGCCTTGGATATATAGTAAGTTTGAGGCTAGCCTGACTGTGTCAAGAAAGGAAGAAAAGGAAAGAGGGATAGACGGGGAAGGGAGGGAGGGAGCCCCTGGGGAAGGAAGGAACTGGGGATGAGAGGATGTAACAAAAGAACAAAGAAAAGAAGAAAGGATGGATAAAGAAAAGAAAATGGACATAGAATGAATATGGTTAAACTGGTGTGAAACAACTCCTCAGATGTTCATTTCAATGTATAGAAAGGTTGAAAATATTAAAATAAAAATTCCAAGTTCAAAAGCAAAAAATGGAAATAACAAACTCTTAAAATGAAAAGGAAAGTAAAGGCCATGAGAATGAGTAGGAAATGATGCTCAAACAGACCGTGAGGAAAAGCAGCACAGATGTAGGCCTTAACTGCAGGCAGTGGGGGTCAAAGCTCATGGGGAGCAGTTCACGCTACACCGATCAAATTGCTCCAAACCAGGACTTAAGAAGTCCTGGCTAACTGAGTTCATGATAGAGGCAGCCTCTGCTCCCCTCACTCAGCTAGCCAACCCCTGATGATGTGGAGGACCCAGGCAGTCCTGATGAGACTTAACAAGCTATGGGCAGAAGGCAAAAGTGGAGAACTCCCCCTTACAGTGGGGTAGGGGAAAGGGACAGGGGGGAGAAGGAGGAGAGCGGGGCTGAGAGAGGGGGCTTCAATCGGTATATGTAATGAAGAAAATAATTTAAATAAAAAGAAGTACTGGCTAGTTCGTTAAGAAAGAAAGAAGGCTCACAGTACTGAGAATAAGGCTTTCTGTACCTCTAGTACTACTGAGAGCAATATTAACAAAGAGAAGTTAGGTTTTCAAGTTCTTGCCATGGGGGATGTGAGGTCTGGATTTCCTTACACCAATATTGAAAAGTTACCACTGAAACTGAAATACGTCCCTCACAGAGGCATTTCTAATTATCGTGTTGAGTTTCTTTCTAAGAGATCTTGGAAAGTAACCTCCACTAGAAATAAGATCAAGCTTGAGACATACGAACCAAGTAAGCAAAAAGGAAACCAGGAAACAGCAGGCTCAACGGACAGTACAGTGTGGGTTATGAGAGGCAGCAATGACAGAAACATCACAAATATCAAAATGGGTTTTCCGAAGGTATTCCCTGAGTTATAGTCATGAAGAAACCTAAGCAAGTACAAAGCTAGATGAAAGTAAGAGCATTTGAAAGTCAGCAACAGACCATCTAAAACCAGAACTGAGATCATTTAAATGACAGGGAAAATGAGTTGAGGCGTAACCCCCCAAAGACAAATAAGTCAATAATTAAAAATTAATCTGAGGAACTGATAGCAAAATCATTATAGAAAAGTAGAGATGAAAAATATATGAGAAGTTAGGAACAATGGAAGCTAATCAAGGGAAATCAATATACCTTTACTACAAGTTCCAGGTGAGAAAATAATGAGAAAGAAGTGATATTCAAAGAAACAGGGGTAAGAAAACTCTAGACTTTGAGTCAGGAGGCACAGTGGGTATCTAACGTCAGCAGATAACAGAACTGTAAACCTACTCAAAGTACGTAGCTGTGAAAACGTGGAACCACATCAGCATAAAGGAAACTTTATATGCTTACAGAGAGAAAAGTAAAAATAGCAAGGAAGGGCAGTTAGAAAAACAATACACTTTAAATCTGCACTAAGACATGACAGAGAAATATGAAATAATATCTTCCAAGTGCAGAAGGAAAATTGTCATTCTAGAACATTATGCCAGAGTAAGATAAAGGATGATTTGTGACTTACACAAAGGGGAACATTTACTTCGTTGACTCCACAGATGAAGGATGTCCACCAAAAAGAAGGAAATCAATGCAGACAAGAGTGGTGAATGAAGAATTTTGTACAGAGGCAGGCAAGTGCAAGGACCGTTCAAAAATGTCTATCCAAGAGTAATGGCATGCATCTGAAATCCCAGTGCTTGGAAGGCTGAGGGAGGATCATGGTTTTAGGCCAGTCTGGGGTACACAGCGCAATCCTGACTCAAAAAAGGCCAAGAAAGAAATGTCCAGTGATGGATCTTGGAAGACTAAAGATAAACTCTAAACAATAATAATATGGCTGTGGGCAAAGGAAGAAGAGAAAATGAATTCTGTTGTTGGTAGGAGAGTTGGAAGACGTCAGGGAACTTTGCACTTACTAAAATCCAGACTGCATGTGAATTTTGTTAGGGCTTGCATTATGAGAAAACAAAAAGAATGCACAAGTCACTAAACATAGAAGAAAACTTAGAAATAGGAGTAAATTGATTGGACAAATGTGGTAAAAGCAAAAAAAAAAAAAACCAAAAACAAAAAACAACAACAAAAAAAACTTGACTGGCATAGCAGCAATTGGCCCAGACAGACAAATAGTCACAGAAACTATAGACAATTCAAACATATGCATAAAAAGAGAGAACCTTTCCCAGGGAGCCATAAATCAGAAAGAATTTAACAAGAGGGTCACTAAATTAGAGTTTGAGATACAAAAACTAATTATCTTTTTATCCTGTATAATAGAAACAGTTGAAAATAAATTTAAAATATTTAAAGTAGCAAAAAATCAAGTCCTAAGAATTAACTTTAGCAAGGATTTATACTAGACATTTATACAGAAGTGCTAAATACTATTTATAAAAATTAAAGAAATAGCTACATTGAAAGATATAACAAATTTGTGAATTTGAGAGCTCGATTGTATTTTTAAAAATCTGTCCATAAGATCTATGGAGTCAATGAAAATAGTTCCTCCACCATGTGCTTCTAAGGAAATGAAGAGAATAAGTGTAACACTCATATAACATGAAAGTTGACAGGGATATCCAAGACCGTGTTTGAGAAGAAGCAGCCAAGGTCAGGCACCTGCTACATAACATGGAAAAACTTTTTAGTAGAATTATCATATGGGGCATGGCATGGAAAGCATAGACAGATGTGGAAAGCATAGAAAGTCCAGAAGCAGATTCTTCACAGCCACTGGCCTGGTTTGAACCAAGGTACCACTGAAGTCAAGTGCAAGAAAATAAACATCATATCTACTCATACTGTGTACCAAAATTAATTCTGAGCCAATCACAGATCCACATGGCATAACCAAAATATGTATTTGTTTCTTTTAAAGATAGAGTCTTGCTCTGTAGTCCAGGCTGGTCTTGAACTAACAATCTATTTGCCTTGACATTTACATACTAGGATTCTAGGTGTGCCTCATCATATCCAGTTTAAAGATGCTTGAAAATAGTACAAGAGATATTCTTCATGGTATATGCAAAGAAATCTTAAACAAAGGACAAACCAAAAAAAGCTGTCATTTTTCTCCAGGGATAAGCCCCCTGATAGGTTATCCCATCCTGAGTGGTCAGTCATAAGATAGACACATATCAACAACACTAAATGGACTCAGCATGTTTTATTTGCATATGTATGTTTATGCATATATATCAAAAGTAATTACAGAAGAGGTCGTAAATTTGAGAGTCAGGGGCAGAGGAAGAGATGGAAGGGTAGAGGGAAGAAGGAAATTATGAAAATGAACATGTATGTAATTTAAAACATTTAAAACTTCCAGAGAATATTGATTGATTGTACATAATTATAGTTGCGAACCTTCTCATATTTACCATTAGGATGTATAAAAGCCAATAATTAGAGTAAATTACAAATATACATATATCCCTAGAATGTGAGTAAAAGTTAATATGATCGACTTGAGTAGATCTAGAATCAAAGAAAGATAACCCTCTGGGTATGTATGAAAGAGAGTTTCTAGACTGGATTAGTTTAGGTGGTACAAGCCACTCTAAGTTCTGTGGCCCCAGAATAAGTGCAAGGAAGAAAGGACAGAAAGAAATCATTCTGAGCACACAGCTCTCACAGCTCTCTGCATTCTAGTGATCAATGCATCCTGATCAGTGAGCTCACTCTCCTCCTGCCATGATGTCCCAGCTACAAAACACCTCAAAACCATAAATCATAGCAAACCCTTCCTTCCTGAAGTTGCTTCTTTTTCAGGTATGTTTCCAGTGATGAGAAAAGTAATTGATACAAGAAATAGATACCAGGAGCCAAGGCGCTGCCATGATATACACGATCATGTGCCTCATTGTATTTTGCAATTAACTTGCAGAAAAATGTGAAAGGCTTTGTAGTTGCAGGCTAGATAGACCTTAGATGCTGTGACCAAAACTCAGTACACCATTCTGGTGGAAGTTTATGTAAAACTAACTCTATTCTCCTGTTTAATTGTAGTCTTGGAGGATTACTGCCTTTGTCTGCTTACCTAGGCATAGTCCTGGAAGCTTCTAGCCTTCATACAATCTAATCTAGGTCTAGAATGTTTTCAGCCTCTGAGACTTGATGCTGAATATACTCACTCTTTCTAATTCTTTCTGAACTCTGGCTGGCTGATTCAACTTAGCTATCCTGGCTCAAACTCCTTTCCAAGCTGACTGCATCAAACTGACTTCTTTTGACTCCAAAGTGACTTGCTCTTCTTGGCCTCATACTAACTTTAGCAATATGTTCTAACCTGCTGGCTCCTTCTCATTCTGTGGTTCATCCTGTCTTCAGCTATGTCTAGCTTGTTCTTTTTTTGCAACCTGTCTCTGTACAACTGTCCTGTTAAAACTGCCTCCTCCTCTCTTTTCACACTGCTCTCAAGTAGCATCACTTTCTTGTGCTATTCTCACGTGAGTTGGGAGTTTGATACTATCAAAAATTCTATCAAATCTTTTTTCTGATTGGTCACTTTGACTGCTTCTCAACATCTCTTTCAAATATGGGTGCTTCCCGTCTACTGAAGAACTTTACCTTTTTACCTTCACTGATTAGGATTAAAGGTGTGTGCTAGGGCGCCTGCCTTCCAGCCAGATCACACAGAAAAAGGTCTTTGGCTATTATCTGGGCATCCAAGTTGCTAGATTAAAATTCCTCTACATCTTCCCCCTTTCTCATAAACCTAGAAGGTCTTTGTATGTGATCAGAGCATCCATGTTGCTGGATTAAAATTTCTCTACAAGTTTAGATCAGAATGCCTAGAAAGAAATGCAAAAAGCAGTACCCTATCTCATTAGATTCAGAGGAGAATGAGGACTCTATTGGAAACTGCGCTACAAGCCATTTGAGTTATCGTCTAGCAAAGTTCCTGCCTTTACTCTGCCAGTGAACTGAACTGAGAGCCAATTCAGAAGCAATGGGCTAATTTTCTTGGAAGAAGAAATGTCATGAAAAGATAGCAGTCAGGTTGCTTCACACCACTTCTGCCTCTATCTGGTATCCATGGCAGTTCACCAGAAAGACAGGACTCTCTATACCTCATAATACAGCTATAGCACTCCTGAGCATATACCCGAAGGTATGTTTGCTCAAACATATTCATTGCTGCTTTATTTGTAATAGCCAGAAATTAAAAACAACCTAGAGGTCCATCAATGGATGGATGAATAAAGAAAATATCGTACATCTGTACAATGAAATATTACTCAGCCATAAAAGAAATAAATCATGAAATTCACAGGAAAATGGATGAAACTAGAGAAAAATTCATCCTGAGTAAGATAATTCAGACCCAGAAAGACAAATACTGTATGTGTTTGCTTGTATGGAAATGTGGGCTGTCAAGTCTTTACTAAGAAAGCTACAGTCCATGTAACAACGGAGGTTAGATAGAAAATAAGGGCCTGGAGTGGAGGGGGTAGATCTCCCTACGAAGAGCAACTAGAATAGTTATGAATAAAGAGAGGTCATGGTGGCTGGAATGGGAGGATAAAACAGGGAGGGGAGGGGAAGAGGGGAGCAAGAGAGGGAAACAAGAGAGGGTAGCGAAAATTAAGGACTATTTGAGAGACAGTATAGAAAACCAGTACAGTTAAATGCTTCCTAAAGTGTGAAGCATATGTGAAGGCAACCTAAATGAAATTGCCAAAAATTGGGAAGAGGGAGCCCCAACTGGACATTTTCTCATCACCAAATGAAGCTTCCAATGCCAGGAAGCTAATTACATCAATTGAGTGTTTGGCCAAAGGGGTCCCATGGGAGCCCCTTAACAACCCAGGCTATTGCTAAAGCTATTAGTAGCTATCCACAAACTGACAATAAGAACCCATTGCTGAAGGTAACACCTACACAACTCATTGAACACAGAGGAGTTGAGCTGGTGCCTACCTAGACCCTTTACCCCTATGAACTAGTGTTCATGGTACTTGAGGGTACTCAGCACATTACCAAAGGAGAAAAGTAAACACAAGCCCAGCCACAAATCCTTTGATCTACAAGAGTGACCTGCCTTCAAGAAACGCTGGTGCAATCATGGCACAAGGGTATTAGTTGTTACCAATTAATATCTGATTTGCATTAAGACCCACTCCATGAGATAGAGTGCATATCCAATGCTGTTCAAGTGGCTAAGAACCTCAGAGTAGATAGGCCAGGGATCTTGGGGAAAACCAAACACTACTGTTCTACTAAAAGAATATAGAAATAAAACTATTCCAATGACATTTCTATACTCATAGATCAGGATCTTGCTCAGTCATCACAAGAGAAGAGTTCTCCTGTAGCATTGGGAACAAATACAGAGACTCACTGTCAGACACTATGCAGAGAATGAGAAACCTCAGAACATTCAGCTCTAAAAGAGTTGTCTCCATCAAACCCCTTCACTTGGGGTTTTCAGAGGACTCTGCAGAAGAGGAGGCAGAAGGAGTGTAAGAATCAGATGAGATGGAGGTCAGCAAGGAGTTAACGACCTTCTAACCACAATAGGTTGGCACACATATGAACTCACAGAGACTGTTCCAGCATGCACAGGGCCTGCACCAGATGAGGTCACAGAGCTGAAAAAAAGTGGACACCTGTCCCTACCCCTAACCCAGAAGCTACTGTCAACTGATAGCCACATGCAAAAGAAAAATTAATTTTCTCCAAGAGAGTCTCACTGGGGGAAAAACATTCTTGAAGGTAGCCTGCATGCCCAGGAGTAGATGGCCAACAGAAAACAAATTCAATGGCATCTTTGGAGGTTTTTTGCCTCATAATGTTAAGTCAGCGCATTTGGGGGCAGTTGTTTGTTTGGTTTTGTTTTTTTCTACATTACTAGTCCTTTGCGTATATATACATATGCAAATACATATGCATATAATATAGCTTAAGGTTTGGTGTTTTTCTGGGATTCCTCGGTGTGCAAACTTGTGTGTCTCTGCATCTATGTGTGTTTCTTGTGTTTCCTTTATTTTATTTTTCTTTCTTCTTCTTTGGTTGTTTTGTTATTTATCTTATTTTATTGTTGTTCTTTGGATGCTTGTTTTTTCTCTAAGGAGAAGCAGAAAAGGTGTAGATGTAAGGGAGGTGGGGAGATCCTGAGAGGGGCAGGGGATGGAAACCATAAGAACATACTGATGAAAAAAATCTATTTTTCAATCAAATTTTAGAAAGGAAGTTGAAAGGAATAAATTGTGTGAAGTTTGGAGGGAAAGGAAATATGAGCAAGGTTAGAGTTTCACACAAGAAGAGCACCGAAAATGCAACTGTAATTGTTAGATACATTATTAATACCACTACAAAGAATCCTTCTTGCTGCTCTGGGAAGATACAAAATTGCTCCAAAAAGGCCCCATTCATTGACCACTCCAACTAGTGAGGGTTGAAATATATTTCAAAGGAGAGAACCTACACTGAGAATGGCTTTACAGGGCTTCTTTAATCAAAACAACCATCTAGAGACAAGTTTCCTCAGGGTCAGCACATAGACGCTGCTACAACTGTGGTCCAGGCTTTACAAGCTACATCGCAAGCTGATGGCAGAATTTGGCCAAGAAGTGGTACTGTTTTTACACGCATGAAATGTGCACAAGCGAGTAGATAGACGACGCTTGCACCAAGGTCCCTAAAAACTGCTGTAACCAGGCAATATATGACGAAATTGGTTTATCTGCAAGGAGACCCTTCAAAGTCATTGCATGTGGCTGAGAAGGTGACATCAAGTTGCAATGGAGACTTCAGGATGTTGGAGATGTCAGAACCATCAGAACCATTTGGTGTCTTTTAAGCAAAGCTGTAGGCACAAAGACAATTTTGCTCAAGGGAGAAGTTGAGTGTGATAAACAAAAAGGAGCTGGAGAGTGTGGCTACACAAGTCCTTTGGAGACTGAGATTCCATTCTGAAGCTCAGAGTCGAGACAGGGAGTGGCAAGATTTAGTATTTTCCCTGCCCAGTGCTTGGTATTGCTTTGGTCTCGTCTTTAGTTTTATGCACACATTCCTCCCTTTTTGAATAGGAATGATTTTTCTGTGCTATTTTATATGTAACTTTTTTTATTACTTTGTAAGAGTTCATGACTAAGGGATTGCCTTGATTTCAGGAAACTTGGACTTTGGACTTTCACATAATTTGGAAACTGTTAGTGACTATTGGGACTTTGGAGTTAAGCTGAATGCATGTGGTATTATGAGATAACCATGAACCTATAAAAACAAGGATGGGAAATGATGGCTTAAAAGCTCTGTGTTTCAGTGTCAGACTGATAAGGGTGGAATTTTGATGTTTAATGTTTGTTTAGGAGAAAAACTTCCAGGTATGTCAGTGAAGGGGGGGGGGGTCTAAATGTAGTTAACTGAGGTGGGAAAACCAGTCCTAAATGTGAGCGGCACCAATCAATTCAGTACTGGGCTGAAGGAAGTGAAGTCGTTTCTGACAGCACATAGAGTGTTATCAGCAGCCTCATATTCCCACTGCCATGACTCTACACCATTACAGACTGCACCCTCAAACTGTAAGCCAAAGCAAACTCCCAGCAATGTGGAAAAATGTCACGGCAACAAGAAGAGTAACTAATGGAATACGTAATATAAAATTTATAAAGAACTTTCAATTATGAAAAAGTCAACCCAGTAACAACTAGTCAAAATACTTGAGTGGACACTTCATAAAAGAGAATTAATATGACAAATAAGTGTTAAAAGAAACGTTCAACATTATTCATCAAAGAAGTAAAATGAGAGCTATAGCGAGATGTGCACTCTGGAACTGCAATTTTAACAAGCCATCAGCAACTACTATGGTAGGTGATATAAAACACCTGGAGATTTCACGAAATGCTGGTTGAGGGAGAAAGATAGAAACGAAAAATGTCTGCTAACCCTGCATAGGTGCATACTTAGTGACATGCCGGTTCAGACGTGTGTACATACCAAAAGGCATATATAATAGTATTTATTTTAAGAATTGTGCAGCTCATCTTCAAACTGGGAGTAATCTAAATGTTTGTTAATAGTGAAATGAGTTGTGATACATAAAAAGTGGATAATATACGTACATCACCGGCCACAGCAAGAGCTTTTGCAAAGTTAATAGATGAACTCATGAGAACTAATTTTTGTTCCCTGGGTTTTCAACTTTGTTGAGAGGAGAGTCACATTCCATACAATTCACTTGAAGTAGATTCACTTATTTTTAAAAATATAGTCAATGGCAGATATTAAGACTCGCGATCAAGACTTTGGCAGAGGGCGAGAAGTAATGATAGATCTGGGGGAGGTTGGTGAGACTTGGGGAGAACAAGAGCTCCACAAAGACCAAACTGAGCAGGGCACAGGGGTCTTGTATGAGACAGTTTCTACAATCAAGGACCATGTGTGGATGTAGCCTGGAACCCCCGCTCAGATGGGGCC
>CM053760.1:16756301-16771572 GCA_028658305.1 Pachyuromys duprasi | reverse complement strand
CCCCAGGAAGTAGCTTGCTTTTTGGCTTCAATTGCAGAGCAGGTGGCTAGGTGGTCAGAGACTAGAGCTATGGTTCACCACTTACGAGGGAGACCTAGGCAGAGCAGTGAGAGTGAGCCCCAGAGATGGTTCTCTAAACAGAGTACACAGAGACTCAGAAGAAGAGAAGGAGAGGGAACTGGAAAACCTGGAGGATTCTGCCGCTCTCAGCCCATTGCTATTTCTACTTTCATGAACTCAAAATAAAAATGAGGAATGTGGACCCCAAATAGCAGAAATCTTTGTCTTCAGACAGTCCTGCATAGCGAAAAAGCAAAATTTAAGAAGTCCTAGTACATTTTTCTAAAAGCCACACTCCACTTGGAGGTTGTTGCAATACCACTCTTTTGAAATGAGTTGGAATGGGTTTATTAGGTCCTTACCTGGGGCCTACCCCACTCCCATTTCACCAGCTCATTCAAATGGCACTGTGAATTACTTCCCATCAGCAGCTGTGAAAGTGTGATAAGGCAGGATGATGTACACAAATGATTTCTTCTCGAGAAGAATTCACCCAGAAGAATTGTCAAATTATTTTCAAATGCTCGTAGCTCTTATTGAAACATTGCCAGAGAAGTTTAAAGCCTTTGTTGAATTATGTGATATTGCTACTCAGTAGTCCTAGCATAGAATCCTGGGGTGTTGGGATCAGTGTGTGCTTGAGGGACTGTGTCTTCCAGAGCACTTACCTTCTCAAATAAGATAAGAGAACAGAGCACTTGAGTGTCTTGAGTAAAGAGGGATAAAAAAAAGTACCTTCAGAAATCTAAAGATCATAGTGACCTACTTAATTGTATAGAAAAATAAAGGCATCTACAAATCCTTTCTAAGTGACAAACAGAACATGGGAGATGGAAGTGGCAGAAGGGACAGGTTGTTGACAGAAAGGGTATCTTATTGGCATTGGCTACACTGTTAAGAATAGTTACAATCTCATGTAAGTTCTAGGCAGACAGAAATGAAGGTTTTCTAGTAACTAGAGAAATGATTCCTCAAAGTATAGTTTCATGAACATTTCTATATGAATTAAAGGGATAGCCCATCATTATAGTGCATCAGGAAGGCTTAGAGGGACTAATTACAGCACAGCTATGAGGTGGCTCAGTGGGTAAGGGAATCTGCCTCCAAGCCTGATAACCTGACTTTGATTTCTGAGACCCATGTGGCAGAAGGAGAGAATAGACTCCTCCAAGTTGTCCTCTGACTCACACATATATTCACAGCATGTGATCATACTCCCTCCAAGGACCTCCCAACCCCTTCCATCTGACCCTATCCTTATCATGACCCCTCCCTCCAAATACATAAATAAGAATTAATGATATCCACTATGGAAAAATTGAGCATTTAAAATATACATTTTTAGTAACTCCTGATTTTAAGATGTCCTGTTCTCCCACCAAGAAATGTCAATCTCCTTCATCTCTGTAGAGCTAAGATGCAGGCGTTCTGTGGCAGAAGCAAACCCTGAACCTCTCTTTTCCCTGGAGAAATCTTATTGCTTTCTAGAGTTTGTTTGATCATAACAGAGGCACCAGACTCAGCTAGGGGGAAGGGTCTCAGTTGCCTTGGCAATGGCTTGGCATTTGGTATATGGAAGCAGAAAGGGTGGCTGGAAGAACCGTTCAGGCTCAAGAAAAAAAAAATCAGTCATCCTATAAGCTCTCCTGGTAAATGGTGACTCCTTTCTTGATTTGGGGGAAATTTTCTGATGCCCTAAGGTGGCCTTACTACCTTAGATATCACTAACAGATGTGACATAATACAAGATTACTTACTACAAAATCCTTTAAATTCTTGTCATTATACTGCTTTTTGTCACCTGATTCATATGAATCATTCTAGTTCTTTGAAAGATTGGCTTATTTGCATAATATTAAAGCAACCTTTAAATTTACTGAAAAGGCAATTGAAGAGAAGTTGGCAGATATTCTGTAAGAAATGATGCTGGGAGATCCAAGATGGCAACCCCGGGAAGACACTGTCTGAGGAGAAGCACAGCACTGTTGGCACGGTGACCAGGAGACTGAACTCTGGGCCCTAAAACACCAGCTATTGTGTTTCCTAGGTGAGAGGAAACCCCACAGTGCTGGAATCAATCAGGTTCATTCTCAGGTCACCCAGCAGAAACCCGGAAGAGTTCCCAGGTCCTGGCAGGTACCCGGAAGAGTTCCCAGGTCCTGGCAGGTACTCGGTGGCCAGACCAGAGCCACATGTCTGTGTGTCCTGGTCACCTTCCCAGGCTGACCTGTGGGCACCAAAACACCAGAGACTGGGATTTCCAGTTGAGAGACAACCCCACAGTGAAGGGAGCAAACTGGACCAACCTCAGGTCTCCCAGTCAATCCCTGGAAAAGGTCCCAGGGTCCTGGGGATGCCCAGCCACCAGCCCAGAGTGTTGCACTCAGCTGCCGGCCCAGAGATCTGCCTGCATGCCCGAATCACCATCCCAGACAGAACTGTGGGCCCCAGGGCACCAGAGACTGGGTTTCCCTGTCAGGAGAAAACCCCGCACTCAGGGAAACAGCAGGTCTGAACTTAGAGCACTCAGCTGACCACCCCTCCCCAGCCCCCACCCCCCCACCCCCCTACCCCACCTCCCCACACACAGGGAAAAGTTCTTGGGAAAAGTTTCCAGGTTCTTGCAGACACCCAATCATCAGCTTGGAGCCACCACTCGCTTGCACCTGAGTGCTCTACCGGCCACCCCAGACGGAACTGTGGACCCCCCAAAAACACAGACTGGGTCTTCCTGTTGGGAGGAAACCCCACAGTGGGGGGAAATATCTGGTCCAACCTCAGGACACCCAGCTCCGGAAAAGTTTCTAGGTCCCTGCAGGCTCCAGGCCCTAGCCTCCTGCTGCTCGCATGAGAGCAGTGCTTACCTGCCACTGACTACCTCTTGGGTACTGGGACACAGAGCTCCAAACTCAGACCTACAGAAGCCTGGGATCCCTGAGATCAATCCCAGATACTGCTCCAAAGGGCAACCAGTTATCCCTAACTAAACTCACCAAACCACAGGGCTCCCGGATTCTTCAAGAGGGCTGTGCCTAGAACACAGTGTAAGAACAACAGCAGCAGCTCACTAAATTCAAAGCAAGAAACTCAGCAGCAGAGCAGCTGTCTCCAGGATTTCTCTGGGTGAGAGGAGAGCCCCCCTGACTAACAAAGACCAGAGTTGTCACTTAGGTTCTATATGCCTGAGGTGAGCTGTGACAATTCCTGAAAAACACCGGCCATTCACTGACCATACCCAAAAAGCTGAGGAAGCCTCCTTCAGGAAAAATCATCTTCCTGCCAAGGGGATTCTCCCCACCCCTGGATTCCAGGAAGCACCAGAAACTAACACCCAACACCTAAGATAGCCCAGTGGGTAGAGACCAGCGTAAAAGCTCAATCAACAAAAGACAGAGCAAGACAGTATCTCGAGAACCCAATTATCCAGTGCACCCCAGCATAAATTAAATTCAAGAAGATGACCTTACATGTATGCTTATGAAGAGGATAATAGAGGAAACAAATAAAATGCATAACGAATTAGAGGAAGTCAAACAGATTATGGCCATTCGTAAAGAAACACAGGAAGATAAAGACAAATAGATTATGGCCATCCATAAAGAAATATGGGAGGATGCAGCCAAACAGTTTGTGGCCTTTAGAGAGGAAATAATTAAATCACTGAAAGAAATAAAAGAAACAGAGGAATGTTCGAACAAACAGCTGAATGAATTGAAGGAAAATACAGTCAGACAGGTGAAGGAAATTAACAAAGCTCAAGATCTGAAGATAGAATTGGAAAAATTAAAGAAAACAGAAACGGAGGAAATCATGGAGAAGAACAATTTAGGGAAGAAAACAGGAATTAAAGAGGTAAGCATAAGCAATAGACTACAAGAGATGGAAGAAAGAATCTCAGGTGTAGAAGACACAATGGAAGAAATCAATTTATCCATCAAAAAAATGTTAAATCTAAAAAATTCCTGACAACAGACCATCCAAGAAATCCAAGACAACATGAAAAGACAAAACCTAAGAATAATAAGAATAGAGGA
Source organism: Pachyuromys duprasi (assembly GCA_028658305.1). Taxonomy (NCBI): domain Eukaryota; kingdom Metazoa; phylum Chordata; class Mammalia; order Rodentia; family Muridae; genus Pachyuromys; species Pachyuromys duprasi. Next base: position 16,767,478 of record CM053760.1, on the reverse strand, counting down.
AAAAGAATATTCCCTCCTCTAAGGCCCAGAAAATATTTTCAACAAAATCATAGAAGAGAATTTTCCTACCTTAAAGGAGAGGCCTATAAGAATACAAGAGGTCTACAGAACACCTAATAAGTTGGACTAGAAAAGAAAATCCTCCTACCATATAATAATCAAAATAGTAAATATATAGAACAAAGAAAAAAATACTAAAAGCTGCAAGGGAAAAAGGCCAAGTAACATATAATGGCAAAACCATCAGAATCACACCTGACTTCTCAACAGAGACTATGAAAGCCAGAAGGGCCTGGACGGACATCATGCAGACCTTAAGAGAACACAGATGTTAGCCCAGGCTACTATACCCAGCAAAACTCCCAGTCTTCATAGATGGAGAAAAAAAAAGATATTCAACAACAAAACCAAATTTAAACAATGCCTACCCACAAATCCAGCATTATAGAAGCTACTAGTAGGAAAAATACAACCCAGGAAAGCTAACTACATTCAGAAAAACACAGGAAATAAATAACCTCACTACAGCAAAACTAAAAGTAGCCCAGCACACAAACATACTACCACAACCAACAGCAAAATCAAATCATCTAATAGCCACTGGTCATTAATCTCCCTCAACATCAATGGACTTAATTCTTCAATAAAAAGACACAGACTAACAGAATGGATGCGTAAACAAGACCCAACAATCTCTTGCATACAAGAAACACACCTAAGTCACAAAGATAGAAATTACCTGAGAGTACAGGGCTGGAAGATGGGTTCCCAAGCAAATGGAACCAAGAAACAAGCAGAAATAGCCATTCTAATATCTAATAAAATAGATTTCAACCAAAATTAATCAAAAGAAATGGGGAAGGTCATTTCATACTCATCAAAGGAAAATTCCACCAAGAAGACATCACAATTCTGAACATCTATGCCTCAAATACAAGAGCACCCACATTTGTAAAAGAAACATTACTAAAACTGAAATGATGCTGGTTGAGTCTCATATCCATTCTCTGTCTGAGCAGGAGAAACCTGGAGGTGTGTCTACCACAATGAAAAATAGCATTGTTCAGGTCCATCGCAATGTAATTGAGCCCCTATCTAGATTCAGGGGAAGGTGATGCAATCAAAAGTGTTGTCCTGGCCCTCTAAGAATTATAATAAAAAGAGACAGAGCCTTTCTTTGTTTCTTCTTTTTGCTGGCTGGATTCAGAAGGCATGGATAAAGTTAGAGGACCAATTTGAATCCAAATGTAATATGGGAAAGGTATGGGCCAAAGTGCAAAGTTTAAGGGCTGCTGATATCAGGATGATCCATGCCATATCTGAGCCCCATTCTACAGAGTTTCATTTAGTCACAGAAACATCAATGCCTTTCTCTTTAAGCCACTATTACCTTTAGAATTCTAGATACATTCAATTAAATACTAGATATCTATAAATAATATTCAAAGCACAACCTATGTAAAAAACTCAGTCTACAAATCATGCCACTAGATAGCCAGAATGTTTTACTAAGTACCTTTCTGACACATTATACATGATTCTTGTAATGCTTTTACATCATCATATTGAACTTTTGGGAAAGGTTCCTCCTTACATGCTGTGTAGAGACTTAAAGAGAGTACTGGACAAGAAGTTTGGAAGCCTGGATTCTGTGCCACCTGACTATTTAAGTTGGTGTGATGTTCCCTAATTAGCATTCCAATCTGTGTTTCTTCCTCTGTAAAATATGAATTCTAGGCTAAATAGTCTCCATAATTTTGTAAGCACTGTAGGCTGCTTCCTCTGAAAACTGGTTCTGGATGCTATTGCTAGACACAAATTTAGCTGGCCCTCCATATCCATGGGTACCACATGTGTAGAGTCAACCGAGTGCAGATCAAAAATGCTTCTCTTAAACTGCACCTGCACTGAGCATGTGCAGTTTCTTCTCTTGTCATTACTTCCTCAACAATTACTGTTTTTACCACATTTATGTTTTGTTTGGTATTATGAGTAGTCTAGAGATTATTTAAAGTACTCAACAGCATGTGTAAAGGTCATATACAAAGCCGTCCCATTTTACATAAAAGACTTGAGCCTCTGGCGGGAAAGAACCTAGAACGGATCATTCTCAGATACCCAGGGACTTACCAAGTGCTTGTCTATGTAGGCAATTGTATTACATAGGACATGTATGTGTTGCTGAGAGGAGGGACACTAAACTCATTTTTAAAAGTAATCCACATTTTAATTGTGTAGAAAATTGTTCATGAAATTATAAATTTTGAATGACCAGTGACTTTGTACTTGGGCTCACCGTGTGTTTTGTACTCAGTGTTCTTTCTGTCATAGAACTCCGCAGGTTCGGTTTTGCAGGGGCCAGCTAGTTCTGTGGCTTGCAGAAAGAATTCTTTTATAATTCCAATGATTTTTATTTAATACCATGAAATAGAGTGATGCCCCATTTTATCTTAGACTAATCAGTTGGCTCTAATAATAACCTTTCTCTATCATTAACTCTGCTCCGTCTCTTTTCATGCTACATATCAGGAGAGAAAATAAGGTTATTGTTCACTGAATTCCTGTGTTGAAAAAGTTGATGGGACAATTAAATCAGACAGGGTTTTCTGGAAGAGCTGAATTTTAAGGAAGTGATAAACTTTAGTTGCCAGAGAGTTTGGGAGGGTATATTAAAGGGAGGAAATGTGTACAAAGAGTGGGCTGGGTGCCACATAAGAAAGCAGCAGGGGCAGGTGGAAGAACAATTGTGGTATGGTATGCATGGGGCAAAGAAGGAGAGAGGGAAGAGAAGGAGGAGAAAGAAGAAGAGGAGGAGCTGGAAGAGGAAAAGGAGAAGGAGGAGGAACAAGAAGAAAAGATTATTTTGGCTCAAATTGCAAAGGTGTCAGTCCTTGGCAGGTATGGCTGTGGACCTGTAGGGAGGCAGAACACTGTGGAGGAAAGGATGTGCGACTCAGAAGTAACAATGATGTGGTAGCTGGGCGACAGTAAGTAAAGGGTCCATGGACGCAAGTGACATACTTCTTTCAAATAGACACGCTCTGATAGCCCAGTCAGTATATATTCACCCGTGTATTAATCCATTGATGAGATTAACATTTTATGAACCAGTTGCATTCAACAGTGCCAACATCTGAGAATCAAGCCTTCAGCATATGTGCTCTTTGGGGTGACTCATCGTATCAAAATGTAGCAGTACGGCTGCAAGGCATGGGACTCCAGGGCTTTCCTGCCCTTTGGTTTTTGCCGTGACTTACTTCTTGATGTCAAATTGTCATGTTAAGCCCAGTGTTTATTAGGTGTGAATGGAGCTTATGTAGAAAAGAGATGGGTAAGAAAATAACTCTTGGGAAGGTAATCTTAAAGATACAGAGCACAGCCCAACAGAATTATCACTGCAAGAATATCCTTCTTTGTGCAAGAGATATTTCCATTTGCATATTTGGGTTTCATGCTTCATTGTGTATTTATGTGGTGTGGTGAGATAAAGTTGCAGGAAGAACTTGGAATTGCCTGATTCTTCAAAGGTAAGTCAGCTGTGACTTCCCACTAATAAAGTGTCTTCATGGTTTTAATTTTCCTGCTGCTGTGTTTGTGGGCACATATGCATGCACGTGTGTGATATTTAATGGGACAAGAATAAATAGACAGCTGACTCATTGCAAGTGGTGTGTTTACCTGAGTGTGTCATCACTGAAATGATCAGAAGTATGAGAAGAGGGGGAAATTACCATATTTTATGTATCAGCTCCAGTTCCAACTTACACAGCACACAGTCGCAGATTCAGGGTAGTTTCTAGCCACTACCTTAGACGTTGTCATGGTAACAAAACACACAGCCATGTATTTTGATTGAAGAGTCTATAGAAAACTGCAAATATAGAAGGCTATTTTCAAACTGCAAATTAAATTTACTACTAGGCTGTGTTGTTTACAGAAGAGGGTATGGAGTCCTCTTTCCGGGCCATCTCCCAGTGCTCTGCCATCTTGTGTATGGCTGATAAATATACTCTATCTACAGAGGCTTGTCATGCACATCCACAAGAAAAATTCCAGACACATCTTGAGAAGTGGAAGAAAGCCACACCCTTCTCACTGGGCATCTTTTATAGAGCTAATGTTTTACATTCCTTTCATCCATTCCTCTTCATCTGTTCATGAACGTGAACACATACAATTAGCATAGATTTGCTTTGCAACAACCATATATGAAACCATCACAAAGCTTTATGTTCCATGTTTACCTTGTTCCAGCTATAACTTCTATTGGTAAGGTATAAACTATGACATGCACAGTAGTCATTGCTGGATGGCCCCTCTAGGTGACAAAGGTAGACCAAGGGGCTCATGTTGTTCTGCACTTCAGGAAATTTGGGAAACTTCAACTCAATAAGTCACTTCTGAGCCAGGTATTGTTTAAACTCTTGTAACTATTCCTTGGCAGGATGACCTTCTCCTGCTGTCATCAATGTGACATGGATATCATTCTTCATATCTCCCGAGACTCCTGCGTCTGCTCAGGCTCCAGGATATCAGATCATCCATCAGATATCCTAGACAATAATTTTGAGTTAGGGACAGCTCAACAAACTTACCTCTTGACTGTCAGATCATTTGTTTGCAGCCACTACTCCTTCCTGTCTGGAGAGAAGCGCCCACTCTGTCCACAGGACTCTAAACTCCAGCAGGGTTCTTTTTCAGGTTTCTAGCCAGATCTATTTTCAACTATACAAACCTACAATTTTTGAAAAACTAACCTAAAATTTTTTAAGAAACTCAGACCTTCAAAATTCTTATCTAAGAAAATGAGAGCTCAGTTTTCCTCAGTTTACCTTGCCCTCATTGCAGTTGTAGAAAAAAAAAAGACACAAATTCATATTTGAATAGAGTATCTGAAAGTACATGAAAACAAAGTTGAAGAGATTTGTGGATATAGGAATTCACAAATGTAAATTTTTTGACCGGTAGAGAATTGCCAACTTTTAAATTTATTTTTATTCATCTTTAAGTTCACTTTCAAAGTAAAGAGGGTCTCTTACTTTTATAAAATAAGCTTGCAAAGAAATATACCACATTTTCTCTGTCTCTTTACCTGTTGATAAACATGTAGGCTGGTTCCATGCTCTGGCTATGGTGAGAAGCATAGCATTAAACATGAATGTATAGTTATCTCTATGGTAGAGTCCAGCGGGTATTTAGCCAATAGTTTTATAACTGAGTCATACAATGTTCTATTTTTTCCCTAGTATGGAATCAGATTTCCATATTGATTTCCATGCTGGCTAATCCAGTTTATAACTCTACCACCTGTAAAAACAGGTTCCCCTCTCCTCTGTATCCCTGCCAGCACTTGTCATTTGTTTTCTTGATGCATTTCTGATCTGAGATGACATCTCAAAGCAGTTTGATTTGCACATGTATGCCCCCAATAACTCAGCTTCCTTCCATTCTACCTCCCCTCTAAAGTCCTTGCCACCTTCACTTGGCCAAGTGTCATGGTTTTAACAAGTTCACTTTTGAATAACACCCAAGGGCCAAACTCTAATAGAGTAACATTAAAACCAAACAAAGAGGTTGCTTCTCTTAGTTTTTGTAGACATTTAGTTGAAAGATGATATCTCTGTTTAGATTTAATAAGCCTCTAACTCAAAGACACTCCCCCAATTTAAGCAATAGTAAATAAAATCCATAATTATATTTTTCTGTTGTTGCTCTTTAGGGTTCAAATGTGAAATGTCTTCCACATACCAATGTGTTTACCCCAAGGTCCTCACTGCTGACACTATCTTTGGAGGTTCTGGAAGCTGGAGGAGGTGGGGTCTATACAGAGAAACTGGGCACTGTAAATGGCCTTTGGGGCTTTCTGACCTGTTCCTGTCTTCCCTGCTCTGCTACTGGTCTTCAGTAAGGTGAAGAACCTCCGCAATGTGCTACAGAAATAACCTGCCCACGCTCGTGGGCTACGTGATCATGGGCTGCAGTCTCCTAACATGGGAACCAAAATATATCTTTCCTTCTAAAGATTATTTAGGCCTGGAATTCTGTCCCAGCAATGCAAGAAGGGAAAGAAGAAATGTGCTGCTGCAATGCATTGCCACATACAGTGACTCAGCATCTATCATCTTCTCTTAGACGGTGGTCAGAAGTTTGAGTACATGTCAAAGATATTCCTAGCGTATTCTGATTCCACTGACATCAGTATCTTGACTTGGACAACATATTACATGACAAATCTTCCATTTATAGGGTTCTGATTAGTAGGTAGATTAAGTATCTGCTTTTTGCACATTTATGGAAAGGAACATCTGAGACCACATGAGTTGGACTTAGAGTCCTACAAAATCGGTGAAATTCATTAGGGACTGACTTTGGGTCTCTAAATCAAGTTTCCAATTCCTGAATCTATCATGTGTTCCTATTTGTCTCTGATATTCACAGTTTGTAAACTCTGTTAGTGAAACTAGAAAATGCCAGTGTTAATTTTTTTAAGTAATTTTCTTTCTCCACTCGTAATGTATCATCACATAACACATAATTTTAAATGTGATACTTTGCTTCTACAGGGAGGAAAATGAAAACCCTTTATCTCCTGGATGTTAACTCAAAATATGTTTTCTGTTATTTTGTTTTTTCTTTTTTCTGCATTAAAATGTCAGCTTTTCCTTATCAACTGGGCTCTCTTTAAATACTTAAAGTTTTAGAAATTACATCTATATTTGCATGCTAATTACTATGCATTAATGGATACATGTAGAAACAGTCTTGATAAATGAAAGACCACCTGACCCACAGAAGGGCACCTCTGGCTTTGAATAACTGTGTGTCTGGGTTTGGGGTTATTTAACCACATATAAAGCACTTGCCTTCCAGTTATGATATCAGCAGGGCTGTTTATTTCATTATAAGATATTTTCAATTTTGGCTTCAGTAAAATTAATTTTCATGCCCTGCAGATAATTTATAAACAGCGTCTGTGTTATTCTGGACTACAATGCATTTAGGACATAGTGAACTAGGTTGCTAACCAATTTATCACAGATAAAAATGGCCTGTGGCAGGGCTAATGACAAGGCAGAGAGGTGAAAATGTTACCTTCACAGTTAGGCGTTTTGTGATTCAACTCTGGCTTTGTTCTGAGGATCCATGTGACTTCAGAATATGCTCATTTTTTTCTAGCAACTAGTACCTTCATAAGCAAAACTATGATATCATTAGCAACCCAAATATGATGGAAGCATGATGCAGACTGACATTAATGTGAAATCCCTACCAGACAGGAATTGCAAATTTATGAATTATCGCCGTCTTTCTGTGTGGGTATCTGGAAAATCAGTGTGTAACCTCAGCCCTCATCTAACCTTAACCTCAACTATAAATCTGTGCTGGCGGAATTTCTCTAAATGCAACATTCTCTTGTGTCATTCTAATTAGAGTTGAAACTTTTTCTATTATAACTTCAAGTGTAATAAACTTCATTAAGAAAAGTTTAAGTGTTTCATATAATCATTTTCCAAAGCAATAACATAAAACGCTTTCTTAAAAGATGAGACACTTCAGAGGTTATGGCATTCCTAGAAACATTAGCATTGTCATTTTGATAGTAAATGCTTCAAGTTCAAAGTTCTTACCAGGAAGAATTTAACATCAGTATTTGTTCCTTAGAACAATAAAAATCTCTTTTGTGCTACATATTTATAAAATAAAAATTTCACACACACACACACACACACACATTGAGCCTTGATAAGTACTAGAGAGCAGAGTCCCAAGCATTGGCTTTTGTCCTTGGTTGTTGACAATAGTCCTGGTACTTGTGTAAGGATGAGTGGGTCTCTGGGTCTATATCTCGTTCCTGTGCCTTTTCTCGGGCTCATTTCCTTCCTGTGTGTTTGTTTTGTCCTATTCCAGTGTGTTAGTTTTTATTTTATCTTAATATATATATATATATATATATATATATATATATATATATTTACTATTAACCCTTGTAAGTTTGTTCTTTGTTTTTTTGTTTTTGTTTTTTTTTTTTCTAATGAGAAACAGAAAGCAGGTGGATTCAGATTGGAGGAGAGATAGGGAGAAACCAGGGCAAGTAGAAGGGGGTGGGATTATAATCAGGACATTATATAAGAAAAAAATGTCTCCTTTCTGAGCATATAAGAATATTCTTTTTTTGAAGCTGTTCTTCTGTCCAGTCTGCAGTGCTTTTGAAGACTAACCAAGTGCTGCATAAACAATCATGTTTCTGGTTGTTATAGGTTGGTTGTTATTGTTGTTGTTGGCGGTGTTGGTGGTCCTGTGTCCACACACTTGTGTGTATGTATGTAAGTGTATGTGTGTATGTTTGTGTTTTACTGAAAACTGATTCTAGGGTTTTAAGTATGCTAGGCAGACACTCTACTACTGAACTACATTTTCTCACTTTAAAAACTCTCTAAACTCTTCAAGCTAGTCTTGAACTTTCTCTCCAGCTCAGACAGGCTCTGAACTTTTGATGCTGGTACCTCACCTTCCTCAGTGAGTAGGATTACAGGCCTGTGTCTCCAAATCCAATGACCTGGTTATTATTTTATACACTGTTATTGAGAGTGATTGTGTCATGTTGTGGTTAAGAGTTTCTGTTGGGATAGTTGACATTTACCACCTGTAGTGGTATCCATATTATCTTTTTGGTTTTTGTTGTTTTTTGTTTGCAGTCTGGGTCTTTTCTCTTAGAACTGTGAAACCAGTAATACAACTGAATGCCAGTTGAGTGGTGGGTTGAAGCAGGAAGCACAGTCATGTCTTCCTGGGTGCTCAGTGTCTCCCACACTACAGTATCTTCTTCATCAGAAGGAAGGGGTGGTGCAGAACATCTTGTCAGACTCTTTGGTCTTCCTTCAGTCTTCCATAGTGAAGCCCAGGTATCTTCTCTGCTTACAAGCTTCCCAGATGATTCCTGTGAATATGAAAAGCCTGAAATCACTAGCAGAGGCACACAGAAGCCACAGTGAAATGATGGAGCTATGTGGAAAGCGCAATAGGCACCACACAGGAAAGTTTGATGTTTCCCAGGGAAAACAGGATGTGTTCTGGGACCAGGAAGCCCCTGAGATAATGAACAATGGTTATTTGCTCACAATGAAAGAACAAAGGGAGAACAAATCAGACAATAGGAAGACTTCCTGACAAGGCACAAGGATAGAGGTTGAAGCCAGGCTGTTAAAGGCCTTTGGTAACTTTAAGCTCATTAACTTTTATTGATTTTTTTATAATGATTTAAGCCCTGTACAAAAGAAAGTGATAAAATGCTAAGGAACAGGATGTTCCTTAGCCTGGCTCTGAGCACTTTATTTTTCTCTAGTAGTGATGCCAAGCTCTGTAAGTCTGCTAAGAACAGAGTGGTCTCCTTATTTCACACCCAGGATACCAGTGCCGCCATGAGGAAGGCCCTGAGATCCAGCTGTGTCCTTGTGAACACATCCTTTGACACACAGCGTTGCCATGTGTAGTGAGGACATCCTGTCTCAAGCTCAGGTAGCTTCAGAAAGTGTCGGCTGGATTTGAGGAAATGGGGGTACAGGAGACTGAGGCACTCCAGCTCATCACAGCCACTGGTCTTCTTTAAGTTGGTGACTAGTTTTATTGCACTATAAACTCAGCCACGCCTTTTGTGAGGAAGGAAACCTGAGCTCTGATTGTTGTCTAAGGAAAAGTATAAACTGTATGCCAAAATGAGAGTTGACTGAGAGTAACTATTCATTGCTTAGTAGGCGCCTGGCCTCACTGTTTCTAGCTTTGCACTTCCACCGCTACTCATTCGCTCTCTCCTGTCCCCTCACATAGGCAACGTCACCATGCCTTTTCATAAAACATGAGGCTGGTTATGTTAGAGCTAGGATTTGAACTGACTTAGTCATTTCATATTTCATACAGTACCAATGGCAAGCCACTTTGGGAGGGGAAAGTGAAGCCCTTGTCTGACCTCTCAGTTTATATCTGTATCCCCAAGCTTCTGTTCAAGTTTTGTGGAGAAGCTGAAGTAAAACAACTTTTTTTTCCCTAGTCTTTTGATTTTTTTTTAATTTATATCTTCTTTTTATTTTTGTTTATTACAATGTATTCACTTTGTAGCCATAAAACAAATCTTAAAATAAATAAAATACCAAAAATGAGCAGGAAGAAAAGATGCCCCTATCTTCTGGTGAATATTTTGCCTTAAGAATTCAAATAAAGGCAGAAGAAAGGGGAAAGATATTTAAGTTGGCAGGCGCTGGAGCTCAGGCAAGATTCTCAGAAGACATGTCTGGTGGCACTAAGTTGACCCTGCCTGTGCACAACAGAACTGCGAAGGTAAACAAGAACTTACCTGAGGTCCAAGAACATGAAGCATGACTCAACTGATTCCTTTATCTGTTACGTCTCCCGGCACTTAGGTCATTATCAGAGTTTCATCCCCGGCCTGTCCTGAGCCAGTCAAAGGCCCTTCAGACCTGGAGGAAGAGAGGCCCATCAGCTCTGCTAATTCTATGTGCAGGCGTCAACTCCACAGAGTGAACAGAGACTGTTGTGTATGGAGCTCAACATGCAAGAGGAAAGAAGTGGGAAAGTGGCAATGTAGAATCCCAAGAATGTTTAGTTTTTGGATATTTTCTCCTTTTTGTTCAAAATATTTATTTGTATTTTTACAACTAAGTTTGTCCACTGGGCATCTAAATGTGTTCACATCTAAACTTTTACCACTTTATGACATTTGACATGATTTAGTCGTTTCATATTTAACTAGTGCTCAAGTTGAATGTCCTCTCTATACTAAGTGCAGTCATCTTAACCCTTTTATTCATGTGGTACTTTCAGATACTAAAGGGTTAACAGAGTATTGCAGAGTTGTTGGAGATTGCTCTGTATTTGTGGGGAAGGTTCAGATTTACATCGACCTCTTAGTAAAAGAAAATTAATTGAGCTTGTGCTGTGGAGCTAAATAAATCAGGGGGAAGAAAAATGGTAGCGTTTACTGGTGGAAGTAATTAGATCAAAGAATTCTCTGTTATACTAAGTTGCCTCTGTTTGTTTCTGAATGGCTGCTAATGTTTAATTCTCAGGGATGCCAGATTTTTACTATTTTGTCAACAACATTTTCTCTATTCCAAATGTTACTGAAAAACTAATCAGATGCAGTAATTGATTTAACAACAGAA
>CM053760.1:16723135-16755801 GCA_028658305.1 Pachyuromys duprasi | reverse complement strand
CCCCCCTCTCCTCTCTTATCTCTATCTCTCTCTTTCTCTCTCTTCTCTGTCTCTATTTTCTCTGTCACTCTCTTATCTTCTCCCTCACTCACACACTTGTTCACTCATGTGTGTGAGCACACACACAAACACACCACTCATACACATTTTACTTTACCAATATACTCAAATATGTTTGTCTTATCAACCTTAGAATCTTTAGGTTCTTCAGTATACTTTAAAGTGTGTGTAATTTGCATGCCTGTTTTATGAGCTGCTATGAGTAGTAAATAAGAACATTCAAAATGTTTAACCCTGGCACAGGGTGTGCCTTCCATTGGCTTAGCTGTTGTCCTTGGTGCCCAACTTTACCCTTCAAGACCACAACAGTTGTGTGGGGCTGTCTTTTCTGGAAAAAGAAACCTTGCAAGGATGTGTGGAGGGTCGGGGACAAGGACTGAATCCTTGCAGAACTATCTCCACATCATCTCTTTCATCCAGTATATTATCTGCCTGCCTGAACTAGAGAGCTCATCTCTAAAGGAATTTTAAAAATTCCTTGGAAGTAAGTTTGTCGTGGTACCATAGAATATTTTATTACACAGCAATGCGTAAGTAGCACTTTGTCAGTCATATCAAACTGTAAAAGGGCTGTGAAAGGCAGTTTGAGTAGAGAGTATTCTGTGGCAAGCCGTGTCTCTTTGTACATGGCTCAGCTTAAATGATTACAAAGGTAAATGTTATGTTAAGATCTTCTTTTCTGAACAGAATGAGAAACTGGGAGGTGTTCCCCATTACTTTCTGTATTAATTTACTGACAAATGTTTTAGATGGCAAGATGTATTGCGCCATCACCCTATTACAGTTCTGAACTCAGCATACACACTGCTGTTTTTATGCCATCATGGAAGTTAAAATAAACAAACGCATCATTGTTTTAGAAATGTTACACCAAAGACGCAAAAATGATTTAAAACTACTAATTAAAAAATTATTGCTCTGAAGAACATTTCTTGGAGTATAAAAGCTTAATTTTTGAAATAATGCTTTAAAGATCCAAATGATTATAAACTTAAGTTTACACCTTGCAAATTCAGAGTGTGATGGTCTTGATGTGTGTGTCTCCTCAAGGATGTGCTGAAAACCTAACCTTCAAATGATGGAATCAGGAGGTGGGGCCCGTAGGGGGTCAGGTTGTGAGAATGGAGTGATCATAAGTGACATTCTGATGCTGTAAGAATAAGGGACTAGGGGTGCAGACTTATCACAGAGGGCTTGCCTAGAGTGTGCGGAGGCTTGGATCGGCCTCCACACCCTATCCACTATGATAGGGCACAGCACCAAGGTACTGTCCATGAAACAAGAATGTTTCATGGACCCCCTTGATCTTATACTTTCCAGCATCCAGAAATGTAAGAAATTTGTTTCCGTTTTGTTTTTTAAACTTATTTCTATATTATACGTATGTTTATGTGACTGTATGTATGTACACCACATATGTGCCTGGTATGTTTATGTGACTGTATGTATGTGCACCACATATGTGCCTGATGCCTACAGGGGTCAGGAGACGGTGATGGAGCCCCTAGAAGTGGAGTTACAGATGGTTATGAGCTATCATGTGGGTGCTGGGAACTGAACCTGGATCCTCCAGAAGAGCAGCCATTGTTCTTAACTGCTGAGCCAAATCTCTGGCCACCAAGTTTCTGTTATTTATAAGCTCCCCGTTCTATTATTTTGTTATAGCACTCCAGAAAGACCCTGGGGCTAGAAAAACAGCTGTGGCTACATTAAATAGAACATAACACTGTCAAGAGTTGAAACATATTCCTAATTGCTATTTGTGGTTGTGGTGAAAAGTAAGCATGGCCTCCCTAAAGGACTGCCAGCGGCAGAGAGAAATGGGGAGTGGGTTTAGACAGTTGCTCCAGGGAACCCATAAGTACCTTGCCAATGGGTACATAGAAAAAGCTCTGGGGACATTCGGGACTTACAAGAATTCAACTGTAGGTAAACTATTAAAATTTGTTTTCTAAAACTCTAGTAGCAGATATGGTATTTCTAGTAGCAGAAATTGGTGTTATTAAAAAGTGTCAGTAGATATTGCTGTGATGAATAAAACTGCTGTCACCAGGATAAAGGGAGAATTAAAGGGGTTTTGGTCAAACCATTAGATTTTTTTTTAAGCAGGGTATTATTGTGCACAGATGTAATCTTACCTCAGCACCCGTGAGGCCAAGGCTTCAGTGTTTTGAGTTTGCAGCCAGCCTGCACTATACAAAGACCCTGGCTCAAAAAAAGAAAGAGTGAAAAGATGAAAGGAAGGCTTGAAGGAAGGAAGGAAGGGCTGGAAAGAAGGTAGAAAGAGAGGAAGAAAGGTAAAAAGGGAAGGAGGGAAAGCTGTATTCTTAGGAATCTCTTTACACCCTACTGAAAAGCACTGTGACTTTGTATATCAAATATGACAGAATAATTGTGAAATACCTTGTACATTTAGAAAGTTTCTTAAGCATAGTTTGAATTTCTAATTATGCGTGGAATATACAGAAATGGGTCCTCTTAGAAAGTGAATCTTCCTGAGTGACTGAAGTAGTTCAGAAGTCCACCCTAGTGCCTGAATTTTATCACCATAAAATCAAGTTCATCTGCACAATCGCTGCAGCTAGCTGAAGCACAAAGGTTGCATTTCAAGGCCCAGAATGGCTCATTAATCATTAGGAAAGAAAACATAATTTTAGACTGAGGGCTTAGGAATTGAATTTTATCACAGTCATGTTAAGAGCATGCTACCACCTGCAACAGCAGGAACCCCAGGATTGGAAGATGCCAAACCTCAAACACTCTGGTCACACTTCTTTCTAGGGTTTGCTTGCCTTTCCTGAGTTTTCTAGTTTATGACTATGTATTTTGACTTCTTTCTTTAATAACAACTTAAGTGAGGGATGTGAGAAGATACAACAAGCCAATTTTTAAAGTCTGGTGTGCTGGTTTGAACAGGAATGTCCCCATATTCTCATGTCTTTGAATGCTTGGCCCATTGGAAGTGGCGCTATTAGGAGGTGAGACCTTGTAGGAGCAGGTGTGGCCTTGTTGGCGGAAGTGTGTTACAAAGAGGTAGGCTTTGTGGTCTCTTAGCATACTCAAGGTAGGTCTAGTGTTGCACATAGTCTCTTTTTTCTGCCTGTGGATCAAGATGTAGAACTCTCAGTTCCTTCTCTAGCACCATGTCTGCCTTCACACTGCCATGCTTCCCACCATGAATAGGCTAAACTTTGGAAACAATGAATGATTTACTTTATAAGATTTACCATGGCCATGGTGTCTCTTCACAGCAATAGAAACCCTAACTAAGACACCTGGTGTCCTGGCTACTGTATGTATACTTGATACAACCTAGAGTCATTTTCCTGAAGCAGGAACCTCAGGTGAGAAAATTTCCCCAACAGAATGGACAAGCCTGTGGTGCACTTTCTTTTTTTAATGGTACATGTGGGTGGTGTTAATCCTGGCCTTGTGGTCCTAGGTGCTATAAGAAAGCAGGATAAGCAAACAATGAGAGCAAGCCAGTAAGCAGCATTCTTCCATGGCCTCTGGGTCAGTTCCTGCTTCCAGGTTCCTGCCCTGTTTGAGTTCCTACCCTGACTTATCCCAGAGATGAGAAATATGAAGAAGAACCAGCAAAGAAAGAGAAGCAGAGATCAGTGAAAAACAAGAACAGGAAAAAAAATGGCATTCAGGAAGACAAACAAAGAAAGCATTTCAAGAGGGGAGAATAATAAACCAGAGCAAATATTAACACTAGAAAGAAGGCTATAAAAACAGGAAAGTATAGGTCCTTGGTTGCTGTGATAAAAACGGGGTGATTTTTTTTAAAGCTTGTTTGTGAATGGGAAGCATCTCTATCATCTAAAGGGTATCTGCTCCCAGAACAGGACCACTCCACCACCTGCCAGCAGCTGCATTAGCACCCAGCCAAGCTGAGACCATAGGCATTGATGTTTCTTCCCTTTTACTGATCAAAAATGATATTTATTTCCTTAAAAGCCTGGATAGTTTTTTTTCCCTTTTTCTGTTTGATTTCGTTGGTAATACCAGTGGGAAAGCATGAAAGTGCTGTATCTCTTTGACTGAAATTTCTTTCTTTGACAATTTTAACTTCTTCAATAAATGTTTCCTTTATCTTCTGGCCTTCCCTGGATCATGCTGATGAACTTTCAAAGCTGAGGCTTTAGTGGTGACATTCTCAGATGGGCATCCCTCTTCCACCCAACTCCAAATGCACTTGAGCTGGAGGAGGTGCAGTTCTCTCTCATCCTATCACCTGTCACAGAAAGGCATCTCTCTTTCCTCTGTAATTATCACACTTGGTGTGCCTATACTATCTTGCTCCTAGTTTTGTCACATGTTACACCCTTGGTCACTGTCCCAGCTTGCCTTGTCTATGATAAACACCATCCCTGAAAAGCAACTTGGGAAGGAAAAGGGCTTAAATCATCTTTCAGCTTATAGTCCATCATTGAGGGAAGCCAAGGTAAGAACCTGGAGGCAGGAACTGAAGGAGAGGTAGGCTTACTGGCTTGCTCCACGTGGCTTGCTCAGGATGCTTTCTTAAAGAACCCACCAGGATCACCAGCCCAGGAATCACACCACCCACAAAACACTGGACCCTCTATGCCTGTCAGTAAGGAGGAGAGTGCCCCATAGAGAAGCCTGCAGGCCAACATGATGGAAGCAATTCCTCAGTTGAGGTTAGCAATTCCTCCAGCTTGTATCAAATCATCAAAACTTAACATGGTCAGACTTAACGGTCAGTTAAGTTGTAACCCTCTGTTATGGTAAGTGTCACGTCTCTCCAAAATTCTTATGCTGAATTCCTTAGGTATGTGACCCCAGGCCTCAGCATGTGAAAATAGACTTTTTTTAAAGAGGTAATCAATTTAAATGAAAGAATTAGTGTATCCCTAGTCCTATCCAGCTAGTGTTTCCAGAAAAGGAGAAAGCTAGACCACAGACAGCAGTGAGAAGGCCATGTGACAATGCAGTGAGCAGACCACCTGTAAGTTGAGACTTGTGCTAGACTGATGAGCCCTAACAATGCTTTGGTCTTGAACTTCCAGCACCTCAAACAGTGAGAAAGTACGTTTCTGTCCCCTGAGCCATCCAGTCTGTAGCATCTTGTTATGGCAGGTCTAAGAAATGAATCTACAAACTCACCATCATAGAAGATGGTGAAACTCTCACAGGAGTCCTTTCTCCCAGCGCTCTGTCTTCACCAGAGTGCTTCGTATGGCTGTGGAAAGGGTTCAAGCCATACCACAGTAATGTGTAGTCACTCCAAGGCTTTTTCCTTTCTACCTGAGCTATGCACTCCAGAAATTATGCCCCACTTGTCATCCACAAATGTTACAGCATCAAATGCAACCTGTACCTCTCCAGAAGTCTTGCTCCATTGTGTGAAATGTCCTGTTTCCTTGGCTCTCTCATCACACCAAGCTGCTGTCTTCCAGACATCCTGCCTGACAAGGAGGAAACTATGGGAACTTCTTCCTCCCCTAACCTATGCCTTCAACCAGACTCCATCAGCAGCCTGACTCTACTGCTAATTGTATTTTTGTTGCATCTATTTTGCAAACTCCAGTTCTGGATAGAATCAAATACCTATCTCTGCAAGTCTGCAGCTGGAGACATTGAACATTAAAACTGCTCAATGACATTGGGCAAATAGTGATTGCTTCCCTTTTCAGTGTTGGATAAGACCAAGATGAATGGCATGATACATATGTCTTTGTGTGTTTCTCGGGCTATCTAGACTAAACTCAATTAGAACCAAAGCCTTTACACCCATGGCTTTCAACCTTCCTAATGCTGCGACTGTTTAATACAGTTTCTCATGTTGTGGTGACCCCAACCATAAAATTATTTTCATTGCTACTTCATAACTGCTATTTTTATGAACTCTAATATAAATATCTGTTAAACAGAATATCTGATATGTGACCCCCAAAGAGGTTGTGACTCACTGCTTTAGATTTTGGAAATGTAACAGCATATTTTCTTTCTTTGGGTTCGTAATGATTTTTCTCATCTCTCATGTGTCATGATATACATCTCATTTCAGACTTTCCAAGATTGTGAAAAATTAGTTTACAATTTTAAAATTAACCTAACAAATAAAAACTAACACCTTTAAGATACTCATTTGTTTCACTGTAGAATAGGGTCAGCATATTGGTATTCATTTACAACTATGTGTTAGGTTTTAAATTTTTTTCACTGATTTATTTTTCTTATCAAGTAATTCTTTGATAGAGTGTTGACTGAGAACTTTCTTAACCTCATGAGCATTCTGATTTTGAATATTGTTTCCATAACCTGTTACATGCTGTTAATCATACATAGTAGATATTTTCACGTTCCTTGTTTACTGTGCTTATTAACCGTGTGTTCATCACTACTCTTGTTTCCTGTTTACAAAAAAAGTCATCCAATTTTTTTCACATTATGTTGACCCTTTGTGCTTTCAATTTTAAAAACTTTCATTACAGAAGTTTAATTTTGCTAATAAGTGTACACTGTTCTTATGATATCTCCTTATTTTACTTGATTCTCTTTTAGTCTTTGTCTCACACTGCTTCTTAATTTCGACTTGTCTTATTCATTTTTCCGTGGTCTGTTTAGGTATAGGAACAGAAATGGACCATCCTCCCATGCCTCTTGCCATAGAGCCTGCAGATGCTCTATCTCCTCTTTATCTTGAGTGTGTGTGGCACCATTCTTTCTGCTTTAGGTATGTGGAAGTTTTCTTGTTGGATTTGTTTGGTCCTCTTCATTCATCTTAATGAGGTCACTCAAGCTTACTTCTGTCCATAGGCAGAGCGAGTGACTCTCTGGGGTCTCTCTGTATCCTCTTGGCTACAGTCATAGGGCTGTTTCATAGAGACCCTTCTCTTTTTCCTGAGTCTGGTACCTGCATGCAGGAAGGACCTTATGCTCTCCCATTATCTATATGTGAAGAAGAATCTATTCTTTCCCTGAAGCATCCTATATATCACTCCATTTCTAGAAATAGTGGGAGCAAAATCGTCACCTCCCCAGAGTGGATGACTCACATCCTCTTTCTTCTTGTTCCCACTTTACAATTGAGTTTACAGCCAAGATCTATTCCATACTATAGATCTATTCTCCTCCAGCCCAGTGCATTGTATTGAAAACATACATGTCCAAATGAGAATTTTAAAAGAAAAACATACTTTTCATTGGTACAAATGAGCAAGAACAGACCCCAGCTGTTGCAAATACAAATCTCACATTAACTGATGCCTGTCCCCTTTTTGGCCAAACAAAATCTCTAAGCCTAAAGCAACTTAACCCAAGGTTGTTCTGCCCTTTGGCCAGCGGGAGAAATTGGCTAATATTCTGGTAATGACTGTCCACTTTCAGTGACTCTGTAACTAGACCTGCTTTTTAGTGTTATGCGGACTATTTCAGTAGGATGGTAGCCAAAGGCATGCATGACAACACTAACCTGTCTTTGTTTCAACATCTCTTGTTGCTGTTACAGACTATCAGAAAGCTGCTTAGGGGGAGAAGGGCTACTTCGGTCTGTGTTTGCAGAAGTTTCAACCCATGGTTGCTTGGTCTTGTTGCTTCTGGGCAGACAACATGGCAGAGTGCAGTGTGGCTCACCTCATGGTGGACAAGAAAGAGGGAGAGTGAGAGATGTTCTCAAGAAAAGACCGGAGGGAAGGAGAAAAAGGGGGACAAGGACATAATATACCCTTCAAAGCATACCCCTAGTGAACTAACCCCTGAGGCCAGCTCCAGCTTCTGAGAGGCCATTCAGTGCTGGAAACTCATCTGTGGGTTAGTGCGTTGACAAGTTTCTTACCTTGGGAATCCACCATAGCTGAGGACAAGCTTCAGCCTGGGGGTTTAGAGACACATTTTAGTCCACACCACAATGTCAATGTTTCTATGTAATGGAATACAATTTTTAAAGTGATAAGGTTGGTTGGATGATAAAGTATGGAATGAAAAAGTAGTTATTTTTCATATAAAAAGCAACACTATTGATTTTTTAATGAATTAAAGCTTTTCAGCTACTTAATGCACTTTAGATCATGAATATTTATTTGATATAAATTATACACTCCCTAAATCTGATGGATACAGATCACCTTCAGTCTTTAAAGAAATTCCTGGAAACAGACATCATCATTAAGACACTATAAAATGTGGGATTTCTGAGCTCATGAGTGTTAATAGACCTGACAGTTTGATTCTTCTGATCACCCAGCTGGCAGCTGCATTTCTGCCAGATTCTATTTGAACAGGCAGGCTTCTGTTATCCTTGCATGGCTGTGATAGAATGCCTGACAGGGCCACCCAAGGGAGGGACAATTTATGCTGTTTCATGGCTTCACAATGGTTCTCAATCTTTCTAATGCTGCGACCCTTTCATATAGTTCCTCATGTTGTAGTGACCCCCAAGCATAAAAGTATTTTCATTGCTACTTCATAACTGTAATTTTGCTACTGTTATGATTCCTAATGTGAGCATCTGATATGTGGAATAGATGTTGCCACCCACAGGTTGAGAAGCACTGCTTCAGAGGACGTCAGTCCATCATGGTCAGGTTGTGGCCACTGGAGCTTTGGCCAGCAGTCTGATTCTCATGGAGGCACGTGGGGAACAGAGCAGCTGATCCATGGTCAGATGTCAGCTTCAGAGGGTCTTTTCTAGTGACTTTTGCCAGCCAGGCTTCACTTCCTGAGGGTTCAATGGCCTTCAAATTCATGCCATAAACTGGGGCTTGATCTTTCAACACATGATTCAAACCATAACCCTGTAGAATAATGTCCAAGGGCATATGCTCTTGAGTCAGATTGTCTGAAGTAAGACTTCGGGTCCAGCAGTAACTATCTGTAAATCTGTGTGCTATTGCACTCACCTCTCTGCATATTTACTTCCTCAAAAAATTTGTAGCTTCTCTTTATTATGTTCCAGTCAGTATTATGATTCTTCATTGCAAGAAGAAGAAAACCACATGGATTAATTAAAACTTAATGTTTAAATATTTTTGAAACTGGAGTGTCTCATAGAAGACAGGGATGTGATTCTAGATAACCCGTGGTTTAGGAACCCTCCTTTTTTTTTTCTCTGTATAACTGTTCTACCCCTTCTTAATATAAACCAGATTTTACTCCCATTGTACCTGGCAAGAGTAATGGCATCTGCTAATAGCTCCCAAGGTCATGTCTAAGCCAGACTGCTGTGCAGATTCACGGGGGCAATTCTGACCCGCTGACTGTCAGTCAAGTGCTCAACCTGGACCAATCTCGTTAGTTTAAGAAAAGGGGTGGTGATAGGTTGGCCACACATGTGGAGCAGAGAAGGCTATCACTTGGCCTGCTCTGTCACTCTCTGCCTTATTCTCTCCAGACAGGGTCTCCTGACACTAGGCTGGCAGCCGGCAAGCCCTACTGAGCCTCCTGTCTCTGTCCCCACAGCATGGAATCACAGGCCCACAGGGGACCATTAACAGCTTTCTAGGTAGGCTCTGGGGGAATCAAACTCAGCTCTGCATGTTTGCATAGGAAGCATTCTCACCCTCTGAGCCAGAGCCCCATCCTGATTTGCCATCTTTAAGTTGTGCGCTATTACTTTTCTTCAGCACACTCTTGACATGGCTCTGGTCCCTCCCTAAATTCGTATGTACATATAATACGTTCCAGTCTCATTCACCACCACCCCATCCCCTCTCCCCTCACATTTTTGCAAGCACCCCCTATTCCTCCCAGCAAGACCTCTTCTAACGATTACACCTTTTGTGTTTTTTTCGGGTTATTTCATGACCCACGAGTTTAGCCTGGGCCACCCCATAAACACGAATGTGTATCATGTACTCATCAGTCTTAAATGAACCTTAAAGTTCAATGCTTCTAGAGTTGATCTAGATCCTCTGTCTACTCTAAATGATAAATTTCCTATTTGAGTGAACGGATCATCTTTCATGCATGTTGGTAAATCACCCTCTACTTTTCTCTACACGGCCGAACACCTTAATTTTCTTGTTTTACCTTCCTGTATGTATACACTGAGCTACAATTAAGAAATCAACTGATGTCCACAGACAGTCACAGGAGTCTACCTTGTAAACTATCCATCTGTTACAAATCAATGAGCTAGTGCTATTGTTTGTGACCACAGCATAATTTAGCTCATTCTGATAAGTATGTCATAGTTTAAAGTCATAATCTTCCATCACTAAATTATTAGTTCTACTAATAAAGGAACTGTTTTCATTTCTGTATCCTTAGAGTCCAACAGCACGGTAGGATGTAAAAGATACTTTTTAATGTGTTCAATGGGGCCAGAGAGTTGGGTTGGTGGAAAAAGTCACCTGCCACTAAGCATGGTGAACTGAGCTCACTACCCAAGACACACATGGTGGAAGGAGAAAAACAACTTCTGCACATACATCATGGTGTGCAAGTATCTTCAGCCCCCACACAATAAATAATACGTAATTAAAGTGTGTTGGATGGAGGGCTGGAAAGGTAGCTCAGTGGTTAAGAAGGCTTGCCGCTCTTGTAAATGACCTAAATTAGGTTCCCAGAACCGAGGTAAGGTGCTCACGACCACCTGTAACTCCAGCTGCAAGAGATCTGATGCTCTCAGAGCCCATGATGCTGCATCATGGGCTCCTATGCTTGTGCATTCACAAACACACACATGCACACACAAAAATGTACACATAATTAATGTGTGTCAATGGAAGACACACACATACAGACATAAACACACACATGCAAACACACACCACACACACATGTATACACATATGCATGCAAACACACAAGTGTGCACACAGTTAAAAACAAATCTTTAAAAATAAAATGTGTTAAATGGATAAATAAAACAGACAATGTAGACTAAGTATTATTGATTATAGCCCTTCATAGCTTAAATAATGGCAGAGTAGCTAAGTAAATGCCACTTTTTAACATATAGTTGATAAGATTTTTTTTTTGTCACTGGAACACACACACACTTGTGTTGGCCAGTTTTGTGTCAATTTGGCATATTAGCATCATTCTGAAAGAGAGAACCTCGACTGAGGAAATACGTCCGCTAGACTGGCCTGTGGGCAAGCAGTAGAGCAGCTTCTTGCTTGGTGATTGCTAGAAGGTCCAGTTCGTTGTGGGTGGTGACACCCCTGGGCAGCTAGTTTCCGGTGATACAAGAAAGTGGGCTGAGAGGAGCAAGTCTGTAAGCAGTGTTCATTCAAGGGCTCTGCATCAGTTCCTGACTCTGGTTTCATGCCTTGAGTTTTTGACCTGCTGTGCCTGGATGATGGACTACAAGCTATAAAACAAAATAAAATGAATCCTTTTGTCCTCAAGTTGCTTTTAGTCATGCTGTTTTACCACAGTAAGTAAGGCCATCTTTGATGTCCTAATAAGGACTGCTGTTGGAAAGAACACGGATGTTACAGTTTCTGTGAACCAACCTTATCCTTGTTATCATGTTATGGTTTGAATAAGAAATGATGCTTATGTTTTGAGGAGGGGGCCTGGCTGGAGAAAGTATTAAGTTCTAATAGCACTAATAGTTCTAGAGAAAGTACTAGGTAGGGGCAGACTTTGAAGGCTGTGTTGTGCCTACATCTGGTTGCAGCATGCTCTTTCACTTTCTGTTCTATATGAGCGTTCATTATTGCACTCTTCCTGCTAGGGGCCCTTACTATGCCACCCCACAACCTTAATTGACTGGAGCCTCAAGAACCATGAGCCAAAAGCAACCTTCCCTCTCCTAAGTTTTTTTCTTCTGCAAGGACATAGAAGCAAATCCTAGCGTGGAGGAAGTTTCAGTGGTTCAGTGATATCTGTTCACCAGCTCTTTGGGTCAAGGACCCTTGTATCTGTGTCGAGGGCAAAGTGAGGCTTGTGCTCTGAAATCTTCTCTTATAGCCACTGTTCATCCCTTGAAAGGAATGTTCTGGAAGTGTTATCAGGCTAGCTGGCTCCAGTAATAAAACAAACAAATAAAACAAACAACAACAAAAGCCCACAGCTAAGGTTCCCACCTCACTGCTTAGCAGTTGCTCTTGCTGTGTTTTCTTGTCATTCCAGCACTCGGGCTGCTTCCTCTCTCATGCCCTAGATAGCTGAGCCTTCCCCTTCTAACTTACCCTCAGCTCAGATCACCAAAGATCTCCTGGTATGACAGTCCTTGTTTGACCTTCCTCTGCCTTCCCAGAATTCCTTTCTGTACTCCAGCTGCTTGCAGACATCACCTGCAGGACAGATAAACTGCAATCCTACTTCCTCTCGAATCTGAGCAACCTATAAACCCATCCTTCACAGATTGCTGTGAATATTTTATTGTGTTCTCAAACCAGAAGGCTATTTTTAAACATAATTTTCAAATTGGACTTTGGAAAATGAGGTGGGCTGAATTCGAGCATTTACAACAAATAAGTGCATGAAAGTCCATCCCATTAAGGAGTTTTTAATTAAAAAGAACAACCCATAGGTGCCTCATTGTTCAAGCATGCTGGATCATTCAGCAGCCTCTGGAGGAAACAGAATACTTCACTCCATGCTTAACACACTCTAGACAAAATTAACCCTAGTACAAGAGTGGGCTGGCCATTAGAGGTTCAGGTAATTTTGTTTGAAATGCTAGAAGTTCCTCACTTTCATTTTGCTGAGTCTCCCAAAATAGTACTGAAAAGAGTAATCATGGCTTCAATTCTTTCATTTCTCCCTAATGTCATCATTTTAATATAAATTTTAAAAAAAAACAACAATGCAAGCAGAAATATAAATAAGGGCTGGGTAATTTTTGGCCTTAGTTCTCAACTACAATCTTGCTGAAAGAAGAGGTAGTTTATATACCCTTCATGGGCACAATACCACACAGGTTGCCTTCCCTGAGCTTGGCCAGTACTTTCAATTAATGGATTGTGGGCTCAGATAGTTCCATGCTTACAGTGGATTCCAGAGGCCAGTCACCTTTATTTCTCAGAGTAGCAAAGTCTCCTTTGTCCGCTCCTCTGATCATCATTTGTAATAGAGTTCATGGGGTCATGTTGTTTATTAGTGGAAGAAGATGAGCTAGAATAGGGAGCCAGAGATAGACAGGAGTGGGAATCAAATGGTCAATTAACATGGCTGGAAGCAGCATTCTATCATTAATAATGCTGATGCTGAGGTGTAATTAAAAGGGTTTATGGATTTGTTCTTGCCTGTGTGTCTCAGAGTGGAGGTCTGCCTTAGCACCTGCATTTCCTGGAGAACAGTAGAGCACCCTGGCCTAGCATGTACGATGTTCTGGGATCAAACCCCAGCACCACTTAAATATAAACACATAAATAAGAAATGCAGGACTGAGGCCCAGGAACCTGTAATTCATTTCTAATTCATAGCTGTAAACTATGCTGTTTCCAATAATATTTAGTAGAATTGCTCTCTATACCTTGAGGAAGGAGTAATGATTTTTCTCCTAGAACCTTCCTACAAAGTCAGTTGTAACAAATCAGAAGAGAAAAAATTAGATTTATGCATGCCTGCACATATTTACAAGGAAAAATGTAGATATGATTGGAAACTCACCTGAAGCTAAAGCTAACAACCATTCCTATCATGTTAAATGAAGTCAGGAGAGCTCAAGTGGGAGATAGAACATGGGAGAGGGACCATAGGATGGGATCCAGAGTATAAGGAACAGGAGTTGCTGCCCTGGCTGCTATCTCAGCTGTGATCTAACACTGGCACCTCTCAGTTTCGTATCCTGAACAACAAGACAGAAAGTAAAGAGTGTAAAGCAGTGAGGCTTGATGTACCTCCATGCTTTCAGTCCTGAAAGTCCATGGATAGGAGTGTTTGGGCTACAGGAACCTTGTGCTCCACCCAATGCTAATGTTAAGTGCCCATGGAATTGCTTCATCTTTGACATTGGTCTTGACAGCTGCTGCAAATGCTGTCATCCAACAATAGACACTAATTGTCTAGAATTTAGGGACTATTAAGAACAATTCTGCATGGGAATTGTCATTGTGGCTTGACTAACCATTTTTCTAACCCAGAGTGAAATGAACATGGTCAGTGTCGTATCTTGTGGAATAATAATGGCTTCACCTTCCACCAACCATATGCCAAAGGATAATGGGCTTCAGTATAGCAGTGACACAGTGGCAATAGTAATATGAGTTTTGTCCACATGTGAATGATGATCAACTTCAGAGCCGAGCTTCACCACAGTTTATAATCCACCATGCTGTGAGGCCTTTGAAAGGAAGAACAAGTCAGAGTCTATGCAAGAAAAGGCTGGGTGCTTTCCCCATGGTTTCTGACCATAAAACATCATGACCCTTAGAGAGAGAGAAGGGTTACTTAGGCTTGTGAAAGTATCACTGTGTTTATGCTGCAGTGTCTAAAATGACTTCACTGCAATTTTTTTTACCGTAGCAGCTGGTACAAAAGCAGCTAAAGAAGGTCAGATTTAGGAGACCTTCCCTTGTGAGTTAGAAAACCATATAGACCTTCAAAGATGTGTGTATTTGCAGTTGCTTGCTCACTGGAGGAGTGGCCTCTGCAGCCACAATACACATACACTTGTATGTGACAGAGTGAAGAGTATGGATGTGCCCCATAGGCCTTGCCTCTTCCATGAGCTGGCTTCTCCCTTGGTCGCCTCTGAACTGTGAGAACCCAGCCAGGCCTGCCTTGCCTGTTGCTCCATTCACTATGTTCTCTGTGACCTTCTTCCTTGATGCCTTTGAGGTAAAGGAGTTGTTTCTAGTCTTAGTACTAAGCTCTAACTCGCCTTAATGGTAAAATCTTTTTTAAAAAAAATTATACCTCTGCTTTCCTAGGTGATAATTCAAAATCAGTACCCCTTGTCTTCAATCTACTGAGAAGCACCTCCATCCCTCTGCCCAGTGATTTCCATACTATAACTCCCGTCAAAGTGTTAGGATTCCCATGTCACCTGCACAAAGCATGCCCTGTAATGACAATGTGACATAGCGCCAGAGTACTTACAAGCAAAACCAAACAGGAATAATTGGGTCAATCAAATAAAATTTTAGAGTCAAGGATGGCTATGCTACATATTTTTTAATCCTCCATTTTCAGACAATGTAAGCATCTACTTTTTGAAACTATGTATTTTTCTTCAATATTTTCTTCAATAAAGAATATTTTGTAAAAAAAAAAAACTTGGGGGAAAATTAAACATTTTTGCAGTTGGCTTTCAGTTCTCTTTGGGCAAAATAAAAGTCAAGAAACACTACAATTTTTAATGTTCTTTTGTATTTTCTCTTCTGGGAAGGGCATACTCCCCTGTGTCACACAAGAAATCTAGGTCACCAAACATCATGATGCACTTGTTTAATAACACAGTTATGACACCTTTAAGAAGGAAGTTAAACTTGGAGAAATTTCCACTTGGGATGAATAGTAAAATATAGACACTGGGTTCCTGATGCTGTTTTTCAAGCCATAAACACTGAGGTAGATAGAAGGGGATTCCAAGGATGCCCATGCCCTCATCACTGAAGTCGAGCATGTTATATCATATGGAAAACACAATTTTATAGGTATGATTAAAGTCATTGATCTTGTATATCTTCAGTTATGACTCTAATGTATTTATTTTTACAGTTCTAGATTGACTCTAAGTCCTCACTCATGCTAAGCAAGTCCCCAGCCTTCTCCAGCTTGAGCCAGAATTAGTAGAATCGGTAGGGGAGGAAGCTGGAATTTTGAAGCAGAAAACATATGCAGATACTAATAGCTTAAGGATGGGAGAGGAGGACCCCATCACTGAGAGCATGTCACATGGACACACACATGTTTTTGGTTTTGTGGCAAGATGAGGTAAAATCTCATCAAACATGAATCCCCTGTATCGGACAGCTTTCTTTTTCATCTTCATTGTGTTAGCTCTTTCTAATTGTTCATTCTAAATACTTGTTTTTATTAATCCTCTGCCATGTTTTTACCTGTGACACCTATTCCTGGTTGCCAACTTTACTACATCTGGACATAAGTAAAAACCCAAATCACTGGGCACACCTGTGAGGAATTTTTAATTAGTTGGACCATTTGAGGTAGGAAGGAAGACCTTAAATCGATATCACTTGAGGTCAGAAGAACCACCTCTAATCTGGGCACACCTTCTCAATAGCAGCCTATATAAAGGACAAGGAAGAAAGATGCTTTTTTCCTTTGTCTGCTTGTCCACACTCTCCCCAGCAAATCCATTCCTTCACTGACATTAGAGCCTACTTCTTCAGGATTCTGGTATACACTGAATACCAGCTGAGATATCCAGCCTTATGGACTAAACAACTAACTACTGGATTCTTGGACTTGCCTCTGGTAGACAGCAATTGTTGGACTAGTAGGACTATTGCCTGTAAGCCACTCCAATAGATCCCATACACACACACACACACACACACACACATATATCCATGTCTATTCCATATATATTCATATATATCCCTATCTATCACTTCTGACTAGAGCAGTGCCTCTCAACTTTTCTAATGGTGGTGATACCAATCATAAAATTATTCTGTTGCTACTTCATAACTGTAATTTTGTTATGGTTACTGAATTGTAATGTAAATATCTGATATGCAGGGTATCTGATATAGGACCCCAGCGGGGTCGTGACCCCCAGGTTGAGAACTGCTGCTCTCTAGAGCACCCTAACTAATATACCAGCCTTTTGGTGGTGGTGTTCTCCCTTAGTTTCCTTTTAATGGCTGTGACAAAACAGCTGAGGAGAGTCAACTTAATGGAGGAAGAAATTGTTTGGCTCATGGTTTTGTGTTTCATAAATCCACTGAAGTCAGCCTAATAAGGATGACTTCCCCAGTTACTGAAGTCGTTGTTTTTTTTCTTCTCAATGTTTATCTTTTGAGGCTTTTGGCAACCCTTAATGCCTTTGACACTTCCCTCCACATAACCTCACTTCATCTGTTTACAACCTAGTTCCAACAGTTGTAAAGTCAGTGGTTGCGCTGCCTCATGACTATCCGCCTGACAACTTTGTTGGTGAAGGTTTTACAGAATAAGCCCTCGCGGAATCCTAGGGATTGTTATACCCACTAAGAAGCTCAGATTTCACTCCTCCATCTACAGCAGTCATTCTGTGCTTTGATTGAATGTGTCTTCACCATGGCCCAATAGAGACCAGTGTGTCCTACAGTGTTAACAGGTAGGACCTTGCTTTGTCACTGGAGTAATACTCCTTCAGAGATGTCGCTCTCAGCGCTCAGTAGCTCTTCTCTGCCATGGGATAGCAAAGATCTCATGTTCCTATTCTTCATACCTTCAGCCATGTGTCCTTTCAGGGGGATCAGACACCACGGCCTGCATAGTTGACATCCCAGCTTCAGAACACGAGAGACAAAAGTTCTCCTCTCTATCAGCCACAGCTGTGAGCTCTCTTATTGCTTCATAAAGGGACAAAGACACTGTCACCTACAATTTCAGGGTCATTTCTGTTAATGAAAAACTTCAAGGTGTTTTCCTATGAGCCTGCCCTCCATTCATCCCTTCTTCCCCTTAAGTGTGAGCATAGCAGCGCATGTGGGATTGTTCTTCCTTCATACTCTATGTGCTAAATTCCCCAACAAGCCACTTCATGGCTTTTTGCACATTTTGCTTAGAGTCTCTTAATGGTCCTTTGGGAATCTCACTTGCCTTTGGGCTCTATAACCACAAAAACACTAGTGATAAATGCAGCCATTTGCTCTACACAGGTATAGCGGAAGCAGAAGCACTTCCCACATGATCTCAAAGGACCTGAAGTAGTACTGTCATTCAACTTTAAAATAAGGCAGTTGAAACTCAGAGGATTTAAATACTGTAGAAATCTGGCCATGATGGCACATGCCTATAATCCCAGCACTCTGCAGGCTGAGGCACTAGGATCCTGAGTAAGGCTATACTGGAACACCTTCCGTCAAGTAAAAGATACTACTGGTTTTCATATTTATCAATAACTACAAATACAACCGGGATTAAAGGTGTGTACCACCACACTTGACTAATACAACGTATTCTTAAAAGCTGTCTGTTTTCATTTTTTCATGCTACTCCATCCTGTAACCTCACCAGTTAATCATGAGTATTCAGGTACTTCACCAGGATCTCTGTGGGAACCAGGGTTCCACACATGACGGCATGACTTCAACTGTTAACTACGTATCATTGGAGCATGGCGTAACCTGAGCACCTCCTTGCTGTCTACCAGCACTGTGTGAGAAGCATCCCACTTTCATGTCCATATTATACCTTTTTTCTTTTTCTGTTTCTGTTTCTGGTTCTGGTTTTGTTTTTCAAGACAGTGTTTCTCTGTGTAGCCCTGGCTGTCCTAGAACTTGCTCTAGAGACCAGGCTGGCCTCAAACTCAGAGATCTTCCTGCCTCTGCCTAGTGAGTGCTGGGATTACAGGTGTGTTCTGCCGGCCACCACCGCCACCACCACCTGGCCCATTAGAGCTCTTCTTAATTACTGCTGGTCCAATAGGTAGGTAGGCCCTTTTGTTGTACCTTAATTTGCATTTTCCCAAATACTTGTAAATTTGAGCATCTTTTCATCTATTTAACCTTAACACTGTCTTTTATGAATTCTAGGTTGAATATAAAATTATATTTCCCACCTAATCAAAAATTAATGTCTTTGGCTTTTGCTCACTGCTTTATAAGTTATAGGAGTTAACTCTTAGTCTGTCAGGTGGCTTGTACTTTCTTCAATCTGTCAGTCATCTTTTTTTCTTGTTTTAATTATTTAACATTCTAAATGTTTTCCTAAACTTTCTTTTCTAGTAATATTACTTTCTCCTGCACAGCTTCAGAGATTCCTGTGTTGCTTAAGGACCCTTGTTTCATTTCTTTTTAATTTCTTAAACATTTAAATCTTTAATACATTTAGGATTTATTTTTGTATTTGATGTGGGATATGAGGATCATTTTTTTTCTCAGTTGCAGCAGAAAAGTTTATTAAGCTTTATCAAATTTTAATTTAGAAGAGACTAAACCATCCATCTTCCTATAAATTGAACTCCTTTGTCACTTGCTGGGTCACCATAGATATTTCGATCATTTTCTGAATTCTCTGTTGAGCTGCCGGATCTGTTCCTGGATGCCTGGTCTGATTAAAAGAAATGCTATAAACTTTTCAGATGGTAACATCAACCAATAACTTCTCCTGTTAGTGCCTGTGTTATTTAGGCTAGACACATAACTGAGTTTTCTTGATATTAGGTCTTCCAATTTAAATAAAAATTGCTTATTTGCTAAACAAATATCATAATTTGCCTAGTTGTTGTGAGCTTATCCAGCTTGTTGGGTATGAGTGATTTCATCATATTGCCTCAAAAGCAGCAACATAAAAGTGGTTGAACATTAATAATAACTTTGATATTATAGAAACTTTCTTTTGTAGGTAAACACAAAGTTTTTCATACTTATTTCTTTTTAAAGTAAGTTTTTATTCATTCGTGATTTTCACAAACTATATTTTGATCATATTTACCTCCTACCCAATTTCTCCCTCTAAATTCTCCAGGATCTATCCCCAACTTTCCCACCCCCCTTTTCCCTTTTCCCTTTAATTATGATTTTAACATGTATACATTCATATAAGTATAAATCCAATCTGTTGAGTCCATTTACTATGACTCATTTGTATGTTTTGAGGGCTGACCACTTGATATTGAATAACCAGCATAAAAGATCATCCCTGGAGAAAACAGATTCTCTCTTTCTCAGCAGTCATCAATTGCCTGTTACTCTTCATCTAAAGGTGGGGCTTTGTGACGCTTCCCCCATCTACACCAGCATATCAAGGTCCTATCTAGGCAGCCATTTTATTGAGATTTCATGGGTATAGCTTTCTCATCATACATAGAGGCCAGAACCTCCCAGCAGATGTCCTGATCCTCTGGCTCTTATAATCTTTCCATCCCCTGTTCCATGATGTTCTCTGAGTGTAGGAATTATGTTGTAGTTGTATCAGTTAAGGCTGGGCAAATAATGATCAGTTGTTCTCCGCGTTTGACCAGTTTGTGACTTTCTGTAATGATCTCCATGTACTGCAAAATTATTACTTGCTTAGGAGTGAAAGCTGTACAGTGCCCACGGGTGTATGTATGAGAGTACATGTTTAGAATGCTGTTAGAACTTAAACTGGTTTATGCAAGTGGTTGTGGGGTTCTCTTCTAGGTTCCAAGGCCTCTCCAAATGTGGGTAGTTTTCTAGGTTTAAAGTACCAAGTATAAATTCCCTCATACTAAGTGGGCCTTAAGTTGGTTACTCACACTGTAGAAGTGCCAATACTGCACTTTTGGAAACAACTATGTCCTTTCACTTGATGAATGGCCATAGGACTCAGAAGAACCTAGCTTTAACTGACGGGGAAGCCTCTTCCTTGAGAATTACCTCTCATGATACCAGAAAAGGTGCAAATGGGAGAAGATAAATCATCAGTCTTTTCAGCTGTGATGCCTGTGAAACACAGCAATGAGCAGCACAGCAAGTTATACCCAGAGGTGCAATGCTGGCACTAATATCTTAGGCAATAATCAACAGCTATCTAACTAGACCTGAATTCTGTATCACTATTTGGGAGAGTTAAGAATCTCTGTCCTCATGTGTTGGTTCTCCTCCCAAGGGTCCAACCCATGGGTGAGTACAGGGGGTCCAAGCCGAGGAGGTAAGAAGCACTGGGGTCAGCACACAGACACCAGGAGCCAGAGGAATGCAATCCCCAGGCAAAAGAATGCACACTTGTTTGTTCTTGAAGAGAGAGCACCTTTTATAGCTTCAGATGACCAATCAGGATCCTCCACACCACCTCTGAACCTGCCATTGGCTGTTCGTCTCCTGGCAGGCTCCCCAACATCAGGCCACACACCCTCCACCTGATTACTTCCACAGTCACATCATCTGAAGTCGCCCCAGGCCGTGAGCCCCAACAGTCTCTTGCAGGAATGCCCACACTCATGCAAGCCCAGAGGGTCAAGAGTACCACTTACCCTTCCAGGTTTCTTGTCTTCTCTGGACTTTTGGCCTTGGCTGACCCTTCCCCTGCACTCTCCCTGGATTTGGAATGAAGATGACTTGGAGTTCTCGGATGCCTCTCTCCCTTGTCAACATATTCATCTGTGGTATTCCTGGCCTGGGAGCACTATTTTCAGGCCCTTGAATTCTGCACATTCAGAAGCCTCATGCCACTGAAGAGCCAAGCACTGTACAATTCTTGTCCTAGGTACAATCCCAGGACACATTTTCACACCTCTTCTCCTGGCTCTGGCTTGTGTGATGCTGTTACCCTTTCTCATCATAGCTCCTGTCCATTGTGCTTTTCTCTATGGCTGGGGAAACAACCCAGATTTGGGGCTTCTTAGTTAAACCAGGTTTTACATGAAGGATTGGAAGATCAACTGACAAACAGGCTGGACAGAACCTGTGCAAAGCTTGCCCAGCCCTGTGGGCATGGTGACCCTCCATGTTGGCACTGGGCTTGGGGCTGTATAAAGAATGAGCAAGAATGGATTTGCCTAAATCTCTAGCTTATCTATATAGTTCTTTATACAGAGAATATTTTTTTCTCCATCTGTTACAAAACCAGCCCCCACCCCCCTTGGAGTCAGCCTGGGTCAAGATGTGGTGGCTAGATCCTTGCTCCATTTAAAGGTTAGGATTTTCTAACATGTGCAGCCTGACTATTCAGCAAATGAATAATTGCCAATTCATTCAGGGAGAATATTTCTCGTTTCTCTTATGACCTATCTCATAAAATCTGTCTATCTGTCCTTACTGGCAATTTCCCGGCTCCCATGCTTGCAAATGCTCATTAATGTAATGGTTAGCCAAAAATGGGGGGGGGATCTAATCATTTGGTACTTGAAGTTGAGGATATATTTTCTGCATGTATTTTTAAATAATATTTGAAGTAGTATCTTTCCTGTGGAAAACCTAGAATTTGTTTTATAAAAATAGGCTTGTTCTAATGTCAATTTTCTGCCTGAATAAAAGTGAATGAGTATTAAACACCGCTGCAGGCACTGTTGTCATTGGGATTAAAGATTCTCTGCTGTAATAAATAATTTCACAAAACAGAAATTTATCTGCAAGGTAGCCCAAGTTGTTTTTACTTTATTTTTATACATGTATTTTTCAGTCTCAGGAACATACAATTGCAGCCTAGTGTGTGAACATGAAACATTGATTTTAAAATGAATCTTAGATATTTTGAGAATGTGGTGTAGCCACCTACCTGTTAAAAGTGGTCCAGTATCTAAATAAGGAAGAGATGACTCTTCCCTGTAGGACGATGGCATATGTCTTGGTTGAAAAGTGAATCATATTTAGCATTACTGAATTTTTATCCACTCAAATAACATCAGGCCTGCATGGAGGGAAGTATAATATGTCCCGTAAAATAGGCTTTAGAATCCAGTCAACTGATACGGTTTTGAGTGGGTGGCCCTAACGGCATTTGCTCATCCAGCAATTTTTTTATACTCTCTGAGCCTCACACTGATTGACCAATAACAGGAATAATCATACTAGACAGAAGTTCCACACTGCAGCATTTCACACACCGGCATGTTTCACCGGCCAGGAGCTAAATCACTTATTGGTGCTTGAAAGAAAGTCTGATGCTTGCACACAAGCCATGGCTGCAATACGGGGAGCTATGTCCTGGAGGCCGCTTACACCACTTCACCTTCTGGTGCTAATTTTCACAGAGGGAGGAAGAAAGAACATGCATTATGGTTGCAATGTCAAATTATAAATAGCAACAGAAAAAAAAAACAAATTCAAGATGTGCTGCTGACAAGAATCTCAAATGACCAATCCCTTTATTTAAATGTCTGTGGAATATTTTCAGGGGTGCTGTTTCCAGGAAGTTTCTGGCTCTTTGGCTTACTGGGCACAAAACATTTGCTGATGTTTTATTGATATCCGGTCTCAAGTTTAAGGAATTATCCCTGGGATAATTTTTCTCTTCTGCTCCCTGTGGCTCACTACCTTCCCTGCTCCCTCTTACATGCAGAGAGGTGACCAAGGAGACAACTAATGAGTACATCTGAGGGTAAAAACGTGCCTGGAGGCAGAAGCATCTGCAGAGTGCTTCTGCTAGTCTTATTCTGATTCGCCATGGAGACTGGGATTTCCTGAGGTTAGAGGACTGAGTTTTAAATTCCATGTTTTCATATTCTAAGTTGTCTTAACCTCAAAATACGTTTTAAAAGGTACAAGATATTGAGTTATTCCCTAAGGGATGGCTTCCTGGTGATGCTACTAAACACACCAATGAAAGAAGCACCCTTTCCCTAAGGGATGGCAAACAGCTGCGGTGGCAGACAACAGCATGGCTTATTTCCTCATTCCTGTGCACCACCAAAGTGCGTTTATTCACTTAATTTTTTTTATGATATCCTAAGGTAAGATGAACGCCTACACTTTATAAGTGAACGTGCCTGTGCTCCGGGAAGTGGAGTGACTCAGTGGCTGGGACAACTGCAGACACACACACCAAAGCAGCTTGGCTCCACATCAAGGCTCCTGACCGCTCTCCTATGCTGTGCCTTCAGATCACTGAGATCATAGCAGTTGTTTTCACGAAACTGACCTTAGAAGCTGAACTTTTTATCCCAGGGGTAGATCTGAGAAAGCCAGCGGAATGATGTGACTAACAGTGGGTACTGAAAGTCCTGGAATCTGAACCTAGGTCTTGTTGGCTATCAAAACACATACTTAACTCTGTCACATAATATTTTCTGTAGAGCGGAGGTAACTGAGGGAGATGACCATGGAGTTTTCGTCTTTTACTTACTGTCTTTGTCATTTCATCAAGTGCCAGAATTTGAATGTCTGTAGTGCACTCACTTGTACTGCAGTTTGGAGCATACGTCACAAAGAAGCCACTATGCTTGTCTAGCTTCCTTAGCCCTCAGCTGGCGGCCGCTAGTCCTCGGGCTCTTCCTTTTCAGTCTGCAGCCAATCAGAACCAAGCCTTCCAGGCGAGCCTGTTTTCTTGCTCACCTTCCAGATAAGTTGTACAATGGCAAAAGTGCTGACCTAAGACAGTGTTGTGAAGCTACAGGTCACCTGCAGCCCTGCTCTTGACCCTGCAAAAGATGACAGTCCTGTCCTAATGCTTGGATCCTACTCAGCTCTCACATAACTGACACTTTGCTCTTTGGCCATGGAATCACCATTAGCACAGGTCACTTTCCCTCCTTCGAGCAGGAAGGACTGTCAGTTACCCTCAGTCTTTGGCTAGGAATAATCTAAACATCTTCCCTCTACCACCGCCCTCTGGAGTTGATGCATTGATGACTTTCTGAATGTGGGGACTGGCATGTCAGTCACCACTCCCTCCACAGGACTGTTTTTTCAAGGCTGTAACGAAAGCCTCAGGCTGTTTCATGGTTCTCCATCTCCTATGAAATCTCAGCAATTGGTGACCATTGCTAGCAGCACCAATAACTAAGGAATGGGAGTTGCATAACCAATGTGCATTCGCATTTCCTATTGAAAATAGCAGGTGCTGCACATCACCAGCACACCAGACCCTGTGCTAAGTACCAGGCATACAAATCAGTGACTCAAGTCATGTCCACAAACATCAGTACCTTTGCTCTTACCTGTATGGGCACATCTTCTCCACTTTTATTCGGCTTTCCTGATATGGTTAGGTGACCAAATGTTACATTTGTCCATTTGATGACATCAACAACGCGTGCAACTCCCCAACATGGAAGAGTCATTTTATCTCTGGTCATAAAGTATTGAAGCAGCAGAGTCACTGGGGACTTCAGAAACATAAAATAACCATTCAAAAATGATCTGTGTCACCTTCCAGAAGACAGAAATACCATGGGGTCAGATGAAAAGACAAGAATATCCTCAGGATGAAATGTGACAAGAAACAAAGATCTCCAAGCTTGAGGAGAAGCAAGAGTCACCCTGGTATGATTAGGCTTGATCGTTATCCCTAGGATGAGAGAGCACCTGTCACTAATTGAACTGGTCTGGAAGAAGCACTTATTGTACTAGATAGAACATCCAATATGCACTCTGCTTACATGGTAGGAACATACATATGTCATGGGCAGTTTGTATAGTTCTTTTAGCCTGGATACTGTTTGACATGAGCCACGTCCTCCTGTGTGTCCACCCTGACATTTATTTACCCAGCATAAATAGCTTTTGACACCGTAAGCCTCTACCTTCTACCATTCTGCTGTGAGCCGTTATAGGTTTGTCTGATAGCCTGTCCTTGAATGGTTCCTCCCTTGTTAATTACATCTCTTATATTTTCAGAACAAAGGTACCGTTTCCTTTTATTTATATTTCAAATTCTCCCTCAGAGCCTTGGGAGAACCATTTAAGTGACTGGAATCTTGGTTCTGCCATTAGCTGTCTCCACTGCCTGAGCTTGCCCACTCGTTGTTCCTGACTTCAGTTTTCTCACAAGTTTGGAAAAGGTCTCCACAAACTTTCTAACACACCGTCAGCCACCAAAATGCTGCTGCTTTGTGTCTGAATTCATCCTCTTCTAGACTCCATAATCTTTGCTTGTGTCTCTTTAGTCTGGAATAATACTGTACTTACCTGTGGAAGCATTTTAAATGTTTGGAGGGTTTC
Organism: Pachyuromys duprasi; assembly: GCA_028658305.1. Lineage (NCBI taxonomy): Eukaryota > Metazoa > Chordata > Mammalia > Rodentia > Muridae > Pachyuromys > Pachyuromys duprasi. Next base: position 16,730,131 of record CM053760.1, on the reverse strand, counting down.
GATTTTTAAACTCCAGGTACTGGGACCCAACTATAGACTTGTAAATCTTTGGGTGGAGTGTGAACATCTGATTCTAAAAGTCTGTATAGTGAATTCCAGTGTGAAACCACTTCCAGAAGGAAGTACTATTTCTCTTCGCAGGTGCTTTGGATTTTACTTTCAGTGCCTCTACTGGTCAGTACTAAAAATAAGGAATGGGGACAGCATGATTCATGCATACACACACAAGTTATTATAAACAAAGTACAGGATGAGCTTGGCTGGTTGCATTCAGTATTGCTCAAGGGAAAGGGTTGTTGTATCCCACTTGAACCACTGTTTGTTCTAAGTTTCCACCCTTGAAACTATACCTACATAGGGCACAGTAGTAAAGTTTGTTCTGTGGTCAATGTTGCTAGGTAGAATTCTCCTGCAAACGTGGGCCGTTGGTATATCTGTTAGAACTTTTCTCTAGAGTCTGTCCATGCACATACACATTGCCATACACATTGCCTCTCCTACAGTCTTCCGAAAGCATCTTGGAGTGTAGAATTGGAATCTACATGTTAGCGCTTTTTGTTTTGACTATAAACATTTTATCTCTATCCCAAAGGAAAGAAAAAAAATTGTGACTTAAAGAAATGAAAGCTCAGAGCTGAGAGTACCATGATATTTATTCTACAACTATACTTGACAACAGCCATGAAGAATGAGTTGTGGGAGGTTAGGTTTGGAGTGAGCGAAAGCTGGTGCTGAGGAACTGCTTTCTGGGGCCTCAGTCTGAAGACAAGCAGCACATTGCTGCTAAGTGATTTTATCCTGTCAGTTTCTTTTAATAATTAAGAGTTCAGCATCAAATCTAACATTCCGCACAAAGTAGCAGATGATGCGCAGTATCTCATGCGACACATTAATTCAGATTTATAGGAAACATAAACATTTCCTTTTCAAATAATATTTTAGAGTAGAGACACTTTCAAGAAGCTGGGGATCTAGCCAGTCTGTCCCTGAGAGAGAAAAGCATGAGCAAGCAGCTTTAACAAGGGAGAAGGCAGAATCTGGTCCAATAGCGATTTGAAACCTGGAGAAAATCATCTAAAAGGTGTAGGCAACAAGGAGAAACAGGACAGATAGAATGTGTTCTTTAAATGGAGCAGTGATGAAGAGGACATGGGGAAATACTGTAGCCTTTGAAGTGGAGAAGGCACGCAAAGCTGGGAAACGCTGCCACTGAGCTGTCAGAGGCATGAGTTCAATCTCTTCCTCGGTATATACAGTAATCAATTTATTTTCTATAATCATTTTTGAAGAATGGCAGCCTGGGTGACCGGTGTGGTTCAGGATCACCCCAGGGGTGAAATGTGTGTCTTCTCCTGGCCCTTCCTGACATTCAACTCTCTCCTTATCCCTAGTCTGGGTCTTTCTCTTAACGCTGGAGGATTCTTTGCTTTTTGGCAATTTCTGCCTTTGAAAAATCTGTGCACCTTCATCACCTTCTCTGAATAAACACCATAAATAAGATCTAAAAAGGGGGGAGGGAGTTCAGCCTTTAAAAAATCCAGTAAGGAAGTGTGGTACAATAGACTCTTGGGGCTGCTTAGTAGGTGGCTTTGCCTTTTTCAGCATATGTCACTGGCTGCTTTTTTGTCCCATTTTCCTCTTTGAGTGAGACTGAACTTTCTAAGCCCTTGACAGCGTGTTTGCCAGCAAGACAGACCTTCTTCTGGCAGGATTAGAGCAAAGTACCTAACACCCCACTCATGTGACCACACTTCTGATTCTTGCAGGCTTTCCTTTCTGCAGGAGGAACACTTACTCTCTATGTCCTGATACTGTGTATCTATTTATTATTTCTAATTCCTCTAGGTTCTTCCCTTAAACTCTGGGATTGACCTCTTCCATCCATGAGCAAAACTGTTTCTACGGCAAGAAACACTGACTATGGGGTGAGTGAAACACTCGTTAATCAATACATTTGTATTAGCAAATTAGGATATCTGCCTCGACATCCTCAGAAGTTACGATAATTTCTTTTAAGTTTCTTATGAGAACATTTATAGGTTTCATAAGCCATATTTATTTTGCTGGGTCAGGTATACACAATTGTGTCTTTAAAACTCGAGTTAATTCTTTTTGATAGCTTTGGAATAAATGTTCACTTTCATAGATATACCATGAGATATAAATTGACACTCAGATATCAATGAGATATCAACTCAGATATCATCTTAGTCGGCTGCATCTGTTATATTTGGAATAACCCCAGGTTGATAAAAGATTCATTCTTGTGATGTGTGTGCTCACAGTGGAGCATTTACGGGAACAGGAAAAATCCTGACTTCCAGCCACATCAAGACATTGGTTTTCCACTGTTCCTTGTCAGATTCCTGCAGAGGCACCACGGGCGCCGGACTGCCTGGGGCACAGAGAGAGCTGTACAATAGCTAGTGCAGAGGAGTTACCAGACAACCAGATGCACACTGTCACAGTGAAGGTGTGCCAGCGCCCTCTGCTTTTCCACCCCAGCGGGAAGGCTCTAATTGAAACAAAAAGGCTTAATGTCACTTAGCACATGACATTAAGCTGCATCAAAGCAAGAGAGGTCTGCTTTTCACCCTGCACTCTATGCAGAGAAGTATACTTATGCGCCGTAACATCTTTTAAACTGTCATAACAGCAGACAGCACCAAACAGAACTTCAGCTCTGCTTAGCCCCTCCTTGGAGCTCAAAATGATCAGACTGCTTTTCTTAACTCATTTATATACCTTTATTTTGAGATGGATTGTAATCTAACATGTGTAAGAGTGGATCGTTGGGTCAGTAAATATTTATTGAGCATCTACTCAGTTCATGTGACGGGTTCTCCTGAAGCTCTGAGGCTCTCATAAGTCTACATTCTAATGGAGGGACAGAATCAGCAAACATGTAAGTAGGGCTGATGTTCCATAGCCGAGTTACAGCACTTGCCCAGCATGGGCTTAGTTCCTAGCACTTCCAGGCAAAAGTCTGGAGTAGTGTCAGATGATGACAGATGTATTGGCGTCAAATAAATCCAAGAGCAATGACAAGTCACACAGTGCAAAGGGGCTGTTTGAATAAAGAAAATCTCACGGGCATATAGGATTAGGCAGTGAATGCACAGAACTAAGAGAAAGAGGACTGTCTGTCTAAGAAAAAGTGAAGGGGCTTGGATCTAGCAAATGTCATGTGCAGCAAGAGGTTCTTGTACTATTTTGCAGGCAGAAGCAGTGGGAATTTCGTACATGTTGAACATGGGATATTAGTGTAAAACGTGATTAAAATGATTCTCCAGTCTTTGGTGAACACGTATGAAGGATGGAGTTGTCACATACTTAAAGAAACAAGACATCAAAGCCAAGACTAGAGAGAGCAGAATTAGACATCCTAATGTGGGAACCAACCAGCAGTTGGATATTCAAATCTGGAGTTCAGGGGCATGGTCTCTAATGAAGGCAAACAGTAGAGAGTGATAGCTCTCAGGCAGCATTCACAGCTAGAGCTAGATGAGACAACAGTAGGTAACAATTCTCCAATGCCTACCTCCTCTTTTAAGAATTCTTTAATTGGAATGTAGTAGGTTTCACACTGACATTTTAAGGAATCTTCTGACATGGTTCGTGTGTACAATACAGATTAAGTGCATCTGCCCTAGAGGGTGGATGTGCCTGGAGACAGCAGAAGTCATAAGCTAGAGTTCAGGATGTGCTAAAGGGAACAGGGATGGGTGAGAACCAGATGAAAGAAGCCACAGTGGTGCAGGAGGAAAGTAATGGGGAAAACGTTCTTGAAATCTGGGTGCAGCCTGTTAAAGATGCTGGGGTGATTAACTGTATCAAGTATCACAAGCAGATCCCATAAATAGGAAAAGAATCTGCCACTTTACTCAGCCATATGATGTCCATGTTGGCTTTCCAGTAGCATCGTCAGTGCTCTAATAAGACGGTGGCTTGATGGGGTAGATTCAAGAAAGAATGGTAGGAAAGAGATCAATAGAGGTCCTGTTAAGTCAACTCTTTTGGTGAGTTTCTCAACCAAAGGAATCAGGGGCTTAGCAGGAGTTGTGAAGACCAGAAGTTTAATGTTTGAAAATGGGTACACATGCATGCTCTTGGAAAGAATCCAGTAAGGAGGATGACAGAGGATGAAGAAGAAGACTTGGCCAATGACTGCACTAAGCAGGTAAAGGAACCAAGTGTGCAATGGAATGTCACTGCAGGTGGGAACATGGAGGAGGAAAGCCTTGGCACGGGCAAGTAGGTGGCTGTCAAGATAGAGGTACTGGAAGACACCGTCCTGGGATTGCTTCCATTTTCTCTGCAGAGTATGAAATGGGTCTTGAGATAAAAGAGGAGATCGAAAGTAGGAAGTACATACTCAGCAAAGTATGAAACCCTCAACTTTGGTTTCAGTGTTAAATGGCCTCCAGAAGCCCATAGGTTAAAGAGATGGTCCCTAAGTCATGCTGTAGGGGCCTAGTGGAATCTTTAAGGGATAAGACTGAGTGGGAGGTTCTTATGTCATGTGCCCTAAAAGCAGCTTATGGAACCCTAGTTTCTCCATTTTCTCTGCTTCCCAGTTTGTAATGGACCAGGCTGGCCTGACCCACACCCCATCACTGCTCTCTGGTATGCAAAGTCACGAAGGCCACCAGACACTGAAATCTCTAAAGCCATGAGGTAAATGACCCCTTCTATAAGGCAGCTCTTTGAGTTCTTTGCAGTATTGTCATGAAACTGACTAATACAAAGAAAAAATGAGTAATTAACTGTTTGTGGAAAGCTTTGTACAGTCGAGAGGTCAGAGGTCAGAGTTTTGGTGTGAGATCGGCAGCCATGTGGATATGTCCCAGCTACATTCAGCTGCTTTTCAGGTACAGAAAGCCTGAAGAATAAGCATTGAGGGTGGATTCATGGCTTCTCTGCCAAATGAAGAGAATAAAGTAAAGTGAGCCACAGACCTGAAGCTAAAAGCAATGGCAACCATATCATTTTAGCAATGAGCCTTACCACACATGCAGCCAGGGGGAGTGAGAGAGAGGATCATGTCTCTGTCTCATACCATGACGACAGGGGGTAGAATTATCTCAGTGGAGATCCGCAGAGGAGCTCAGTGCTGAACACGCAGTTCTAATCTTTGTTGTGACATGAAACAACTGTCTATTTGATAAAAAGTAAGCTTATTCATTACCAAAGGCAGCTTGCACTTTGAATCTATTTAATTAAGTTTTCGCCCATTCAAATTAGTAAAGTTATGCAAAAAAAGACCATAGCTTTGAGCATTAGAATACATTCTTTAATCACTTACAATTATGAAATGAATATATTAGTGTATAATCTAAAAACAATTAGTGATTGCTACACTACATCTCAGTAATCCTTCCCTTCTAAAGTAATACATTTCCAAAGACAGAATTAAACCATCCTTCTTCTTTGCCATCTCAGTGCTTTGGGGAAACGATGACAGACAACATAATGCATGTCTCTGCCTATCTTGTAAGTCACTTTAATTTTCCTAAATTGATGGAAAGGAATCCACAGCAGTTAAGGAACTTCTCAAAATCTAATTGATAAAATTGCATTACTTAAGACAGATGCCAAAGCTGCAAAGGACTTGGCCCTGATAAAATTCTGAGTTCACCTCATACCTTCTATGTGTGAATGGGGAGTTGCCACCCAAGCCCTGACATAATGGCCTTTCATTCTAACTTGTTGTTGTTTGTGTGTATGAGGGGTGTTGCTTGTCCCCCAACCCCATGCTCATCCTCCCTCACTATATCGTGGTAGGAGGCCATGAGTGCACACTGGATACCTGCAGTGAGCCTCGCTGCCTAGTAACAGCTTGGCTGGCTTTAGAAGACCTTGTAGCCAATTAACTAAGCCACAGCCAACTGCCTAGCTGATTGATTAAGCTGTAGTCAATTAATTTGTTCTCAGTGCCTTGCTTCTACCTTTCTATAAATTCTGCCTGGTACCATTGTTGGCTAAAGTTCTCAGAGCCTGCTCTAGTTCTAGAAGCTATTGGATTCAAAAAGGTTGCTTTGTTTTGTTTTGCTCAGACTACTAAACGTAATTTGTCTAAGGAACATTTCTTTCAGCAGCACCATCAAGATTAAGTTTTACAATAAATTTCAAGGCAATAGAAAGCACCGTTGAAAAACCTCTGGTTTTCAGATAGACTTGATTCCCCAGAGAAAATGTCTGTGTTTATATCAGGTTTTCTCACATTTATGGTTGTGAGCCTAGCCTCTCATGGCTGAGCCTTCTCTCCAGCCCTTGGATAGGGTTCTCAGTTGGAAAGTTTGCAGCCTCCAAACTCTTGTAGTTCCAATTGCCAATGTGCTGTCCTTTACTTTGCTTTACTTCCTAAAGTTCTGTGGCTTAGAGGAGCCAAATTATTTTACCTTCAGATGAGATTGGTGTGGAGCCCAAAGGAGCCTCCCTTGGGCCCTGGGTGTAATTGTGAAGCTAGTCCCCAACAGACTGCACTTAACCCTTGTCTTAATGTCAGGCTTAATGGTGGGCCTATGACCAGGGCTCTGTGACACTTGAGCAATGTTGTTTCCTGTTCAAACTACAGCAAAACAGAGCTATCAACAATCCTCAATTTTAGCATAATGCCCTCCTAAAAACATGAAAAGTAAAACATAAATTATCTCTTACAGCAGACTCCTATTTCTACAGGGAACAAAATTGAATCTCTAGAGTCATTTCACTTATGTATAGAGATACAGTTTCAATATCTGAGGTGTATTTCTTAATTTTGTTCTTTTTCTAATTAAATACCTTAGTACTGATGCGTGTTCAGTATAGGCTATGGATGTAATGTTATGTGGCAACATGTGTATTCCCCATCAGTAGTATCTGAGCTTCATTCTCTATAGAGCAATGTTGTTTTCACACACCTCTAGCTACCTCTTTATGCAGGTGAAGACTATAATGTCCCATTGGCATCCTGGTTTGTACAACATTTATTGACATATGCTCATCTACTGATTG
>CM053760.1:16699009-16715950 GCA_028658305.1 Pachyuromys duprasi | reverse complement strand
AATTCTTCAAGAAGATCAGGGATTTCCAGTGGTTTGTTAGTGTGTGTTGTTGTCTCAGTTGAACTCTATTGTGGGCTCTGTGTGCCCGGCTTCGTGCTCTGTGCTAGAAGCTGTGAGCACTGCAGGCTGGTCACCCCTCTGGTCTGGAAGTTTAGCTCCTCAGTCTTTTGAGATGTCAACTGGGGGCTTTGCGCTCTGCCCTAGGCTTGCTGCTAAGGGCTCTCCCCTGGAATGGAGATTTGGCACCCCCTTCTGTGCCAGAGGCTGTGCACCACAGTCTGAGATGATATTTGGGGCACACACAGTGGGTTTGGGTTGGTGTGCCTCCGTTGAATGCAAGCCTGTCTGAAATGGTGCCCGAGGCCTTCTCTGTCTGGCCCGTGGACACACACACACACACACACGGACTGAGGTTTTTGCTGGCGGATGCGTGCAGTGTTCGCCCTCAGTGTGCGGTCTGGTCAAGATGGTCCCCGGACACTCTCAGTCTGGGGTGGCTCCGGCAATCGGTGCGCACCCGCCGCATACCCGTGGGTTGAAGCAGAACTCAAGTCCCTCTCAGACTTGCCTGCAGACTGGCACACGGACTGAGGTTTTGCTGGCGGAAGCATGCGGTGTGTGCCCGCAGTGTGCAGACTGGTCAAAACGGTCCCCCGACCCTCTTAGTCTGGGGTGGTTCTGGCTCGCCGCACACCTGCGCGGGTCGAAGCAGAACTCAGGTTCCTCCCCGATCCACCTGTGGACTCCCACACGGACCTATGTCCTCGCTGGCGGAAGCGTGCAGTGTGCACCCACAGTGCGCAGTCTGGTCGAAGCAGTCCCCCGACTCTCTCAGCCTGGGGTGGATCTGGCAATCGGTGTGAGCCTGCCGCACCCCCGGTGCAGTGTGTGCTCGCAGTGCGCAGGTCAGTGAAAATGGTACCTGGTTCCTCCTCAGACTGCCCGCGAGACTGTGTGATCCAGTCTATTATGGTGGATGCGGGTGCCAAGCGCAGCTGCTCGTTCAGATCAGAGCTATGCGCCGTTGGTCACCCGGAGATTTATCTGGGTAATAACTGGGTGTCCCTAGGGTTTTCCCACTAGATTTTCTCACCGTGGGAATTCTGCTCACCTGGCAATCTCAAATGCTGGCGTTTTAGGTCCCAGAGTTCAGTCTCCTGGTCGCTGCATTGTTTCTGCTGTCCTACACCTCAGACACAGTGTCCTCTCGTGGCAGCCATCTTGGATCTCCCAATTTTGAATTTTTAAAGGGCCTTCATATAGTAAGCTTCTTGAAACTTATTTTCACACTAAATTTTACTAAGACTTAGCACTTTCATATAAAAATAGAAGCTAACCTAAACCTTGAGAGTTAAAAATCAAAAATATCACTATAGTGAATTGTATTTTTAACAGACAGTTCATGAAAGTTATGAAGAATATTGCATCTATTACTACATGTAATCAAGCTATAATAATGTGATTGTGTAAAAGTTTTGATTAAAAAGAGCTCCACAAAGACCAAATAGATCAGGGCACAGGGGTCTTTTATGAGACGGTTTCTCCAACCAAGGACCATGTATGGATATAACCTAGAACCCCTGCTCAGATGTGGTCCATGGTAGCTCAGTATCCAACTGTAGACCCTAGTAAGGGGAACAGGGACTATTTCTGACACAAACTCAATGGCTGGCTCTTTGACCCTCCCCCCACACACACATGCCTGGGAGTAACAGCCTAGCTAGATCCCAGAAGAGGGCATTGCAGCCAGCCCTGAAGAGACAAGATAAACTAGTGTTGGATGGAAGGGGAGGAGGTTCTCCCCCATCAGTGAACTTGGAGGGGGGCAGGGAGGAGATAAAGGAGGGATAGGGATAGGGAGAGTGGGAGGGAATGAGGGAGGGGGCTACACCTGGGATACAAAGTACCTAACCTGTGATTAATATAAAAATAAATAAATTAAATTTAAAAAATAAAAATAAATCTCTACCCAGGTAGAATTATGGTACATTTTTCTATGTATAATTTTAGCCTGAAAAACAATGCAGTCCATTTGCCTGTACCATTTTTGGTGTACAACTCTAACAGGTCATATCACACATGATCATATGTAGATGTGAAACTAAAATTATTGTCGGATCACTTAAAAACAACAGCTCCATGAGATCACAAATAATCATTTTGGGAAATCACTTTGGGAACGTCTAGGACAAGGATTGTGAACGTCAAGGAATGGTACCAAATTGCAAATTGGGCCAGAGGGCTGGGGCATGTATTTCACAGCTGCATATTCTGCATAGTAAAACTCTTGCTGTCTGCTCGTGTGTACAACACTCTGGGTGATAAACAGTATTTGAGATAGAATAGGAGAGTGGTATGAACTCAGAATTTAAAAGGAAATAGTAGAGTTAAGATATACCTCCAAATTTAATTTTGCTATAAAAAAGATTAAAGTTTATCTTGTTACAGTTAATAAACTTTAGCATTAAAGCCTGAATCTGAAAGAGTGCCCTCCTTTTGTCTCTCCAGTTTTGACTGTGGTTACCTGGGAGTTCTGTCTGGAGACTAGTTTCCTGACTCTGACAATGGCAATTACAGTCTGGGCTAAGTCAAACAAGTGTGAGGTACAAACAAGCCTTTGAAGCCTTGGTTGATCCTAGGGAGCAGTGAGCATCTGGAGTAGGTGGGGGAGGAGAAGCAGTCAGAGGTCTAAGCATGCTCCCCACAAGGTTTTTGCTCTGGGTCTCACTGTGTGTGTAAAGAACAACACAAAGGTAACCAAGGACAGCAGCATGCTGGCTTCAGTCTCGGGATTCTTTCTGGTAGTTACTGATCAAGGCTGACTCGTAGATGATTAAATTCTTTTTTTTATTTCCTCCAACATAATACTTTTATTAATTACTTGGAAAATTTGTACAATGCACCCCGTCATACTCACTTTCCATTCCTCCCAGGTCTATCCTTCCCCCTTGCAACCTCTGCCCAAACAAACAAACAAACCAATGCAAAGACTCCCCCAGCCCTGACCAAGTCCAATTGGTGTTGCCCATATACACACTGGAGCGTTGTCAAACTCCCACTGGCCAGCCCCTTAAAACTCAGTCTCTGTCCCCCACCCTGTCCCCCACTCTTCATCCTAATCCCTGCTACTAGAAGCTGTCAACTGTGAGAAGTACACTTCAGTATCTTTATCACAGTGTTTAAGGACTCTCTCCAATAGCTTCCTGTCTAGACTATTTCTTTTTGGGGCAGGGCCTGTTAAATTCTCAAAGCTCATTCCATCAGGCAACTGCAGCCTTGGAAAATGCCTCAGAGTTTAGAAGGGGCTTCCTGCATCTAGCTTTGATATCCCAACAAAGTGAAAGTATTTGGAAAGCTTCTCCAAACAGTCCAAAATCTGGCTGCATTCTGTTTTATTTTATTTTTTCCTGCTAAAAAAATTGGTATTTGTAAATTGATTTCTATATGCAAAGAATTCTGTTATTGAGAAAATTCCCCCAATTGTACCGAAAATCTATGAAACTTATATTAGTTACTTGTATCTTGCTGGGATAAAACACCATGACCAAAAGCAGCTTATGAAGACAGAATTTATTTTGCCTTATGGCTCCAAAGAGAGAGTCCTCAATGGCATGTGAGTGAGGCATGACAGCAGACAGCTTTAAGTAGGAAGCTCAGCCACAAACATAACACAGGGATGAGCTGAAAGTGTGCTGAGGCTGCACACTCCCAAAGCCACTCGAGTGTCACACCCCCTCCAGGCAAGCCATACCTCCTAAAGGTTCCATGACCTCCTCAAGCAAGGACTCCAACTGAGACACTATGGGGGACATGTCATAGGCACATCATCCCAAAACATGATGGCATGAAATCACAAGAGCCTTGAACTCATTGGCACAGGACACAACTTCCTGAACAGAACACCAACAGCACAGGCTCTAAGATCAACAATCAATAAATGGGACCTCATGAAACTGAAAAGCTTCTGTAAAGCAAAAGATACTCATCAGAACAAAATAACAGCCTACAGACTGGGAAAGGATCTTCACCAACCCTATATCTGACAGAGGGCTAATATCCAGAATATACAAAGAATTCAAGAAGTTAAAAAGCAACAAATCAAATAATCCAATTATAAAATGGGGAACAGAGCTAAACAGAATTCTTTGTAGAGGAATATTGAATCACAGAGAAACACTTAAAGCAACGCTCAACCTCCTTAGTCATCAGGGAAATGCAAATCAAAATGACCCTGAAATTTCACTTTACACCCATCAGAATGGCTAAGATCAAAAACTCAAGTGACAGCACATGCTGGAGAGGATATGGAGAAAGGGGAATCCTCCTCCATTGCTGGTGGTAATGTAAACTTGTACAACCACTTTGGAAATCAATCTGATGCTTTCTCAGACAATTAGGAATAGTACTACCTCAAGAACCAATTATACCACTCTTAGGCATATATCCAAAATATGCTCAAGTACACAAGAAGGACATTTATACAACCATGTTTGTAGAAACTTTATTTGTAATAGCAAGAACCTGGAAACAACCCAGATGTCCCTCAACAGAGGAATGGATACAGAAATTGTGGTACATTTACACAATGGAATACTACTCAGCAATTAAAAACAAGGAAATCATGAAATTTGCAGGCAAAAGGTGGGAACTAGAAAAGATCATCCTGAGTGAGGTATTCCAGAAGCAGAAAGATACACATGGTATGTACTCATAAGTGGATATTAGACATATAATATAGGATAAACATTCTAAAACCCATATAACTAAAGAAGCTATACAAGAAGGAGGACCTGGGGTAATATGAACAACCTTTGCTTAGAAAGGCAAATAGGATGGGAATCAGAAGAGGAAGTAAACAGGAAACAGGACAGGAGCCTACCAGAGAGGGCCTCTGAAAGACTATACCCAGCAGTGTATCAAAGCAAATGCTGAGGCCCATAACCAAACTTTGGGCAGAATTCAGGGAATCTTATGAAAGAAGGGGGAGATAGAAACACCTGGAGGGGAAAGGAGCTCCACAAGGAGAGCAACAGAACCAAAAAATCTGGACCTAGGGGTCTTTTCTGACAATGATACATGGACCATGTATAGAGATAAGCTAGAACCCCTGCTCAGAAGTAGCCCATGGCAGCTCAGTATCCAAGTGGGTTCCCGAGTAAGGGGAACAGGGACTGTCTCTGACATGAACTCCATGGCTAGCTTTTTGACATCTACTCCCTGAGGAGGGAGCAGCCTTACCAGGCCACAGAGGAGGACATTGCAGTCTCTCCTGATGAGACCTGATAGGCTAGGGTCAGATGGAAGGGGAGGAGGACCTCCCCTATCAGTGGACTTGGAGAGGGCCATGGGAAGAATAGAAAGAGGGAGGGTGGGATTGGGAGGTAACAAGGGAGGGGGCTACAGCTGGGATACAAAGTAAATAAAATGTAATTAACATAAAAATAAAAATTGAATTTAAAAGAAACAGGCTATTGGAATAAAATTATAAAGAATTATGTCTTTACTTTAAAAAAAATAAAAAGGTATTTCCAGATAACTGTGGGTCCCAGCTCCTGGATTTTTCTTCTCTGAGTATTACATTCTGTTTGTTTGTTTTTAAATTTCACTTAATTTTTTTTGTTATTCCTTCATGTATGTCTGTGTGCTACATGTGTGCAGCCGCCCCAGAGAGGCCAGGAAAGGGCACCAGATACCCTGCGACCAGAGTTACAGCTGGGGAACAATATATGAGTGCTGGGACCTGAACCTAGGTCCTCTTGAAGAGCATGAACCATCTCAGCAGCCCGGCACTGTACTTTACACTTCCTGGTGTCCACTACCTCAAAATGATTTTCTCACCTTTTTTCCCCAATAAGGTCCAGTTAAGTTCCCTAATTTCTTTTCATATATTCTTTTCATTTATTGCTTCTCAGGTATTCATTTTCTTATTAATTGTTTTCTATTCTCAGGACTGTTGAATTTTATGCCCATTAATTATAAAACATACCCTCTGGATTTTTTATTTCATTTTTAAAATGAAAACCACAGAAATAATCCACTTTAAAATGTATGTTTCTATGTTTTGTCAAGATAAATAATTTGTGATGTTTATAAGAGCAAGCATCAATGTTTTTCAGCTCATAAAACTCTGAGAGTCATTTATATGAAATATTTATAAATTTTTATCTAAATGCATGCCAGTTTTTCTTTCAGATTTATAGTTAGTATTGTATATAATTCTTCACATACATGTATATTCATGAATTTATTCCTCTAGAGACAAAAACAAATTAACAAATACCATTACTTTACATGTTATTTCCATCAGGGAAACAAACAAGTTCCCTTTTCTGACTTCTCAGTCTCATTGATAAAAGAACCATCTGTTCTCAATGGCCTCCAAGACTGCTAACTACCTACCTTTTACATACATACATACACACACACACATATATACACACACATATATACACACACATACACCTATGTATACACACACATATACCTTTGCTGATGAATATCTTGAAAGTATATATTACTTACCTCAATGAACTAGTAATCAAAATCTAAAGAGAAAAATCCTATTAAAGGCTATAGTTAGACATTACCTTCTAAGCATTGATTTTCAGGTAATATATGAAGAGGTTCCTTTTGTGAGAGCACAGGTAATGTTTAAGCAACAAAACTTTCCTGAGACTTTCTTTTAGTCTGTTTTTTCTAGCTAACAGGAGTGAAATCAATACAAGAAGCTGGAGAGCTGTGGCTGATCCCCAGGGACATGCACCAGGAACCTTGTTGGGGTTTGTGGTGTGTCTCAGATAACAAAATGAGCTGTCTTTCATAATATTCTCAGTGTCTGCTTGCCTTGGGACAGGGGGTCTACTGACTAGCTTTGGCCACTCAAGTGACAGAGACAGCCTTTGAATTAAGAGTTATTAATGACGTGCATTAAGCTATTGCTTCCTCTGGGGAAGAGAAATCTCACCGATGATTTTCACAGTGTGCCTTATTTACTGTGGAAAATGTCTTTACATAGGACAGCCTACTTGTAAATGTTATTGAAGAGTCACACATTGAAGTTGAAGAGGCTCATTGTTCTCTATTGTAAACAAAAGAAATGATGTTTTCGTTAAGAATCTTGTAGGGCTGTGAAAAGAACTTACAGTATAAGATACCATCATTAAAAAATCATGATCTGGTCTTCCTCTTGGCTGAATTTATGGGGCAGAAAACATAGTTTGGCATTAATGTCTCTTTAAGAAGCAAAAAGAATAGCCAACTGCAAGTAGCTTCATATTTTCCTGATCCATTTACAAGATCAAATGGCTTTTATGGTTTTTGATAAGTCATAATCAGTACACACAAAAGTCCAATTAGCATTAGACACATTTCTGGATTTTGTTTCAATTAGTAAAATGTCCTTCTGGGTGAGTTTGGCCCCGCTCTAATCCTGATTACTAGCCTTCACTCCACCCGCTATGAATTTCTCCTGTGTTCCCCTGTCTCACTCTAGCCTCATCCCCCTCAGTGAAGTCATCACCTTTTAAGGCCTTAGTGTCAGACTGTGGATGACCCTTTCACTGATGTCCTGTAGAGGGTCATTCCATTCTTTGTGAAGTCAGAGCAGATTTTTCTGTTTAGCTTCTTAATGTCTATGGCAAAAGATACAGTTGGGAAATGTGTTATGATGGGAACTTTCCAGAAATAATTTTACAAACTCAGATTTCTCTTAAGACTCTGATGAAATCCATGGGTAACCAGCTATAACGGTGTTTGATTTCTTCAGGATAGAGTTGTGCTCTACTTTAAAATTCTAGACATTTTTCTCAGACTTATTTCTGTTTGACTTAAAAAGTTGAGCTGTATGTAAACAGACTTTTATTGTAAAAGGTAATTAAGGGTGAGTGGAGATCCATTCACCACTTGAGTTCTGAATATTAGAAGCTCTTCGTGCACAAGCAGAATTCAGATTTAAGCTGGTGGCTGGCCTCACTTCATTTGGAGACAGCTATAAAGTAAATGCTAGAAGAGATATCAGTACATTTGCCTAATAATATTTTGGAAATAAACAGTGACCTTCTGAAAAGCTAAACTTATTCCACTCCTTAGCTGTCTATGTAGTTACATCTCTTTACCAGGGTGAGTTTTGGACTATTTTGTTGGTAGAAGTGAGTGCTGATCTGATGCTGCTCTCTGGTCACCAGAAAACCAGTTCGGAAGTGGTTTAGTCGGCTCACCAAATACGGAATGTCATCTCCAGGCTCCCATCAACGTATTTAGTAATCACTTTGTAGTATAAATCCAAATAAACGTCCTTTTTTTTAAAATCTGAAACTAAGTTCCTGTTTGATTCTTATCTTAATTATCCCTCTTGGACCAGCAAGGTGACTCAGCAAGTAAAGACTTACGACCAAGCTTGATTCCTCAGAACTCACATAGCAGAAGGACAGATTAAATGCATGTAAGATGTCCTCAGACCTCCACATGTGACCATTACATGTGCTGCCCCTTTGTACAACATCTCCTGCCACCTGCTGCTTTGAGTGCTCCCTTTGGGGAGTTGGCTTCACCTCTCTGGTCTTGGCTGCATCTGGGCTACCCCCTGGCTTGGCTGGTGCTCGCTGTTGTAAGAGGGGGTTTCAGGTACCACAGAGCTCTCGCACGTACTGGGGCTGAGGTTGGGAAGTATAAGCAGCCTTGGACTGGAGCGGGGAAGCAGGCTGGGGTGTTCACAGCTCTTTCATGTGGGATGTCTTTAGTCGGACCAGTGGGCATTGTGTAAAATGGAGGGTACTAAAGGGAATCAGGAGCATCGCTTCCTCTGCAACCCTCACTGCATGTCGAATGACACGGACAATGAATGACAGGTTGATGATTTTTTACGTTTTATTCGTTTATTGTTGTAAAGATATGTTATAATTTGAGGGGTCTTTTCTAATCACCTATTGTAACTCCCAAATAATGAGACAGAGACTGATAGATGGGCAGACAGGGTCTAGTGTAATCCTCTTTGCTAGTCTGGCTACTTCCCAGTCGCTTGTCCTGACTTACTTGCCCTGTTGGTCCAGACTGAGCTGCTTCTGCTCCTTCAGGTCAGTCCTCATGGCCATCCTTTCTCTACCTCTTCTTTTTTCTCCTCTTACCTTGTGGTTTCTACCTGAGACAGGGAATGGAAGTCCCACCTGTTCTCTCTCACCCAGCTATAAACTCTCCAGCTTCTTCATTATCCAATCAGAGAAAATTGGGGAGCAATGTTTGCACAACATTGATCAATGAACACGATGATGCCCACATCTGGACTGCAACCAGATTTTAGGCATAGAAAACAGTATCTGAATTCACGATCAACCTCCAAGAGTCGTGCGCAAGCACACGAGCCTGTGTGTGTGTACGCAGAGGTGTGTATTATACTTATGTGTTGGGGGTGATGGGAGGACAAGTTACAGGAGAAGATCCTGTCTGTCACCATATGAGGCATGAGGATCACATTCGAGCCCTGAGGCTTGGAGGCACACGCCTTCACCCACTGACCTATTCCACTAGCCCTTAGGTTTTGTTTGACATGAGACCAAAGTACTATTTGTTGTGTAACCAAAAGGCTATTTTTTTAAATATAAAACATCTTCATATTTCTATGGTATACAAAATCTCTGAAACTAATCTGACACATTATAATTCTGTTTAATAGTAAATAATTTTAAAATGTGTCCAAAAAGTTTTTCCTGGATCCGCAGCTGTCCTTCTTTCACAAGTAGACAAGTAGACTCCTGGTAGCTAGAGGGAGAAGCTGTCAAGGCTTCTGTGGTAGGGCTGTTGCTAAGGAAGTCACAGAATGGAGGTGGTTACTCTTATGTTGTTCAACAGGCTGCACACAAGGTCGGGTTTAAAGAAGGTGAGAGGGAGCTACACTGCGAACAGAGTGGCTTTTGGACCTGGTACTTAGTTGCACTGACTCCATCATACTGATCTCTGCTCCAGCATTCACATCAGAGCTCTGTGTCTTGAGCAAAAATGTTTATACATTTATAAGATGTGTTCATTGTGTATGCACAACCAGTGAACTGCAACATGTAGCACCCAGTTGGATGGCCAGAAGGAAGATGAAGGTCCCTGTGTGAACCTTGCTGGTGCAGGCATCACCTTATTCTGCTCTCACATCACCATGTTGGCTTCTCTAAGCATTTTGTATGGCTCATCTTCAGATGCTTAGGATTCATAGATACATAATTATGCATGTGGATTCTCCTATAACGTTTACGTATTTTAAAAGTACTAAAATACACATACAATATAATTTCCCATCTCAACTACTTCTTTAATGGTTAATATAAAACATGTACATTATTGAATCACTCTTATCCATCACTTTTCCTTCTTATAAAGAGATGTCATTAATATTAAACACTACCTACTGTTCCTTTTTCTTCTCCAGACCCTGGCAACCACCTTTCTATTTTGTGTCTTTATAAATCTTATTACTTTATATGCTTTGTATAGGTAGAGCCACAAGAAATTTGTTTGTCTGCCATTATTTTATGTAGCATCATGTCCTCAGATTAATCGCTGTCAGCCCTCCTTCCTCATTGAGGGCTGTGCACAACCCTCTTTTGATCGAGTCAGTATTTTCTTATGGTCTATGCCATGCTAATACACGTAGCTCTTGCTAGTTAACTTCTGCTGTTGTAAATCATTCCGCTATGCAGCCATTCTGTAAGTTATGTGTCCATTCAGGTTTATATCTGGACTTTTTCCATTGCTGCTCGCCAAGCCGGTTGGTGACAGCTACCTCATGCAAGGGGTGAGTGGGGAGAGAGCATGGTTGTGTCTGGGGTTGAAGAAGACACCCTGGTCTTTAGTTAGATCAAGATTTGATTTAATTTCCAGTGGTACCATGTCTAATTGTCAGGTATTGATAAGTTCTGAGCTCATCTATTCTGTCCGCACAGCTACAACAGCCATCAGTGATGCAGCTAATAAGTCTCCATGGGGAGGAAAAGGAGAGAAGCATCCTAACGCTTCTGTAGGAATTAAGCAAAATAAAGTTGGCGGAAAATGCACCTAGGACGTGTTTAAGTTTCTAAAACTAATTTGGCAACTAGTAATTTTATTTTCAATATTAATTGTTCACTTGGCTTTGGACCATCTTATTTTGTTTGTGTTGAGATGGATTCAATGCTTTCTCATGTTGGCTGGAAAAACGTTCACAGATTATTTCAGTTGATATTTGCCACACTCTATAAAGCAATTATAACTATTGTTTAACTAAAAATGCATCAACAGCAGGAACAACAAAATGCTCAGCAAACTGCTCAAGATCCCATGGTCAGTAAGGAGGGAGGCAGAGCTGGGCTGAGGCTCTTCTTGTCCCCTCTGTCTTAACTGTTTTCTTATTTGTCACAATAAGCTGGTTGAAGTTCTTTGCCACCACATTCCACTCAATGTCTCTAAGTCTAGGACATCGTCACTGTTCTCCCTTGGACGACAAGTGACGCTGACATAAAGGGGATTGAAGCCTAAGCCTGAGGGAACAAGGACACACTCATGTGCTAAGGGCGCAAAGGTCAGGAATGTT
The DNA here is from genome assembly GCA_028658305.1 of Pachyuromys duprasi. Taxonomy (NCBI): domain Eukaryota; kingdom Metazoa; phylum Chordata; class Mammalia; order Rodentia; family Muridae; genus Pachyuromys; species Pachyuromys duprasi. Next base: position 16,704,399 of record CM053760.1, on the reverse strand, counting down.
GGAAATAAAGATACAAGTCTAAAACTTAATTTACATCTGAGGATTTCATCTCTAAGGAATCTCACTTCGCTGATAGCGACTTACTAATCAACTACACACTGAGTTATGAAAGGAGCTGGTGTGTTTCGTGTATGAATCCAGAAGGCAAAATCAAGCATGAAAGTACAACTTCAGGCAAATGTATAAAGCTTTGAGTCAAATGATGTGTGACCTGCACTAGCATTTTTTTCTCAGCTTTCTCTCTCCTCTTCTCCTGTGGTGTGTGTGTGTGTGTGTGTGTGTGTGTGTGTGTGTGTGTGTGTGTGTGTGTGTGTGTGTGTTTTGATAATAGCCCTCTCACCTAAGGCCATGAAATCTCCCAGAGATGGAGGAAGAAAGCTGGCAGACTGCATCACAGACCTCACCTCCTGAGGGCCCAGCTGCAGCTCCCTATGTGAGATAAAGTGTTATGTATCCTGAATGCATGCATATGCTAGAAGAGGGTGCAGGCACCACACTGAGTGCCGTCAGTGCAGAGCAGCACTTTCAATGCAGGCTGTGCACAGTGCAAACCTGCCCTAACCAGCCCCGCATCACACAGTGCTTATTGTATTCATTTCACTGGGGCCAGCATGTGCTAACAGAAAACCCTAGTAAAGCTACAGTCTGGGGGCCACAGTCACTTTACCTGTCAAACAGGCCTGGAAGATCAGCCATCATCAGGTGCCGGTTCACATGTTCCAGAGTGCCATAGAAGGAGAATGTGAGTGGGACTGACCTGCTGAGGATGAATCGACTCAGTTGTTTCAGAAAGCGAAAGCCTTGGGACTACAAGAGTTTGTTAAGGACCAGAATGAACTCAAGGCATGGTAGAACACTGGTTGTGAGCCAAGGTTAACCAAAACTCCTTTGCACAATTTAAAAAGAACATCTGTGTCTTGGGCCAGCAGAATGACTCAGTGGGTAAAGGTGCTTGCCAACAAGCCTGACAATGTGGGTTCAAGCCCTGGACCCATATAGTAAAAGGGCAGAACCAATTCCCATAGGCTTTTGTCTGACCTACACACACACACACACACACACACACTCATGCATGAACTAATTAATCCATTAATTTAAAAAATAAAAATACATGTACATAAGAAAATTGTGTCAAATTCCTCTTTCTTTATTCGTGATACTTTTATCTTTTAACACAGTTCATTTTCACTTGTATAATAGTACAACAAATCTATGTGTCATTTAAGGCATTTAGGAAACATGACTTTATTGTAAGAATCCCAACCTTTCAATGCAGATGATGCTAAGCTATAATCTCAAGGAAGCCATGCCCAGCAGACTGTGGTGTGGTCATGGGCTAAGAATCCATTGTTCCTAGTATTCCATCTCTACTATTGTCTGCATGTATTGTTCAATCTATAAACTGATTTTTTTCTGGTTATCTTCAAGTGCACATTTTTATTCTCATTTTGTGGCATATTATCATTTTGGTAATTTATTATTAAATTTGCCTTTCACTGGTAAAGAATTTCTGCAGTAAATAATACAGATATAATTTTCTGATTTCTTTCTTTCTTTTTTTCTTTCCTTTTAAATTTACCATGTAATAGATTGGACTCAAACCAGCCCCTCTGTCTGAGGGCTTGGATTATAGGCAAGTACTGCCATGCCTGGTTTGGATATAATTTTCACAGTCCTGCACTTTATAGAAGCTACTGGGGTTTTTTGTTTTGTTTTGTTTTGTTTCGTTTCATTTGTTTGTTTTTTAATAAAAACAATTCCTAAGGCCTCACATGCAGGAAGACAGAAACAGCACTCAGTGACAGGGAACGTTTAAGGATCATCAGCCCTGATGGCACAGTATGAACACTCACTTGTTTTCTTTCTTTCTTTTTTCACATTTAATTCCAACTGAAGGATATTCCACTGGACTATATTCTTTCTGCCTGCTTGGATGTTTTCTGTTTGATATTTGATTTGTAACCAAAGAAACCTAGCTTCAATCTATCCAAGCTGAAGGTACTCATAACATGCTAGAGGCTGTCCAGTGTTTCAAGACTTTAAATCCATTGGTCAGTTAATGCACAGTGCCTAACCTATTAAATTTTCTGACAAAGATGACTTTCGGTGTATTGGTGAAGTCACCTTTATTTCATCCTTATACAGTGCATAGGCAGTACCTACTGTGTCTAGCAAAGGACTTAATAGGAGTTTCTGGAGATAAATACGTATAGTTTTTAAATACTGCTTCTCATTTGACTTATGCTTTACCAGAAAATGAATGAAAGTGGTTATCCATTGCAGATAGCTTCTGGGTGAGGGCTGGGGCCATGCATCTACTGTTTTCAGTGACCTGGGAACTGATCTGGTGCAGACCTGTAGGCCTGTGCATATTCCTCAATCTGCCTGGGAGCCTATGTGCACTGGGCCTGTTATGTACAAAGGGTCTTGTTTTCTTGGTGTCCTCCATCCCCTCTGGCTCTTACACTATTTCTAACTTTGCTTCCACAGAGTTAGGCTTCCTGAGCTTCTTGGGGTGGGATTTGATGGAGACATCCCTTTTAGGATTGAGTGTTCTAATGTTTCTCATTCTCTGCATGTTGTCTGGCTGTGTGTTCCTGTATTGGTTCCCTTCTGCTGCAGAAGGAAGCTTCTCTGATGATGGCTGACCAAGACACTGATCCATGAGTATAGCAGAATGTCATTAGGAGTCTTTTTATTGTTACAGTCCTTTAGTGGAATAGCAGCGTTTAGTTTTCCTCTGGGTTGCTGAGCTCTCTAGTCTCAGTTTCTTGGTCAACTAAGCAGTGATGAGTACAGGCTCCATCTCATGGAGTCAAATCACATATTGGTTGGTTATTCCTACAAGCTTCGTACCAACAATGCACTAGCATATATCTTGCAGGCAAGACACCATGGAGATCAAAGGGCGTGTGACTGGGTTGGTGTTTACATTTCTCTTTGGGTAGCCTGCAGGCAGCAGGTCCACATCTCCATCTTCATTGAGTTGTCTAGGTATTATCCTCAGCAATGGGGCTTTGCATTCAACTTTTGGAGAACAACCCATAGTCTTACAATAGGCTAGGTTGTTTGGGAGTTCCCATGAGACCCCTTTGGATGTAACCCTATGACTATAAGCTTCATTTATTAACAAGAAATATTCAGTTGGGGCTCTGTGTCCTCTGCTCTTTGGCAATTTTATTTAGATCCGCTTCATATGTGTATTTAGGTTTACAAAGGTTTTACTGTATTAGGTTTCTATACTGCCCCTCAAATGGCCCCTAATTTTAGCTGCCTCTCCCCACAATCCCTCTATCATGCCATGTTCCTCTTCCCCTCTTCACTTGATCATTCTGTTCCAGTCCCTCCATCTATCCATAGCTATTTATTCTAATTCTTTTTTCTAATGAGATCTATCTGTCCCCCTAGTCCCTTATTTTGTACCTAACATCCGTGGTTCTATGCATTATATCATTGATCTAACAGCTAATATCCACATATAAGCAAATCCATATCATATCCATCTTTGTGAGTCTGGTTTATCTCACTCAGAATGACTTTCTCTACTTCCATCCATTTACCTGTGAATTTCATGATGTCATTTTTTTAATGGCTGAGAAATATTTTATTGTGTAAATGAAATATTTTCTTGTGTAAATGAAATATTTTCTTTATCCATTCACCTGTAGAGAGAAATCTACGTTGTTCCTATTTCTGGCTATTATGAATAGAGCAGCAATGAACATTGCTGAGCAAGTGTTTCTGTAGTAGGATGAAGCATCCTTTGAGTTTATGCCCATGAGCGGTATAGCTGGATCTTGAAGATAAATTTCCAACATCCTTAGGAACCACCAAGCTGATTTTCATAGTGGCTATACATGTTCGCACTCTCACAAGCAATGGAAGATCATTCCCCTTATTCCACATCCTTGCCTGTGTGAGCTGTCATTTGTTTCATTGATCTAAGATTAAATCTTAGTTTTGATTTGCATTTTCCTGGTGTCTAAGGATGTTGAACGTTTCTTTCAGTGTTTTGTAGCCATTTGAGATTCCTCTTTTGAGAATTCTCTGTTTTTTTAATTGGGCTGTTTTCTTGGTGTCTAGTTTCTTGAGTTCTTTATAGATTTTGGATATTAGTCCTCTATTGGATGTGGAGTTGGTAAAAATCTTTCTTATCCCATAGGCTGCCGCTTTATCCAAGTGTCCTTTGCCTTAGAAAAGCTTTTCAGTTTCATGAGGCCGTATTTATTCATTGTTAATCTCAGTGCCTGTGCTTACAGTGTTCTGTTCAGAAAGTATTTTCCTGTGCCATTGTGTTCAAGGCTACTCCCCGCTTTATCTTCTATCAGGCTTAGTATGTTTGGTTTTATGTTGAGTTAATTGATCCATCTGGCTTTGAGTTTGTTCAGGGAGATAAGTACATGTCTGTTTGCATTTTTCTACAAGTAACCATCCAGTTTGACTAGCACTATTTGTTGAAAATGTTCTTTTTCTCTAGTGTGTATTTCTGGCTTAGTTAGCAAACATCAGGTGTTCACAGATGTGAATTTATGCCTGGATCTTCCATTTGATTCCATTAATCAGTGTGTATGATTTTCTGCCACTACCATGCTGTTTTTATTACTGAAGCTCTGAGTACAATTTGAAGGTTGGAATAGTGTTGTCTCTAGCAGTTCTTTTATTATTCAGGATTGTTTTAGCTATCCTGGTTTCTCTGTATTTACATTTGAACTTGAAAATTAGTCATTCAAGATCTATAAAGAATTGTGTTGAAATTTTGATGCAGATTTCATTGAATCTGTAAATTGCTTTTGGTAGAATGCCATTTTTACTATATGGGCAATCTTCTGATATCTTCTGCTTCTTTCTTCAATGTCTTGAAGTTTTTATCATACAAGTCTTTCATTTGCTTGGTTAGAATTGCCACAAAGCATTTTATTATTATTTCAGGCTATTGTGAAAGGTGTTATTTCCCTGATTTTTGTCTTAGTTTGTCATTTGTATGTAAGAGGATTACTGATTTTTGTAAATTAATTTTGTATTCAGCTATTTTGCAGAAAGTGTTTATTAGCTGTAATAGTTTCCTAGTAGAATTTTTAGGATCACTTATGTATACCAACATATAATCTTCAAATAAAGATATTTTGATTTCTTCTTTTACAATTTGTAGCCCCTTGATCTCTTTCAGTTGTCTGCAGTGAACCATTTACAGTTTCCAAAGGGCAAGTGGTACTAAGATGTTTTAATATCAAAAGGAAGTACTGTGTAGGTTACCAAGAATAATGCAGTATCTCTGTGGGTACAAGATGGTGGCAATGAGATGATGGAAGCACAGTGTCTTAGCTCTGGTCCTGATACTCAGGGCTATCCTACTGCCCTAAGTCTTCTGTTAGGTCTGGTAACAGATCTTA
>CM053760.1:16660545-16698509 GCA_028658305.1 Pachyuromys duprasi | reverse complement strand
ATTGAGCATATTAGCCAGAGTCGTCCCTCTTGATTAGTTTCTTTAGGTGTACAGATTTTAGTAGGTTTATCCTATATAATATGTCTATATGAGTGAGTATATACCATGTGTGTCTTTCTGCTTCTGGGATAGCTCACTCAGAATGATCTTTTTCCAGTTCCCACCATTTACCTGCAAATTTCATGATTTCCTTGTTTTTTATTGCTGAATAGTATTCCATTGTGTAGATGTACCACACTTTCTGTATCCGTTCCTCAATTGAGGGGCATCTGGGTTGTTTCCAGCTTCTGGCTATTACAAATAAAGCTGCTACAAACACAGTTGAGCAAATGTCCTTATTGTGTACTTGGGCCTCTTTTGGATATATGCCTAGGAGTGGTATGGCTGGATCTTGAGGAAGCGCTATTCCTGGTTGTCCGAGGAAGCACCAGATTGATTAAAGACCCTTTCTTTCTAGATTATATCCCATATGACTTTTTTCTTCTGCAATATAGAAGAATCTCTCTCAAAACAAGAAATGAAAACAAAAAAAATCAAGAAACACACACAAAATGAACAAAAAGAAAGAAAAAGAAAAGAAGCAAGCTAAGCACCAATAAGACAGAAAAATGCCAAAACAGAACAAAATAAAACAAAACCCCACATAAATATCATCAAGTTAATTTTCTGTTGGCTAACTACTCCTGGGCATGAGCCTGCAGTGAAGCATGCTTGCTATGCCCAATGAAGACTCCATTGATGAAAACTGATTCTCCCTTTCCCAGTAGGTGCCAATTGCATATAGCTTATTAGGTTAGGTGTAGGACCCTCTGTCTATGCGCCCCTCCTCAGAGCTGAAACCACATCTTTAATAAACTCATGTAGACGCTGTGCATGCTGCCACAGTCTGTGAGTTCATATGTACATCAGTCTAGTTCAGTATGGAAGGTGTTTTCTCCCTAGAGTTACCTTTCATCTGAAGGACAGCCACACAGCAACAAATAAATGTTCACCTTTTTCTGCATCCTCACCAGTATTTGCTGTCATTTGGCCATTGTTACTAGTATAAGCTAACATTTAAAGTAGTGTCGATTTGCATATCCCTGACGACTAATGATGTTGAACATTTCTTTACATGTCTCATCCTTTGAGAATTCTCTCCTTTGTTTTCTACTCCCTTTTTTAATTGACTATTTTTTGATGTCTAGATTTTTTTCAGTTCTTTATATATTTTAGATACTAACCCTCTATTAGTTAAAAAAAAAAAGTATCATTCTTTAGGCTGCAATGTTGCTCAAATAATGATGCCTTTTACCATGTGTTTCCTCTTGTTGAAAAAGCCTTTCCCAGTGCTAGTGAGTTCAAGGCTATTCCTCACTTTCTTTTCTATAAGACTCAGGATATCTGGTCTTATGTTGAGGTTCTTCATACATTTAGAGTTGAGTTTTGTACAGGGTGATAGATATAGAACTGTTTTCATTCTTCTACACGAAGACATCCAATTTGACCAACAATGGATACTGAAGATGCTGTCTTTCCTCCAGTGTGTATTTCTGGCTTCTTTATTAAAAGCAGGCTGTTCGTAGGTTTGTGGATTTATGTCTGTATCTTAACTTTCATTCCATTGATCAGTCTGGTTTTGTGCCAATAACATTCTCTTTGTATTACTGTAGCTCCATAGTACAGTTTGAGGTCAGAGATAGTGATATCTCCAGCAGTTCTTTTATTATTAGGGATTGTTTTAGCTATCCTAGGTTCTTTGTTTGTTTTTTGTTTGGTTGGGTTTTGTTTTGTTTTGTTTTAGGGTACGTGTGCTTATATAGGAAATTAAATTTTTTTCAACTTACATCAAGAATTAGTTTTTATTTTATTGGGTATTGCATTGAATCTGTAGATTGCTTTTGGTAGGATAACTATTTTTACAATAATAATACTACCAATATATGCACACAGGAGATTTTTCTATCTATTGATGTCTTCTTCCAGCTTATTTAACATCTTTTATATGTTTGGTTAGAATTATCTCAAGATATGTTTTGGAGGCTGTTGTGAAAGGTTCTGTGTCTCTGATTTTGTCCATTTGTCATTTGTATATAGGAAAGCTAGCAATGTTTGTGAGTTAAGTCTGTATCCTGCTACTTTTCTACAATAGCTTATCTGCTTTAGAAGTTTTCTGATGGAATTTTTAGAATATGTTATGTGTGAAATCATACCATTTTAAAATAACAATATTTTGACCTCTTCTTTTTCCATTTGTATTTCCATGGTCTCCTTCAATTGTCTTATTACTGTAGCTAGGACCTTTAAGTAATATAGGTATATAGAGAGTGGAAAACCTCGTCTTGTTCCATGATTTTATTGGAAATGTTGGAGTTTCTCTCCACTTAGGTTGATGCTGGCTATGGGCTTGCTATAAATTGCCTCCATTGCATTGAAGTTTGTCCCTGGTATTCATCATCTCTCCAGGACTTTTATCATGAAGTTGTGTTGGATTTTATCAAAGGCCTTTTCTGCATCTAACAGATGATCATGTGGTTTTAGCATTTTACTCTGTTCAACCTTTAATGGTTTAGGAATCAAGGTAACTGTGGCTTCATAAAAAGAATTAAGAAATGTTTCTTTGGTTTCTATTTTGTGAAATAATTTGAGAAGTATTAAAGTTAGTTCTTTGAAGTCTGGAAGAAATCTATGCTGAATCAATCTGGTCCTGGGCTTATTTTGGTTGGGAGACTTTTAATTAACTGCTTCTACTTCACTAGGGATTTGGGGTCTGTTTAAATTGCTTATCTGATCTTGATTTACCTTTTGTAATTTCTATATATCAAGAAATTTACCCATTTCTTTTAGGTTTTCCAGTTTGGTGAAGTACAGTTTTTTTTTTTAAGTATATCTTCACAAGTCTGTGAATTTCATTGGCGCTTGCTCTAATATTCACCCTTTAATATCTATTTATAGTAATGTGAATCTTCTCTCCATCTTTTAGTTAATTTGCATAAGTATTTGCCAATCTTGTTGATTTTCTCAAAGAACCTACTCTTCATTTTATTGATTATATTGTTTTGTTGTTTCTGTTTCATTGATTGCAGTCCTCAGTTTGATTATGTGTTGCTATCTACTATTTTCAGGTATCATTTCTTTTTATTCTAGAGCTTTCATGTATGTTATTAGGTTACTAATCAGAGATCTCCGCTGTTTTCTTACGTGGGCATGTAGTGCTGTAAACTTGCCTCTTAGAACTGTTTTTCATAGGTGTTCTCATGTTGTGTTTACATTTTCATTAAATGTTTTCAATTTCCTTCATGATTTCTCTTGATTTTTCATCCAGTAATGACTTGTTCAATTTCCATGAATTTGTACACATTCCACTATTGTTAATATCCAGCCTTAATTCATGGTGGCCAGATAGGACACAGGATGTTATTTCAGCTTTTTTATATTTATTGAGATTTGTTTTGTGTCAAATATATGGTCAATTTTAGAGAAAGTTCTTTGAACATCTGAGAAGAAATTATTTTTAGTGTTTAGAATGAAGTGTTCTGTCGATGTCTGCTAGGTCCACTTGATTCATAATGTGATTTAACCCCTGTTAAATGTAAACAGTATTTCTCCTGTTTTTGTCTGAACGATCTGTCTATTGGCTAGACTGAGGAATTAGAGTCACCCATTATCAGTGTATGTGCTAGCTAGAGTTATCTAGAATAAAGGAGATTTAATTGAGAAAATGCTTCCGTAAGATTCGCCGTAAGGCATTTTCTTAGTTACTTATTGATGGAGGAAGGCCCAGCCTATTGTGGGCAGGGTTATCCCTGGGTTCTGTAAGAATGCAGTATGAGCAAGCCATGGGGAACAAGCCAGTAAGCAGCACCCCTCCATGGCCTCTGCATCAGTTCCTGCCTCCAGGTTCCTGTCCTGTTTGAGTTCCTGTCCTGACTTTCTTCAGAGAAAAACAGTGATGTGGAAGTGTAAGCCAAACAAACCCTTTCCTCTCTGAGTTGCTTTGGGACATGATGTTTCATCACAGCAATGTTCTTTCTTTGTTCTGTACATTTAGTGTTTTGACTATCATGTGTCGTGTAGAATTTCTTATATAACCCTGCCTATTTGGTATTCTGTATGCTTCTTGTACCTTGATAGACACCTCCATTTTTAGACGGGGGAACTTTTCTTCTATTAATTTGTAAAATATTTTCTGTGTCTTTTACCCATTTTTTGTTGTTGTTTTGTTTTGTCCTGCTGTGTTTTGTCTGTCTTTTCTCTATCCATTATGTGTAGATTTTTGTTTTTCCTCTATCCATTATGTGTATTTTGTCTTTTTATAGTGTCCCAGACTTCCCAGACTGTTTTGTGCCTGAATTTAATTTTTAAGATTAACAGGTTTTTTTTTTAACTGAGGTATCCATTTCTTCTATGTTACCTGAGATTCCTTTTCCATGTTTTATAATTTATTGATGAGGCTTACCTCTGAAGTTACTGTTTGACATCCTAATTTTTTTATTTCCAGTTTCATTTCCATTAAGGTATTCCTTAATGATTATATTTCTACTTTCATGTTCTGTACCGTTTTTGTCATTTTATCCTACTGTTTTGTTTGTACTTTTACTATTTTCATTAAGGCATTTATTCATATACTATCTACGGTCCTTAAACATGTTCACAAATGCTATTTTGCAGTCCTTGTCTTGTGATTCAGCTAAATTGCATTTCTCAGGTTCTATTATAACAGGGTTACCAACTTCTGGAGGAGGCATACTATCCTGGTTGTTCATGTTGGTGTTTTTGTGCTATGATCTAAGCATCTGAACTGATGCTCTTTGAGGTGTTTCTTGGTGTACATAGCTGGTCTTATCTTTGTAGAGTGGGTGTCCTGCTCTTTGGTTTGCCCACTCTGGATATTATACATATGTGATGGCTGTGGGCTCCCTGGTAGTGAGTGCTTCTGCACTCATGTCTATGCAAGGAATGACAGTGCCTACGAGGAGAGGCTGAAGGACTGTGGGAAAGATCTAGGGGACTGTGTCTGCATCAAGAGGCAGAGTCCTCAGGAGGTGGAGGTGAGATGAAAGAGGAGATCCTGCAGGCTGCTGCTACAGGACTAGGAGTAAGTCTGGAGGGATCAAAGCAGGAGACCGGAAGCACAGTGAAAATTACCCAACTCCTCCCCAGCACATGGAGGCCACTGGGGATCTCGGTGAAAAGTGTTTTGTGGATCAGTGCTGACACAAAGAAATGGAGATGGGCTAGACAGGAAAGAAGAATGGGTCAATGGAAAAGCTCTCAGCTGGTTCCACACCAAAAGGTAAAGTCCCCAAGGAAGAAAAGTATGGTGGGAGGAGAGGTCCTGCTGACAAGCAGCAGTAGGATGAAGGGTCAGTCTAGAGACAACAAATGAAAGGGCCACGGAGACCCTGAGTCTGCATCAAGAAGCCTCTCCTTCTCTTCTTAGAAAGCCACTAATGCTTGCATTGCGCCCCACCCTCGTGACTCCTCAGGGCTCTAATTACCTCCTCAAAGTTCCAGTCTCAAATACCACTAAGGCATAACTTTAGTTTTATATTTCCAGTTCACAAATTTGGGATACGCACTCATCCTGACGCAAGCATGGGTCAGTCTAATGATAGTAAAATGACAGAGAACACTCTTCTTTTAAATTATTATTATATTTTAGCTGGTTCACTAGGGTGTTTTCATTTTATTGAAAGTAGATTCTTTTCTCATATGATGTCTCAAGAATATATATTCTTTTCTCATAAAATATGTCTTTATCGTTGCCCCTGTCTCTCCTTCCAGTTCCTTCCCACCTCTCCTATCCTCTGAATCCATTCCCTTTCTGTCTCTCATTAGAAAAGAACAGGCTTCTAAGCAATAACAACCACACATGCCAAGAGAATGCTGTTCTTAATGTGAACTAGGTTTCAAGTTTGGTAAACTTGCTCCTATCTTAAAGTCAAAGCATCACGTTCCTTATATACAACTATTTAAACGACTTAGACCTGTGTTGTGTGGAAGTGTGTGTATTTGGGTGCCTATACCCAAGAGGAATTAAATGGCTTTTCTCAGGCATTGAAGCAGAAGGTCCCTCCTCTGATACAGGAACTTAAATCAGACAGCATGTGTCCCAGTGGCCAGCTTTCTGATGCAGCGAGCAGGTTCCATGTTGCTTCCCCAGGTCCATCTGCTGATGGCTTTAGTTTAAAGCTTGGCCACACAGATGTTGCTTCCTTCTCCCAGCATTGCAAAGGTGTTGTCTTTCAGATAGAAGGTTCTCAGATAGTGCAAGGATATTACTTAAACTTTGCAAGAGAAATAAAGGTGCAATCTCCAAAGATCCAGACAGCCCCCACTCAGCTATGCAGTACTATACCCAGAGATGTGAGCTTAACATGTTATCCCTGTGTGGTCAATGACTGCTTTATTCTTTCTTTTTCTAAAAGAGTCTTCAGGGACACGAGATAGTTCCTAATGCTGCCTCCAGTGAAGTGCCCATGTCCTCTGCAGAACACAAGACACCCAAGCTTGGCTCATAACATTGCTTCTAATTTGTAATTAGCAGAATAGCAGAATTAACTATTTACTTGGTTCTGAGTATGTGACATAATGAAAAATATATATTTGGAGAACTGGAGAGATGGCTAAGTGGGCAAGAATGCTTTCTGTTCTTTTGGAGTACTGGAGTTCTGCTCCCAGAACCCAAGGCGGTGAGTCACAGCTGCCTGAACCTCCAGCTGCAGGGCTCTGACACCCTCTTCTGTCCCCTGTGAGCGTTAGCACATACTCTCTCATACACATACACATAAATAAATCTTTTTTTTTAAGAAACACATACTTTTGTATCCCAAGAACAGCAGCACAAACCATTCAGACTCCAGTCTCAGATATGGATGGTTTATTGGACGCCTTTTTCAAGCTGATTGCAGTCAGGTCCACAAAAGTACTCAGGAGCCTAACTGTGACATCTACCTGTTTTTCAGAGTCAGTTTATAAAGGCACAAACCGCAATTAAGCTCATGAAGGGGGTAGATGGTGGCACAGGGTGGTCAGTTCTGACTCAAGTTATTTTTGCTAATTAGACAAGAAGTTCTAGCTGACCTTTAATTTGATTGGTCCCAAGTAAAGTTTATGGTTAGAGCCAGCTGTGCTTTTGGTTTGGGAATTTCTAGGAACAACAGGGCAATGGAGCATGCTGAACATAAACATAGTTTTTGCTCAACTTGACCTTACACAGAGATTCTATAGTTAAGAAGTGATTGCCGGGCCTGCAACAAAAATGGCTATTCTCATGCCAAAAGGACCAGGCCTCAACAATACTTATTCTTATCTTCTGCCTCCTGGCACAAGAGCTTTTAAAACCCTTTCAGTTCCCTCACTCCTATGGGTGACTTTTACATTAAAAAATAAACAAATAAAAATATTATTGATGGCTTCTTAGATAACTTTAGTATGAAGGTTGAAATTGCCAAAGTGTCAACCTGATAACTAGACTTTTGGAACTTTGACAACAGTCAATGCTAAGGAGAGAAGAGGAGTTGGAAATTGACTTCAGTGGCCAATGGCCAATGATTCCATCAACCATGCCAAGGTACAGGACCTCCATAAAAACCTTAAAGAGGGAACACTCCGGATTGTTGGGAGGCAGACAACCCTGAGAAAGATGGAAGTTTGTACCACCTCCTGCATTCCAATTGTACCTCATCTGACTGTTTTTCTTATTCTTCCTTTTAAATGTGTTTTATTTGTGTGTACATGCATGTGTGTATTCGTGGATGTGTGTTTGTCCGTGTGGATGTGTGATGAGGCCAAAATTTGATGTCATTATGTCTTCCTCGATCTTTCTCTTTTTTGCCTTATTTTTGGATAGGGTCTTTCACTGAACCTGGAGTTCACAATTTTAGCTAAAGTGACTGGCTGGTGAGTCCCATAGAATCCACATCTCCGTTTCCTAATGCTGAGATAATCGATACATAGTTGCACACCCAACTTTTATAGGGGTTCTGCGAGTCTGAATTCAGGTCCTTGCATTTTTTATCTGTGTTCTCTTTTTAGTTGTTTATATTATATAAAGCAATGACAGCAAGGTGATCACTGGCCTGAGTTCAGTGAGATGCTGTACTTGCTAAACCTTAGGAGGAAGTTGTGGGAATCAGCAGGTTCTAACCAAATCAGACAAAATCGTGTGAAATCTTGGAAACCAGTGTTTGTAATTGAAGTGGAGGCAGCATTGTGATTTGAGCCATTAATCTGTAAGGTCTGTGCTAATTCCAGATAGTGTCAGAATGAAAAGTGAATTCATTCCCAACTCTTTCAGCTGTGTTACTCTGGGCAGATTACTCTCTCTGAACCTGATGTTTGAGAACTGGAGGGGACTCAACAGAACAATACCTCTTTTGTGAAGAGCCTAATCAGTTGAGAATTGAGGCATAATAGTCAAAGGAATAGTTAAAGAAACAGCCAGATAATGGATAAAAGAGAATGTTGTATGAATGTCAACCAAGACACTTTCCCATCACGAATTTTATGATCTGCATACCCAAACCCCATCCCTGTGGTTCAACTCCATTCTCAAGGGGAGCTGCTTCTAGAGAAGAGGGGGTCAAATAGCTCAGGGATGTTGGGTCTTAGGAAAGAAAAGGGGCAGAGCAGCAGAGCCCCACCAGCTCTTTCCTCCCTCTGTCCTATTTGAGTGACTTCTCCCCAGGAGGAGCTGGGAGAAGATGGGCTGAAAAGAACAAAGTGCCTGTCTCAGGTTTTCTTTTATTGTACAAAAATACTTGAAATAAGTCAATTTATACGGAGAAAAGGGTTATTTTGCCTCATGGATTAGAAGGTTCCTAGTTATTTAGTACTGATTCTTTGGGCCTGTGCTGATGCAGAACATCATGGTGAGAGAACATGGGAGAAGAGTCCTTTGTACATCATGGAAGCAGAGAGACAGAGAGATCTGGATCCTCTTCAAAGACATGTCTCCAATGTCACCGATTTATTCTTTTACATCTCATTTTCCCAAAGTCCCACTACCCCCGAATAGCATTAACAGGTGGGCAACTGAGTCTTTAATATCTGAGCCTCTGTGAAGTTTCCAGGGATGATATTGTCTACAGTATGCTAAGCTGTTCCACATCAGTCATTAATCAAGAGAATGGCCCACAGGCATGACCACAGGGCAATCCAATAGAGAAAATTCCTCAGCTGAAATTCCTCTTCCACGCTGTGTGTCTGAGTTTGTGTCAAGCTGACAAAAACTAACAAGCATGGACGTGTTTCCAATTCGCTATAGCAGAATCTAACCATCCGGTTTCCTTGTGGAAGGAAGCACCAGAAGGGAAGTCAAGAGAGTCTCATTTCTCATCTTTATGACTGTGTTAATCCTCATTCCCCATGAAGAGGATGCAGGCTGTAGAGAATCCTATATTTCAAAATGCATCCCTGCTCATCAGCTGCTTCCTGTCTCCCTCTCTCAATTCTTCTCTTTCCCTCCATGCCGGTATCTTTTCCTGTGTTTTCAGAGGATGTTATAAGACAACAATCTATCTTAATGTATGTTAATTGCCTAGATTTTTTTACTGCAATATTTTATATTCTCCAAATAGTGCCACTTCTGCTTGCTTGACAATTTCTCTGTCAAGCAATAAGGTGTGTGTGTGTGTGTGTGTTGGGGGGGTGTTTAATGGTTAAGGCTTTCTTTTTATAATACTATTGATATACTATGAAATAATCTGAGAATGCTTTGTAAAACCCTCAATAAATTGGAGGTCTAATTTCACAAAATCAAAATCAAATGTTGTTAGACTATAAAGGAAGGATGATATCATGCCATGGAGCTGTCATGTATGATTAAGTGTCTTCCTGTTCATGAAAGTGAAATCACAAAGAAGGTAAAATGATCATGCATTGGACTTTGGGTTGGGTATCTTCAGCATGGGCTTTATAAGTCCCCTGTGCTTTCCTCAAATTAATATTTTCAAATATTTTTCTTGCTTTGAGTTTCCAGGTTGTCACCTGGTTTGTGCGTTGGAGTTCTGTTGCAGATTTATATATAAACAGATGTGCTGTTCAGATCTCCAGGGACAGTGAGAGTCTTTCCTCTTATTTCTGAAAACAATGTATGATAAACCAAATGTCACACTGAACATAAAACTTGGAAGGGAATCCATTTATATATAAAACAGTTGATTCGATGGGAAAGATTGTAAGCCTGAGCTTGAATAGTCCTAGCATTCTAGAGTAGTACCACTCAGCTCTAGGCCAAAGGTCACACATGTCCTCTCAATAAACCCACCAGTGAGAGCTCTTGCCACAGGATCTCTCTGTCTGCCTAAACACATTGCTTAAAAGAGAGAAATGGTTAAGCTGTCTACCTCTTTGAGTTGGCTGGCTTTTGTCTCATCATCAAGCAATTCTGCCCCTCCTGGAGACCGTGTGCTTCTGATTCTACAAGCAAACCACATCTGGAGTTCCTGTGGTGCCCCAAGGGGCCCCCTGGGGGTGGCTTAGACTTTGTTGGGCCATGTTTCAGATCCACCAGGAAAGACAAAATTATTTCTGCCTCTCCATGGTGGAAGCAAATAGGAAACTCTAATGGGAAACATAGCTTTTAAGACCAGCTTTTTAAGAAAGTCACTTCCCAGAACAGCAGTGAATTTGAATTTTAGTTTTTTCCGTCATGGTAACGCATCCTCCTTTCTGGTTGCCTTGCATTTGTTGCTTGTTTGTTAGCCCATGCAGCCATTTACTTAATGAGCAGTTGCTGAACACCTGCTATGCAAACATTACTTGCACCCAAGATTGTGTATTAAACAGAAAATAGCTCGTTGTCCTCATGGGCCTTGCAGCCTTTGCATGTGCGAAGCAGCTAAGGAACAAAGGATCACTGAGATAGCCTTAGACCATGCTCACCGGGTGTCCTGGGAGGTGGCTAGAGCTCTGTGCAGTTCACAGAGGAAGGTTGAGATACTTAAAGCACCTGAAGTCACACAATCCATGAAGAACCTGAGGACATGAAACATGGTTGATAATGTTTTCTTCACTTCCACATTGGAGATTTAAATATTCTGACTGATGCTCGGTTATCAAGTTGAATGGAGAGGTCTTGAAAAGGACCATTGAGATTTCCTGCCAACTATGTCCAAATGGTAAGAAGATACCGAACATGCAAAGAACAGGCAAGAGAAAGCCAGAACCAGGTTTCCAAGGCACAAATGAAAGTTTTAAACAAGGCCCAAGTGGATCCAGACATGGTGGCATACCGCTGTAATCTTAGTGCTCATTCCAGAGGTTGAGGCAAGAAGATCAGAATTCAAAGCCCACCTGGGCTACGTGGCAAGACACTATCTTAAAAATACAACCGTGTACTAATGTGACAGGGAGCTGAAAGAATGAGGTATGAGGTAAAGTTGCTTGCTGAGGCTCAGCCTAATATGGCTTTGGAAAACCAGAACAGAAGTTTGAATGGTTAGTATTAATTTAATACTGCTATGCAAAAACATAGAACAAAATACATTTCAAAACACACAAGCCTCTCCTTTATCATCAGTTGTTTAAATCTTTCTTCATAAGATTTTTACAAAAAAAAATTACTGAAAAAAATGGGTACACTAAAATAAGGGGTTTGGAAATCAACCCCAGGATTAAAAAAAAAAAAACTAATACATGACAAGCAACTTTGAGCTTCTGTAACATCTTTTATGTCATCTTATAAGTTATTCTTTTATCTTTATTCACTTTATAGTCTTGTTGTAGCCCCATTCCTCCTCCCCTTCCAGCTCAACCTCCCTCCCCTCTCCCCTTTTTCCTCAGAAAAGGGGAGTTCCCTTTCCCACCCAGCCCAGCTCATCAAGTTGCATCAGGACTGCACATGTCTTCTTCCCCTAAGGCCTAGTAAGTCAGTCCCACCAAGGGAAAGTGATAAAGAAGCTGGCAAGTGATTTTGTGTCCAATGCAGTACCCACTTCCCTTGCTAGATGTCTAAGCTGCCCCTCTTTGTAGGGGGCCTAGGTCCTTGGTTGATGCTTCAGTCCCAGCAAGCACCCCTGTCAATAGAACGAAACAACAGTCTACAAACTGGGGAAAGTTCTTCACCAATCTTACATCTGACAAAGGGGTAATATCCAAAAATATATAAGGAACTTAAGAAATCAACCACCAATAAACAAAATAACCCAATTAAAAAATGAGCCACAGAACTAAACAGAGAGTTCTCAAGAGAGATCTCAAATGGCCGAGAAGCACTTAAATAAACGCTCAACATCCTTGGCCATCAGGGAAATGCAAATTAAAAAGACTCTGAGATTCCATCCCACACCAGTCAAAATGGCTAAGATGAAAATCTCAAGGGACAGCACATGCTGGAGAGGGTATAGAGAAAGGGGAACACTCTTCCATTGTTGGTTGGAATGTAAACTTGTACGACCACTTTGGAAATCAACCTGGTGCTTTCTCAGAAAATCGGGAATAGCTTTACCTCTGGACCCAGTTATACCTCTCCTGGGTATATACCCAAAAGATGCTACACCATACCACAAAACACTTGCTCAATTATGTTCATGGCAGCTTTATTCACAATAACCAGAATCTGGAAACAACCTGTATGTTCTTCAACCAAAGAATGGATAAAGACACTGTGGCACATTTACACAAGTCATTTAAGTTTTAAAATTTAAAGATGGCTGGAAGGCCTTGTGTGACATGGTAGTGGCTCACAGTAGCAACACCTACATTTCTTCTGTATTAGTCCCTGTTCATGGCAGTAAAAGTTCTCTCCCGTTTCAATGTTTCTGAAATTGGTTTGTACCTGTCAATCAAATGTCCACACACATTCTACCAAAACCAGGGACTTTCAGAAGTTACTGTTGTGTTTCTGCATCTTGCTGGGAAAGGGAAGTATGAGAATGGGGCTATTTATAACTAGCATAATCTTAAATCAGTGAAACAGATGTTTGATACAGCTGGCTACATGATTCCTTTGCAAGCTGTTAGACATCTAGAACATTCTTTTACTCAATGCATATTGACCCCATCTGGTTCTCAGTTAGCTACTGGATGCTGGACCTTGTACATTTCTTACCACAGATGGCCTGTCCTCCCTCACAGGGATACCTCCCACTGAGTGAAGAAGCCATTTGGGGAATGTTTAGCTCATTATCTTTTTTTTAAATTACAAGACATATCACATGTCTTTTGTGGGGGGAGGTCTTGTTTTATTTGTTGTTTTTGTTTTTGTTTTCAAGACAGGGTTTCTCTGTGTAGCATTGGCTGTCCTGGACTTGTTGACTAGGCTGGCCTTGAACTCACAGAGTTCCTCCTGCCTCTGCCTCCCAAGCGCTGGGATTAAAGGCATGTGCCACCCCACCCCCACCTGCAGCATTTATCACATCTTATTTTTAGTGAGAAAGTCATTGTTATCTGGGTACGGCAAGAGACAATTTTAAGATTTTCTTCTAAGTTTTCTTCAGTTCTTGTCTTATGGGATGACATGGCACAACCATTTGTGAAGCGATGGTGTGTCTTCATTTTTATTTTTACATAAAATGAGAAATATAGTATGGATACAGAAATACAGCTGCTTAGAGTTTCCCTGTATCAGTCAGAGCCCTAGTAGAAACAGATGTCTCACTTAAATTGTGGACTCAAGAAGCATCTACCAAAGGGGGCTGTTGTAAAATGCTGAGCAGAAAGAGATGAGAGTCTTCCAGGGCTGGTGGATACAAGAGCTGTTACCAACACTTGGGCTGGAGCAATGAGGGAATGCCAGCTAGTCCACTTTGGAGGATGCATTAATGTAGAAGACCAGCTGGCAAGAGCTGTGGCCACTGGCATAAAGGAGTACAAAAGTCATCAGGGAGGAAGCAGAAGAATAAATACCTTGTGTTCTCCATCTCTGCCAGGACCTGGCCTTGGTTGAAGCTAACAGGAAAGGGAATCTGTCACACAGCTTTTACCTCTTGGGGTACAGTTAAAGTGGATAAGGGTGGAGAAGGCCTCTGGAGGAGGAAGCAGATGATATTCATCACAGCCTGTGTGCAAAGCCAAGACTGGAGCCTCTAGTTCTAAAACGTGAAGGATGAAAATAGCACAGCTCACACTTATTCCAAACAGTTCTCATTCATTCATTGAGTATCTGTTGAAGGGCTTAGATGTGCCAGAAAAAGTATATGAATTGAGCCAAGCCTTTAAAAAAAAGTCCAACTTTACAGAATTTAGAAGCATTCACTCTTGAAAGACATATGCAATACAGTCAAGTACAGAGACTGAGCACACATCTTTGAAGAAACTTATACATGGAAAATATTTATTAGCTATTAAAATTTTACACGGAGAAAAATTTTCAAAGGCTTTTGAGTCTAATCATGCAGAACTAATCTTATGATATTTAAATAGTGAGATATGTGTGTATATATGTATATGTGTACATATATATTTACATATATAGGACTAACAGCAGCTTTACTAGAAGATTACCAGTAGTAATTATTAACATTTACTTACAACAGTACATATATATTTATATATATTTGGGTTTTCAAGACAGGGTTTCTCTGTGTAGCTTTGTCTGTCCTGGACTGAAGTTGGCCTCAAACTCAGAGAAATCTGCCTGCCTCTGCCTCCCTGAATGATGGGATTACAGGCATGCACCACCATGCCTGGATCAATAGTGATATTTTTAACAATTTACCTCATATCATTGATATATTTGTTTCTTTTTTATGTATCAATCTAGTTCAATGTTATTAGATATTGTTTTGGCTTAGAAATAAAGTAGACCCCCACAAAGCTCATATGCTGAAAGCCCAGTTCCCAGCTTGTGGCACCTTGAGAGATGATTGGCTCATAAGGGTACTAATGTCATCAATGAGATGATCTGTTAACCAGTTTCTAGATGAATGAACTGTTAGGAGACAGAGCCTTGTTGGAAGAAGTAGGTCACTGGGGAAATGCCTTGAAATACTGCATCTTGATGCTAGACCTTTCTCTCATTCCCTTGTCTCTGCTTCCTAGACAAAATGGGGTGAACAGTTTTTCTCCACACACTCTTGCCATGATGTTCTGTTCTATCTCTTGGGCCCCAAACTAAAAACCAGATGAGCATTGAATAAAGGCCTCTTAAATTCTGAGCTGTACTAAAGCCTCTTCTAAGTTTATCTGTCTCAGATATTTTCTCACAGTAGTGAAAAGCTAACACAGATGTTACTCTCTTTAACCAAGTAAGTAGATGTCTCTTGCTCATGCTTTTGCATTCTTCTGCTTCAGTGACTCAAATTTTGCAACAATAACTAACGATAAGTTATTAACTTTGGGGTAAACTCTTTTTGGAAGTAGAATAAACATACAAAATCTGTGAAGGATTGAAGAAGAGGAAGAAAATATTCACATAATGTTTATTACAATATTTTTTACAATTGTCAATTTCTTGTACATGACTTATATTTTAAGCTTTATCTGTGATACACTCACATGGGAGGAATTACAGTTCATACAGGGTTGAGCACTAGGACATAGACCTTAAAGATAAAAGAGACTTCTGTAGATGGAATTAATTTTTGCTTTATAGATATAAAAGTGGTGTTTACATAATTATGTGTGTTTCTCAACAGTGTTTTGACCTAAATTAATGCTTGAGATAATGATGAAGCAAAAAGAAATAAATGCATAAAATTGCTTACAATTAATAAATATGAAGGTAAAATTAGAGCCATTTATAAGTGCTACCCTTGTTTGTATGTTGTTACAATGATAGAGAAATTAAATACTCCTCAGAACCTGTTATAGACAATTGGTTAGCTGATTAGATAGAGCTGTGGCTGTTGGTAACGTGTGAGCTGCACAGGCATTGCACTAGAATTCAGCATTCCTTGTAGTTGCCATTATGTTGGCCACTTCACTTCCTTTGTGACGGAATCAGCATATTCTCTGCTGAATGCTGAGGAGCCCGTCTGTTTACGCACATTTCCCCACAAGCTGTGTAATGACATCGATGCTAAAAATAGATTAAATTTCAGGATAGTAACAGATATAATTTGAACAGCCACAGAGGACAACCCATCATTTGGGGAGAAAGAGTTAGTTTGTAATGTGAGTGTCCTGCTATGGGTTCTGCGTCTAGGAATCCAAAGTGGTTTCCAGGGACCCAGCATATGTTCGCTGCTAAGTGGCCTGCACCTAGAATAGAGCTCTCTCTTCTCTGTGCCGCTATTTAAATTTCCATTGTAAAATAATTTCTGTGCTTTTAATGTTCACCAAGTTTTAGTCCAGCTCTGAAATTCCATGTTTTTTTTCCCTGCTAACCAAAATATTGCATATTCCTAGTTTGTTTTTTAAGTTCTTTGAAATAAGACAGCAAAAAAAGCAGTTATTTCCAGTATTAAAGTCTGATGTAAATATTGACCATAGGCACACCAAAGACACCAACAATCTGTAACGTCATGTTTTGAAAGAAATGGAAGAAAGAGTAGCAAAAGCAAGAATTCTTTTTATATGTGAAAATTTTGACCAGATCTAAAGGTAAGAGAAAAAGATTGGCAAGTAGGTGTAGATAGGCCATGAGTTTATTGCAAAATATTATACTGACTTCAGGCCAATATAAACTGACATCCACATGTCAGAATTGCATAACCTCAGACCACTGAAAGAAAAATACACGAGTATTCTGAATGTTGCTTGTAGACATTTGCCAAAAGGGCACGTTCTTCCCTTCATCTGTAGTACTTCCTCAGAGAATCCTGTGTTCTACCACAAACTTACAGGTTTAGTGGGTAGGGTAACCTGCACTTTAGATGAACTGATTTTGTAGAGCAAAGTTTGTTAGCAACAAGCTGGATGTCAGGAAGAAACAGTTGGATATATACACAATAACAACAAAGAAAAGTAAGTTTCAGAATTTGGGTCTGAGTAACAGATAAAAGAAAGGGAGAAGAAGAAAATCTTAAATTAATATTTATAGTAACATTTCTATATTGTTAATTGTGTATTAACAATACAGAATTGTGTACTATATAGTTAAGAAGTACATAATATTTTACCTGAAAATTCTCTTAAAATGGTTCACTGTCCTTTAAGTTTTGGTACTTTGAAAGATGAACTACAAACTTTTTTGAAATCATTGTTTAGAAGACCTGATAGTTCACAAATTTCAGGGTCCTGATAGGAGACAGGGGCACACACACCTTAAGAGAGTACGATGCGGTTAGGAAAGGAATTGATTACAAGGGAGAGTGTAGCATAGGTTTTAGGACAGAACTGAAGACATGGTTTGAACAATCCTTTGTTCAAACGGCAACACGATTAAGTGTATTGGAACCAGGAACAAGATGGTAAAATAAAGCTGGCGGTCCTGGACCCTTCTCCAAGGCACAAGGCATCTCACAGTAGGGATCATAGAAATAAACTCCTGACTCTACTTTCTTTAGCCTTCCCACCCTCTCCAGTGTTCCACATTTGCTGAATTCAACTGGAAGCTGTAAGAACAAGTGCAGCATAGAGACAGTGGGTGATATTTGGCACATTAATTTTAAAGGATTGAATTTACTTCTCCCCAGAGTTCTGTAAACCCTAACTGTGATAGCCGTGAATGTGACCTCATTTAGAAATAGGGTGGGGATAAGGGGGAAGAGGGAGGGAGGGTGGGACTGAGAGGAGTTGGGGGAAGTGGCCTCAATCAAATAAATTGAGAAAAATGTTAAAATATATTCAAAAAAAGAAATAGGGTGTTTGTGAGTTCAAGCAAGTTAAAATGAAGTCATAGTAGATTATGGTGAAACCCAAGTTCAATAACTCATTGTCTCTTTATAAGTAGGAAGAATTCTAGACATAGAAATGCAAAATACACAGACAGGGATCTATATGATCATAGCGATAAATACAGCTATCCACCAGCAAGCCAAGGAGTGCCAGCAACCACAGGGACCTACCAAAAGGAGGAAGGATTCTTTCCTAGCTGGTCTGGGGGCAGCATCGCCCTGCTGATAGCCAGATTCCAGACTCCTAGCCTCCAAACTGGGCACCAAACTGCTGGAGCCTGCCTGCAGAGTTGAATAGTTCTTGAGTAAGGAATGAGGATTGAAAGAAAAATTTTAAAAAACCAAGACACTACAATGGGATCTGTTCGAGAGGGCTTCCAGTAGAGACTGTCATGCACCAGTTTATTCCACAGTCCCTCTTTATAGTCAGAGCAAAGCACTTTGATACAATGAAGTTCATCAAGAAGTCAACTGAGCAGGGCACAGGGGTCTTGTATGAGACGGTTTCTACAACCAAGGACCACATGTGGATGTGGCCTGGAACCCCTGCTCAGATGGGGCACATGATAGCTCGGTGTCAGACTGAAGACGCTATTGAGGGAAACAGGGACTGTTTCAGTCATGAACTTGATGGCTGACTCTTTGACCCTCCCCCATACAAGCCGGGGAGTGACAGACTGGCTAGATCCCAGGGGAGGACATTGCAGCCAGCCCTGAGGAGACAGGATGAGCTGGGGTTGGATGGAAGGGGAGGAGGTCCTCCCTCGTTGGTGGACTTGGAGGGGGCAGGGAGGAGATGAGGGAGGGAGGGGGAGTGTGGGAGGGCATGAGGGAGGGGGCTACGCTTGGGATGCAAAGTACCTAACCTGTGATTGATACAAAAATAAATAAATTAAAAAAAAAAGAAGTCAAACTTGTTTACGTCAACCACCTGTCTATGTGATCCTCACACAAACAAAAGGAAGTGAACTTGGCAAAAACATCCTGTCTATCCCTGTCTCCAGGTGAAGGCCAAGATGAAAACATGCTTTTTGCTGAGAGCTCAATAACAAAGCAGCCTGACAAAAAAGCAGCTCTCCACAGGTAGGAGGATTGTGAACATAAAGCCACTCTGAACTATATATAAAGACCCCATTTCATTACAAAAGAAAGTCTTGGTAATTTTAAAAGGATTTCCAAGAAGTGCCACGACAAATTACAATGTATATGGACTTTATCATAATAATCAATTAGGTATAAATAAATTACAGCAATTATTGTGAAAACTCATCCAACTGCTTGGAAGTTAGCACATTTCTCACCACCCACAAGTCAAGGAAGAAATCACATATGTATAGGCCCATGTTTATGAATTCTTTCTGACCCCATAGTGTTTCAGCTACTTACTTCTGTTCTTATGACTATACCAATCAAAACAAAGACATCAAAGTATTAATTCTGTAAAAGTGTGATCAAACATTTTTCTTTCTTTTTTCATGTGTGTATATGTGCATGGCATATCTGCATGTGTGCGTGATTATTCATATTGTGTAGGTGAGTATGTATGTGCAGGTGGCCAGGTTGATGCTGGGTGTTTTCAATCACTCCCCACCTGATAGATCCAAAGTCTTCTTGCTTGATCCCCTTCTTGCTATTTGGGGGTAACCTAGCTAGCCAGTGTGTTTCAGGGATCTCTTGTCTCTACTCTCCACACACTGGAATTATGCATGGACTCTCATGCCCACTCTAACATTTAGATGGAACAGACTGATCCTCCTTCTCAGCAGCCATTAGATTTTGTAGATCTTTATCTAGTCATGGGTCCTCATGAGATTTTCCCATTCACATTGGCAAGTCAACTGCCATTATTATTGTACGAATCTTGTTTAACCATATTGTTGAGATTTCATGAATTCTGCTTATATGTCATATATAGAAAACACTATCCCACAACAGATATCCTGGTTCTCTGGCTATTACAATCTTTTATCCCCCTCTTTCATGGTGTATCCTGGACCTTAACTTTGAGTCTTATAGTAGCTGTATCAACTGGGATTGGGAACCTCACAATCAGTTCTCTGCATTTTTAACAGTTACGAATTTTTGTAATAGCCTCCATCTTCTGGGAAAAAAAAGCTTCTTTGATTTAAGGGTGAAAGCTACATTTATCTATGGCTATAAAAATTAATGTTTAGAATGGAGTTAGAAATTATACTGCTATGGGAAAGGAGCAATAGTAGGTTACCCTCAAGGGTCTGTGACTTTACCAGCCACTGGTAGTTAACTAGGTTTACAGAACTAGGCATGAATTTCCTCCTGTTCAGTGGGCTTTAGGGCCAATTAGACAGCTGTTGGTTATGCCCAAGATAAAAGTGCCACTATTGCATCCTTGGGTGTACCTTGCTGGGCTTGTCATTGTTGCATTTCATAGGATTTACATCAGAGTGAGACTATTGGTTGCTTTCTTCCTAGATAACTTGTATATCATTGTAAGATACTGTGAGAACTATTCCTTAGGAAGAAGGTTTTCAGGTCAGTCTCAGCTCAATTCCTCCAAGTGCATTCAAAGTATGTGGTGTCTTAAGCAATAGAGTCTTGCCTTCAGGCTCTAGAAAGTAACCAAGGGCAATGGTAATAGCCTATATTGTCTGGGGTGTCCCTTGACTCCCCTAACAACTCAAAGGGAGAGTTTCCATACCTAGCACTGGGTTATTTTTTATTTTGGGGTGTTTTTGTTTTTGTTTTTTGTGTTTTGTGGGTTTTTTTGCTGGATGATCTATAATACTTGAGGGAAGCATTATCACCCAAAGTAATGCATAAATTCATTAAAATATATGCATGCATACCTGTAAACTCATATATATTATGTATGTGTTTTAGCTAAACATAAATTAATGTTTATTTATGGATTTTTCAAATACCATTGCAATTATTTATCTTGCTCCTTTACTCTCTCTATGTGTATTTTCTTTTCTACCCCTCCCCAGTAAAAGCTCCACGTACTCATTTATTCTTATTTCTCTATCTAAAACACTTGTGACCTACTCATTCCCTCTAGAGTACTTCCAACCAGAGTTCTTTTTATTCAACTTGGCTGCTGTAGTTACTCTAGGTTATATACTTATTATCTAAAGATTGAGAACATGCAATATTTGTCTTTCTGAATCTGTCTTAATTCACTCTAGTTCCACTCATTACCTGATATTTTCATTATATCATATTTCTTTACAGATAAATAGGATTTCATTGTGTATATGTACCACATTTTTGTTATTCAGTCATCAGTTGGAAAACATTTAGGTTGTTTTCATGGTCTACCTGTTGTAAATAAAGTGGCAGTTGTACATAGCTAAGCAAGCATCTGTAGAGTAGACCGAGTGGTATAGGTGGGCCATATAGTAAGTCTACTTTTAGCTTTTGGTGAGTTTTCCACACTAATTTCTATATGTACCAGTGTGAAATCCCACCAAGAGTGAAAGAGTGTTCCCCTTTCCCTGCATCCCCTCCAGCATCATTTGTCGGGGTTTTCGTTTGTTTGTTTGGTGGTGGTGGTGTTATTTTATTTGGTTTTGGGGGTTTTGTCTTGTTTTTTTTTTTTTACCTTGGCCATTCTGACTGAAGGAAGTTGAAATCTCAAAGTCTCAAAGTAGTTTAATTTGCATTTTCCTACTTGCTAAGAACAATGAACACTTCATAGTAATATATACACAAGACCAAAGAGAAAGAGAGAGACAAAGCCAGAGAGAGAGAGAGAGAGAGAGAGAGAGGTGTTTTTATGAAGAACAGGCATTCTGGACACAGGAGCTGAAGCTGAGTTGTTACAATCATATGGGTACAATAATAGATATCTGAACAAAGTATAACCCAAATCCTTCCATCACCCTAGCAGCTAAGACTAAGAAGGCATCCTAAGAATGTGTGTAAATGTGACCTAGACCTGTTCAATCACAATAAAAAGACCTTTTCCTAGGAGAGTAAGTCAGTCAGCCAGTCACCTGTCTACAGGAACAGATTTCAACTCTATTGATGTCAGGTAAAGACAGATTATCAGAGAGGAGTCTGGCACATTATAAATATGTCATTCACAATGTCAAGTATAATCAACATATAAGGCCCATGAAAAAACAATAAAATGTGACAAGGAAACTAAGATTAAAAGCAGTAAATAGGGAGAGTGGGAGGGAATGAGGGAGGGGGCTACAGCTGGGATACAAAGTATATAACCTGTGATTAATATAAAAATAAATAAATTACTTTAAAAAATGACATGAAATCTGCAGGCAAATTGATGCTACTATGGAAAAAAATCATCCTGAGTGAAGTAATACAGACCCAAAAAGACAAATATTATATATGCTCTCTTCTAAGTAGATATTAGCTGTTAACCTACCTATAAAGCACAGACCTGGGAGGCTAGGTAAAGAAGAGGGCTATTACGAATAAAGCCGCTACAAATATAGTAAAAAGAAAAAAAACAAAAAACAGTAAACAGGAAATAATGAATGCTATAGCACACATTTGGGGATTAACAGGTAAGGACTTTACACAGCTGCTGCTCATGTACTTAGGAATAGAAAGGAAACTTGATCCTTAGAAACAAGGAGTGTCAGAAGAGAAAGAAAACTTTTTAAAAGAACATTCCAATCTTCTCCAATCATTAAAATATAATGTGCATTTATCCCTTTCCTTAAGAATTAACTCAACTAGGCCTGTCAATCACCTAGAAAAACAGCCCCACAGGAAGCTACCCCAGAAATTTCAAGATCCACATAAAGTCCTTTTTCTAATGTAAATCTGAGCAGTGGCTAACTCTCAGAAGCGCTCTACTCCGTGAATTCCTATTTTCTGTACCACAATCTGTAATAACATCTAACTTCTCTGAAATAGAAATTTATAAGTGAATCACATAAATTTAGAATTAAATGACAATGACAGTTTTATATGTTATAGAAAATAGAGGGAAGAAAAAATAAAAAATAGAAAACATTTGAAGGAATAATATCCAAAGAGTCCCTAAATACATGGAAACATTAACTCACCAATAAACAAGTCTGAGAAATCTGAATTCTAATGAGTTGAGCGCACACACGCACATACACACCTACAAACACACAGAACACACTTAAACACACATACACACACAAGTACATTATAGATGCACTGCCAAAAATCAAACCCAATATTCTGAGAGACTCTGAGGGTATAGGAGACGTTATATACAAACTGCAAGAGTAGACATGGATGCTAACTTTGCTCATTCCTGTGCATATTGCACTAATGACTACAGCTGCTATGTCAGGAAAAAGAAGTTAAATTCATATATGTTACAAAATAACACAAGGAAAACATAAAATGAGAAAAAAATTAAATGTGAGTGTATCTATAGATAACTCTATTGTTTAGCAAACCCATGCATAAAATAGCTCCTACAGCAGTGTTGAGATGCAAAGGCAATATGCATAAACCAATCATATACCTATACAGTGGCAGCTCACACTATAAGGTAAAATTTTAGATTAAAAAGTGTAAGAATAAACTGATTAATAGATACGAAATATGTGCACACTGTAAATTATAGAATATTGTTGAGATAGTTAATACAATGTGTAAATACGGACAGCTAAATAAATGGAGAAATATACCATGACTGTGGATTAACATTGAGGTATATTGTTCCTCCCAAAGTTATCCAAAGATTCAGTGCACTTCTGAGCAAAACTTCACAAATTGATTCAAAATTTATCTTTAAACAACAACAACAAAAATACCCAGCCAGGCAGGTGGTGGCGCATGCCTTTAAAGCCAGCGTTCCAGAAGCAGGCAGAGCTGTATGAGTTTGAAGCCAGTCTGGTCTACAAAGCAGGTTCCAAGACAGCCATGGTTGTTAGACAGAGAAACCCTGTCTTAAGAACAAACTAACAAAAAGAATTAATTTTAAAAATTAAAGACTGTAAATTACTTTAGAACATCCTGAAGGACAAAGCTGTAAGATTCACAAAATTAAACATGAAGTCTTACATAAAACCAAAATAACTAAAACAGCAAAAAAAATGAAAAGGTAAGAATAAAGAAAATTGCGACTAGAGCTGAATAGTTCGGAAATAGGTCAATATTTTATATTTATTTATTTAACTATTCACGGATAGATATAGATTCAATTTTTTTTTTATCAAAGTGGTAAAGCTATTCAACAAAGAAAGTTGTACCGCATACAATGCGAAAAACTTGTTATACAACGAAAAGTTAAACCAGCTCAAGAGGCAGGAGCAGCAGCCAGTCACCTGTTATAAAGTCCACGTTGTCACAAACAATAAAAAGCTTTCCCCCTGGCACTTATTCAGACAAGTCTCTTCCTCCAGTAAAAATGCCCTTAAAATTCTTCCATAATGAGACTAGAAGAGTTGTGTACCTTGTTGTATGGGAGGGGGGGGTGAGGATAGATTTTAATAGATAATTCATCAACATACACAAATGACTGATAAACACATCTAAAAAGTGTTCAACGGAACATGTAAGCTGGGTCATTCTGAAGCTCCCGTTCACTCCAACTAGAGCGGCTGATACGAAAGGGTGAGTGCTGACAACTCTCCGTGAGAACATGGATCCGTTGCCTTGCTGCTGGGAAAGGTGCCTATCAGAAAAGTTTGCCATAAAAGGCAGCATGCAACTCCTCAGACACAAGACTGGGCCCATCCGCATGAGAGTACACACACATACATAGCCACAGAAATCACCTGCATAAGGAAGCCCATATTAGCTTTATCCGTTATATCCCTGAGATGGAAATTAAAATGGATAAACACATTGTAATATGGGAATGTAACAGAAAACACAAGAACAAAAATGAAGTATTAATATCAGCTGCCATGTGGGTGAATCGCAAACCATTAATAAAACGAAGCCAGACACGGAACACAGTATTACTCCATTAGCATAAAATTCAAACAACCGAACACAGTATTAGTGTCAGGAACGAGAACCAAAGCTGCCTATGGGAGTAGGTAGGAATGAGTGTGAACTTGATAGCTATGGTCTGCATTTCAGCTGGCGTGCTTACAGGAGTGTAAACCACCACCAGAATTCCACATATCCTATATTTACAATGTGTGCAATGAAAATTATGCCAGAAGTGTGGAAATTTTATAAATCTTTTTATTCGGGAGATATTTCACAAATCAAATATATTATAAGTATTACATTGGTAGACCTTGGCAGCGCTGAGTTCACAACTGTAGTGATAATTAGTATTTCAAAGGATAATTCATCACATGGAACATGAGAGGTCTATTTATGAGGAAAAGGTAAAAAGTTCGTTTTGACTCCAGTTAAAACTAAAGGCTGAGTCTATAAATCCCTACTTTAAATATTTGTTTAAATATTTTTATTAAATATTTAATATTTTAAAAAATTTAACAAATCAGAGCATTTGGTGCAGCTGTCTCCATCCTTCGGCATTTCCATGTTCATGGGGAGACGAATTAAAACACCCATCTCTAGACGCACAACCAGGGCACCACATTTTGAACCCACAGTCTTTACATAAGCTATCAGCTACAGATGGGAGTTCATTTGCTTTTCTGGATATAAATAATTAAAAGCCTGTGGGGAGCATATTTTTACTTACATTCATTCCATTGTCGTTCTTCTAGCTGGTAGGAGTATGGCAAAATTATGAGTTTATTTAAAAAAAAAAAAAAAGGATGGCCTCAGCTCTTTCCTCTCCCCAATAGAATGAAATCAAACAGCAGCTGCACAGAAGCAGGAATCGCCTGTCGGGGGAGGGGAGAGCTGGCTAACATTTGGAGAAACAGGCTTTCAGAAGTGAGGGCTCCCTGGCCATCACCACATCTCAGTGTGCAGATGTTCATGCTCTGAGCCGCTTCCAAGCCCAACCTTCACCCTTGTTGGATGTTCTGTTTTATCATTGCCTCTTTATTTATGACCCCCCACATTTCCTACGATAGAAGCCTATGCTGCCCAAGCCATCAAAGGATACCCCCTACATACAAACCGATCTCTAGATTAGCTTACTTTACTCCAGTTTAGCTTACTTTATTTTTATAAATTAATTTTAATTTTAAATTAAAAAATATTAATTATTTTAAATATTTAAATAAAGCACCTATTTTCAGACCTTCAATAAACTGAAAGCCTGGATTTTAGTGTCTAGAATATCCTGCTGTAGAGCTCAGTCTACTGGCTATGACAGTTTTCTGGATAACAGGGGTCCCAACCATTGAATGCGTGTTGGCCATACTTGGTTTATAAAGCATGCGTAAGTATTTTAAGCAACTTTCTTTTTTTTCCTTTTTTTATTTATTACTTTTATATTAATTACAGTTTATTTACTTTGTATCCCAGCTGTAGCCCCCTTCCTCATTCCCTCCCAATCCCACCCTCCCTCATCTCCTTCCTGCCCCTCTCTAAGTCCACTGATAGGGGAGAACCTCCTCCCCTTCCATCTGATCCTAGCTTCTCAGGTCTCCTCAGGACTGGCTGCAGTGTCCTCTTCTGTGGCCTAGCAAGGCTGTTTCTCCCTGGGGGAGGAGGGGAGGTCAAAGAGCCAGCCATTGAGTTCATGCCAGAGACAGTCCCTGTTCCCCTTTCTAGGGAATCCACTTGGATACTGAGCTACGATGGACTGGATCTGGGCAGGGATTCTAGGTTATATCCATTCATGATCCTTGGTTGGAGCAACAATCCCATAAAAGACCATTAATATGCTCTTATATATTTGGTCCTTGTGGAGCTCCTGTCCTCTCCAAGTCATACTTACTCCCCCTTCTTTCATATGATTCCCTGTTTAAGCAACTTTCTATCCATCTGCACTGACTTCTGCCTAAAAAATATGTCTGTATACTGTGTGGGTCTGATGTGTATTTTGCCAAAAATAAAATTTAATCAAGATATTTGACATGTGGTAGCTAAAATCCATCATGAAGAAAAAATGTCTCAGCTTATATGCTTCGGGCGCCCATGTTTTCCAGGGACTTCGACTTTGCTGCCGTAATTATTTCTGTGCCATCTAAATGTCACACAGTGCTGAGCTGAAACTCACCTGCCCTGTACAATTTTAACAAATAAAATTACAAATTAAGAAACAGAAGCCTCAAAAAGCATTTGTAAGAACGGTCATTGTCTGGGGCATCTTTCTCTTTCCCCTTCTTTATTATTCTAGTACCCGCTGGCAACATCGCCATCATATCAACCACCTGTGCAGGCCTTTCTAACCCCACAAAACTCCATCTTCCCTATAGTAACAGGGGTTTGGTTTTGTTGTTTGTTGTTTTTGGTTTGGTTTGGTTTGGTTTGGTTTGGTTTGGTTTGGTTTGGTTTGGTTTGGTTTGGTTTTTTTACCATACTCTGGTTTGAAAAGAGGAGGAACACTTTTACCATACTCTGGTTTGAAAAGAGGAGGTTGTTGTATTTATTCCTGATAGGACTTAAACAAGAAATATGTGAACTATGCAGACTGAGGGCGTCCTTCTCTAATGAATCTGGTATGAGCCTAGAAAAAAAAAAAAAGGGATTCAATAAAAGCGCTTTCATGGAGCCAAAGATTGACTGATTTTCCAGCCGTGAGTATTAGTCTCATTACCAATCCTTCATTTCTAAGACTTGTAATTGGCATAATCATCGCATTAGGTGCCATCCCAGATGAACATTCCATGCTTTTCTTCCAGCCAATTCTGTAGATTTCATTCTGTGTCACAGCTTTTCACCCAATTAGAGCAGCAAAAGAGCATTTTGAGTATTTTATAATCTTTTCTCCCTTCTTGTTGTTTCCTTTTTAATTCTTCCCTCCTTTTAATTACCGTGTGTGTGTGTGTGTGTGTGTGTGTGTGTGTGTGTGTGTGTGTGTGAAGATCAAATAAAAATTTGCCTATGTTACTTCTCTCCATCTACTTTATGCATCTTGAGGCTCGAACTCAGGTCAGTAGACCTGACAGCAAATGCCATTACCAACTGAGCCATCTCATCAGCCCTGTGTTTTCTGTAAGATGTTATGATAGATGGTAAGTTGGTAGAGCAAACTATGGAAGAATGAATGTTTTAAAGTGGTGCCAGGCTCTTACATTGGTTCAGTAAATGCTTACTATAGGTGTTGCTAAATGTATGGCACTGTCTGCATTGAGACAAAGTGACAAGCCAAATGGACGGTCCCTGTACCCCCATGAAGCTTATCCTACAACACAGGAATATAGACCATATGTGAGGTTAGTGCCTACATGATACCTGAGCTGTTGATCTATGGGAGATGATTAATAAGGATCGTAGGGGTATAGGAGATGGTTAATAAGGGCAGATGATAAAAACCTGGGTAAGCAGAACTGCTCAGCTTTGAATGATTGAAACTTTACATGCTCCTATCGCCTCCAAACCATCTTTTTGAAAACAGGATGTTTCCTGGCTCATTAGCCCAGATCCTGGTAGTCACTTGCTCCTTTCACCACACACAATGCAGATGCAGAGAATTTCTGGTGTCCGTGAGCTAACTTGATATGTCACCTGCATTTAGAACATATTATTTATATGCAAACTTGCACGTACTCTCTTTGTTTGCCTTTAAGAGGTTCGTGAGACAGGGTGTTTGTTGTCAGCACCAGTAAAAACAGTGCAAACAAGAGAAGTTAGTCTGTTAGTGTGGGTTCTGGTTCAAATCCTACCTCTCACCAGCTTTGGGACCATGAGCAAAACACTGAATCTCTTTGTGCTTCTGTCTCTTAGTTAAGAGAATGGGACTAAAGAGAGTACATGTCTCATGGAATCATGATTGTCAGTTAATTTTTGTCACAAATACACAAAGAACAATGGTGGCAACTTGTTAAGTAAAATAATACCGAGAAGATGGATGCATTTGGACAGCATTTGGACATTTCCAATATTTTGTAGCTTCAGGGTCCTACCTGGTAGCATACCTACTTCTAGAGATTGAAGAGAGCTGGAAGAAAAACTAGACTTACAGCAGTTTTTTTCTGAGATTTAAAAATGTGTTAAGTATTATGTCCACTTATTTCTTGGCTGGCTTGAAAATTGAATCCATGTATATCTGAAAGGATATGTGTACTGTTTATTGTTATTTTCCTCTACCAGCAGGCAAACTTCATGAGGACTTTACTTCCTTTGTGTATTATCTTATTGTTATTTTATTTTCGTTGCTCTCTCTCTGTTTCTCTCCGTGTTTGTGTCTCTCTCTGTGTGTGTCTCTCTCCTCTATGTGTATTTGTGTTTGTTTGGTATATGTGTGTGCTTGTGTATAGGTATGTGTTTGTGTAAGCAGGTAGATATGGAGCCAGAGGTTAATATCACTGTCTTAATTGTTTACTTCTCTATCTTAAATTTTAAGACAGGATCTTGCAAAAGTCTCTAAAGCTCACTGGTTTGTCCAGACTGACTGGCAGGCAAGTCCCCAGGGACCCCTTGTCCCTGCTTCCCTGGTGCTGAAACTATGGTTGTGCATTGTTTACCTGACCTTATAAAGGGGTTCTGTAGATCTGAACTCAGATCCTCATCCTTATAAGTGAGCACTTTGTTGACTGGGAAATATTTATAAGTCTTTTATTTTATATTTCTTACTTTGAGACAGTTTTTTGCCTGGACTAGCTTTGAACTCAGTGTCTTCCAGCCTCAGCCTCCACAGTGCAGTAATTGCAGATGTGCAGCATTACATAGGGTTCTGTGGTTTTCTTTTGTTGTTCACATATGTATTCCAAGTAGCTAGGACAGTATTTGGCATGTATTTGGTGTTACATATGTTGACTAAATGATTAAAAGAAGGAATATGTGAGTAAATGAAAGATTTTTAAGTCACAAATTGTCAGGGAAGACAGTTTTAATTCTGGCTCAGTCACACCGCAGTAGGGCTTATATGCAGCTCATTGATAAAACAGATGTATTTTTAGAATTTTGTGAATCTATAGATATAGTCTGCTGGATGTTCACAGGTGATAGCTCATGTATAAGGGAACACAAATAAACAATGTAAATTAGGAGATAATGTCTTCCTGACCCTTAACCTTTCGTGGATTATGAAACCT
This sequence comes from Pachyuromys duprasi, assembly GCA_028658305.1. NCBI lineage: Eukaryota > Metazoa > Chordata > Mammalia > Rodentia > Muridae > Pachyuromys > Pachyuromys duprasi. Next base: position 16,668,787 of record CM053760.1, on the reverse strand, counting down.
CACGAAGTCTTCCTAATAAATCGTTTGAAAATTAAGATCCTTGTCCAGTTTTTCACACTACATGAACCACTGACAGAAAATACGTATTGAGTTCTGGAAAGACAAGGAACCCCAAGAACACAGTAAGCTAAGAAGATGACTGCTTCCTGAGGAATTCTGAAGAAATGTTGCAAAGCTCATAATTTCCAGGTGATTTCTGTAGTTACATTTCCAGACTTTTGTCAGCTCTCAGTTATTTATGTTGTTTAGTCTGCAGATGTGTGCAAGGCTGGGAGACATGCGTGCAATGAGGACTGTGGCTTTGACAATGGTTCCTTGCTTTGTACACAGTAACACTACAAGTACATTAAATTCAGATACCCGACAGACATCACAATGATAAATTTCATTTGCCAGAAAAAAAAAACATAGCAGCCTTTCTTTATTTCCTTTTACCTTTTGAAATATTTAATCTTTATGATACTGAAGAAAAGATTTTCTGTTTTTTAAAAGCAAACATGGTAGACGTCATTTATGCAGATGATAATGCAACACTGGCACTGAATTCAGTTTTGTGCATATGAAGCAACTAAGAAATATCAAGATAAGAAAGCCCAAAGCTTCTTTAGAATTGAAGTCCTTAATTTGTTTGCTTAGCCACCTTCTACTGTGTTGTGAGTGGATATAGTGGGGTAGCGTTATAAGTGTGAGTCCACCTAACAACATCTGACTTAGTGTGCACGTCCTGTCTGTCTGTGCTTCTGAAGCCTATGCCACTGTCACACCATGAGGTGGCAATTCTCTTGTCTCACTCACAGGTTAATAAATTGAATGAGAAATGTGTAGGGATTGCGGCAAAGGAGAAATCTGAACCCATAATTCCACTACTTTGAATGCCATTCTGTCACTGTATTCACCCATCTGGCAAGCAGTGGCTGCACATGGCCAACAAGCTCTGACCATGAAATTCGGTTTAGAGTCACAAAGCAGACGGCACTTCCCGTGCCTGCACATATGTGACCACAGCTCTCCAAATGCAAGTTGATACGTGTTCCCATTCTCATTCATAAGATTACTCAGATTTTTTTTTTGTGATTATTATGCTGAAGAGATCTGAGAGTTTGCTAAAGGCTTCCTGAGATAACAAAGGCTACAGATACAGTTCAAAACCTCAATGTCATGGGTTTCCCTTATGTGTTATCAGTGTTAACATTGTATCTCATTTTTGATCCACTGTGATTATAAAGACATAAAGGATAACATTGAATCAGGAAAAAATAAGGGGAAATAAGCATTTATTGAGCACTTATATTAGCCAAGACTTCTTGGGCTTCCCCGGTTTTAAGTAAACTTATTCATTCACTGGGGATGGTGGTAGATGAAATTTCAAGTTAGCGGTGAGTATGTTCTAGAGACTGGCTTGGGTCCAAAAATGGGGGTGGAGATGACTGTTGATGCTGGTGACAGAGATGGAGATGAAGACAGATGAGGATGAGGGTGAATAACGGATGGAGATGAAAATGACCTCATGGAAAGAGATAACAGTGGAATTGAGACGAGGAATTGTGTTATTTTGAATAAAAAATGACCACCATAGGCTCATGTATTTGAACACTTGTGCGACTCGCGTTACCGTCTCGCCAGCAAGAACAACACGGCACACACAGGATCCTTCTGCAGTAAAGTTTTAATGCATCTTGAGAGGGAGAGCAAAAGCTTACAACGAGTAGAGACGGAGACCCTGAGCGGCAGAAACCCAGCCCTTATATAGAAAACTATCCTCCGCTTAGGATGTGTCAGCCTCTGATTGGCTGTTACGCATCAGGTGGGATGACGCCACGGGAGAGGCAGAGCACAATGAGTGGAAATTTCCTTTGCACATGCTCAGCTTTCTTGTTTATCGGTTTGGGACACAGGATATCAGCGCCATCTTGTAATGGCGAATGTGAGTGCGGCCCCTCACAGAGTGATAAATAAACAGAAAGTCGTTTGTTTGGTATGAAAGTTGCCACTACAATGGGAGTAGAAACTTGGCGAGTGCCTTTGAGATGCTACAGTCTTCTCACAGACAGAAGACAAGAGACAGTTCACCCTGGAAGATGTGGAAACACCTAAGGGAGACCTGAGCAATTAAGCATAGCTAAATAAGTAGGGAAGATGTTCTGGGTAAGGGGAAACGGGAAGAGAGGAAGGAGAAGGGGGTGCATAAACAAATCAGGTAGCATGATGTGGACTAGTAATGTCTCCAATTTAATTTTGAGAAAATGAAGGATCTTCAAAAAAGTATATAATCTAGTGACACAACAAAGCAAGACTCAAATTCAGGTTTTCCAGCCTCAAATGTCTCATCTTTTCCATTACACTGTATGTGTGACCAGGACTAGAGTCACCAGCATAGCAAGCGCTCCCTTCTGCTATCTGTGAGTTCTCTATGGCGGAAGACCGGATGTTCACCCACCCAGTGTTGTCTATGGAGACAGTATATGTCTTACACTACCTCTCAGCCACCTTGGCCATCTTGAATAGGCTTCCGCGGTTTCTTCTGTGTCTTTTCTGGCCAAACAAACTACAATTTGCCTAAGCTGTCGATGTTAGGAAAACATTTTTATTTTACCACCATCTTCCTGTGCTATAGATTTTTCAGCCTGCCTTTTACCTCTGTGTTCTCTGTGTATCTCGTATAAATGGAACATAACGGTTTCCACAACTGAGAAGGAAGTCCTCTTTCAATGTGTTCTGCAAACTAATAGTGTGCATTGCCAAGAAATGCCCTCTAACAGATTGTTCCATCAGACAGTTTAATCACTTGCCATTAACTGAGACCTCAGGAGTTTTTCTATGATGGTGATGTTACCAAGAGTCTTTAGTAAACACTTCTTAGCCACGGTGTATCATCGAATAAAGAGGTACCAAATTTTGAAAAATTTGGGCATCAGCTTTGGCCATGCTGTGTAGAATTCCTTAGTCATTTTGACTCTTAGTTTCCTAGTGTGTGAAGTAGGAATAGCCATAGTGAACCTGCCTATTTAATAATGTTTGTGTGCATGGTACATGCATGTGTATTTGTATACACTGTGTGTGCGCATGTGTACACATGTGTGTACATGTGTGCTAGCCTTTGTGTGTTCATGTGTGTTAGCCTGTATATGTACATGCATGCTAGCTTTTGTATGTGTATATGTGTGTGTTTGTGTGTATTCTGTTGGCTAGAAATGTGGTATGACTCTCTTCCTTCCAGAGTCTTGGTGATACCACTTTCTCATGATGCTAGGATGATGCAGAGATAATACAAGGATGTATTACCACAAATAATACAAAGATGTTTACCACATCTGGCTTCACCCTTCACTGAGCCAATTTAGGTTTCTTTGTGTATAAAACAAAAGTAATAGTTTCTCCCCTATGAGGGCATTGTACATATCAAACACAAATCAATGAGTGTGTTCGCTGATGCCAAATAAATGCACAGTCAATGTGCACAGTATTATTTCCTTATTAATGAAGAGTTTGGCCTGATAGCTAGATACCTCAGAGGTTAATGACAACACTTATGAATTGTTTGGACGTCCCTCAGCATAGAGCCAGGCTCATTTTCCAGAACTTTGAACTTTTCTCAACAACTACTAAAACATAATCAGCGTCATGTGTCTAAAATCTCCTCCTACTATGACGCCAGCTCTCCCGTGATGCAAATATATTTTATCCAAAGTCCACATGAAGGTTCATTTACAGGGTGATATTTGCACTCTTGTAGAGTATCACCCACTGAACAAGACAATAGTCCGAACTTTTCTCAAGCAACTGCAGTTTGCATTTGAAACTATCTGGAGTTCTCTTGCTTTAGTAACTGCTTAGTCAGTAAGATAAAGCAAACGCCTGGACAGTAGGGAAACCCTCAGCTCTGGCCACTGATTCAAGACCTTCAATTGATCCTCCATGTCCTTCCAGTCCATCATATGATATCAAATTCTACCCTTTTGTGGACCAGCATTTGCAATTTCTCTAATCTTTAGAAAAGCAAATGTGGAGTGGGGCCAATTTCCACTCTTTTGTCTTCCCACTGGGAGAGCTGTGAAAGATGAAGTACAGAGGAAGGAAGGGGACAGAGGTGGCATTTAAGGGGAGCATCTACCAAATGGTGAGCTAGGGTACAGCATAATTACTTTCAGATTTATCGTGTATTTGGCCCTTTGCTGATGGAGAGCTTCGCCATAATCCTCTTACATTGATTAGCTGTTACTCCTTTTGTTGGACCAAATGACTAAGAATAATTTCTCAGCTTGTTTTATCACAGAAATCTAAAATGTGAGGGGAAGTCCAGCTTTCCCAGGAGCAGATGAATGGACATAAGCAATCAGAGGAGATGTGAGAGTCCCAGAGTTTTTAGGTTAGACATAGTTTCTGGTGAATCAGGAGGAAACAGAGAGAGGGAGCAGCTTGCTATCTGAACAGAAAAATGATGACCCTCCTTGATCCTCAAGAGCAGACACTGAATTATTATGGAAATATTTCGAAAGCCTCCAGGCAAAAGCAGACTTGGGGAAGAAGTATAACTCTCTCAAACCTATTGCTGAGCGAATCCATAAAGGAGCTACAACTTGTGAATTCTCTTACTGGTCTCTGTTAATCTTCCTTCCTAACACTCAATTTAAAAATTTAAGAAAATGATATTTCATGTCTTTCTCTTCTTACATTGTTTCCAGATTCTTACTCCAAATGTGTGTGTTTGTGTGTGTAGGTGTGTGTGTAGGTGTGGATGAGGAGGAGTGGGGTGTGTTGGCGTGTTTAGTTCATGGGAGTCTATACAAAATTCTTATTCTCTCATTCTGTAAATGAATTATCTCCCTTTCTGTTTTCATCTAGATCATACTCTGCTTGAACAATCTGCATGGGATTTTTGTTTGTTTTGTTTTGTTTTTCTTTTTTTTTCAGTGCTCAGGATTCAAATGCATGCTCTATCATTAAGCTTCGTCCCAGATATCCCAACTTTGTGCTTTTCTCACCTAAGTCTCTGCCATCTAAATCTTATTTACATACATTGGTCTAACACTCTCATATGCATAAGTATTTGCTAGATGAATAAGTAAAATAGCTTACTATAGTTATTGCTCTGACTTGTCATGTTCTGGAAGGTTGATCCCCAGAGTGATGAAGGATAGATAATGGATCTTGAAAAGGTGGGGCTGAATAGAGATGACAAAGTCATGACTATCCCCATGAAGAGATCAATGCTGATCTCTTGGAGTGAGTTGTATCCTGAAGTAGTAAGTAGACCTGGTTTTTTGAGAGTAAGTAGATTGTTATAGAAGAGCAATGCTGTCCTCTTCATGGTCTCTTGCTTCCTCTTGTCCACATGGGCTTTTCTTGCATGTACTTATATCATACTTCAATCGTAAAATAGAAATCAGATTGGCTTCCTGAGCTAATGTAACCTACAGTCCTTACAAAGTACCAAACCATGGGTGTTTTGTTACAGCATCACAAAATGGACTGAAACAGTCTGTAAGGGTTGCTACAGGGGATTAGTTCCAGGACATGCAATTTATAACAAAATCCACGGAACAGCAAGTCCTTTATATAAAATGGCATAGTACGTATTCTCTTTTGCACTCTAAATCATCTACTGATTGCTTTTAGTAACTCATACCATGTAAGTGCTGTATGCTGTTATTGTTAGGGGAAAGTGAAGGGAAAGTCTGGCATGCTTAGTGCAGGCTCTACTATGGGACTGCCTGCATAGCACACAGCAGCAGCAATGCATTTCCATCAACGACAGCCGACATCTGTCACCAACCCTCCATATGTCTGATCTTGTCTGTTTACAGTAGCTGAATCTTGTTAATACAGAACCTGATAAAGAAAGTATTTGTCATTACCCAAACAGACAGAAGATAGAAAGAATACTGCATGCACAGATAAGAAAGTTCTTAGCTCCCTGCAATAACATGAAGGAAATCTTCTTAGACTATAAGTATGAATAAGGGTTCCAGAATGGAAGGAAAGTCCTGCCCATTCAGAGCAAAGCATTTGGTCAAACGCCATGGGCAAACTGAGAAACTGTAGACATCTAAGAGATCCCAAATTGAGGAGCTATAAAGCAGACACAGAGGCAAGTAGCAAAGAGGGAAGCTACACCAGGAGATGGCTTTGACTGATTACCAAAGGTTGGAGCCCATGTGTAGATTAAAAGGCAATGCTCATGTCCTGGTGAAGGACATACGAGTTTCTAGCAGAATCTTACACATGGGTGTGAATAACACAGAAAAAAGGTGTTGAAAGCCTGACTAGAGTAATAGCAAGAAATGAAAACAATGGATTTAAGAACCAGGGCAAACAGTGAGGTTGCTTTCTTCATTGGAATCATGTACAAGTGTTTTTGCATGACAAAAAATTCTCATATTTTATTTCATTGAGACTGCCTCTTATTCAGACTACCTTATGAACCAACATAAAAAAAATAGAATCACTTTTCTGTTGTTGTGCTAAAAACAAACAAACAAACAACAAAACCCTGTGGTCAAAAGTTGCTAATAGAGTTTATTTTGCACAGCATCAGGAGTAGGAAACTAAAGGATCACATGCTCAACTACAAACAGGAAAGCAAGTGAGCTAGAAATGGAGGGAGGCTATTAACTCTCAAAGCCCACCCCCAGGGACACAGGGATGTACTTCCTCCCGCAAGTCTGCACCTCTGCCTAAGCTCCCCAGACAAAACCACCAACTGCAAAACAACTGTTCAGTTATCTGGGCCTATCAAGGATATTTTCATTCAAACTATAATAATAGTTACAATATTTCAACCAGAAAGAGAAACAGGCATATGAGACTGTGGAAGGTTGTGTGGCTTTATAACTAAAGGCCAACAAAATGTTAGGTATGATTTGATGGATAAAATAGATAGTCATCCATTACTTACTAATTTAAATTGGTATTTGCCTTCTCTTTAAAGCAAAAGGAGTCGGGGACAAAATGTTGGTCAATAGGGGATAAGAAATTGCTCTTTGTGCAGTAGTAGCTAAGTAAAATTGTACCAAGCAAAAATATGAAAAAAGTTTTAAATCAGTATTCTTAACCTTTAAAAATATAATAGAAGCCATGCATAGTGGCACATATCCTTTATCCCGGATCTAGGGCAGCAGAAGCAGGAATATCTCCGTGAGTTCAAGATCAGCCAGGTTTACACAATGAGTTCCAAGCCAGCCATGGCTACATAGTAAGACCTAGTCTCCTAATTATTTAGTTAATTAATTAAAACAAAAATACAAAAGAGACTTTTCTTCCAACAAAAGGTTATTTAAATGCAGATGATGCAGTAGAGATGTAGTCCATTAAAATTTGGAATGTACTAGGGTTTGCATCTCCAAACCCATACATTTGCCTACATAGAAGCTTCTTGAGGGAGTGATTGTGGGAGGTAAAGGTGTCATTGAACATAATTTTTAAAAGATTGCCTCCAACCGCCACATTCCAGATCCCCACTGTTCCTTATCCCCGCATTCTTAGTAGCCACAGCCACCTGGTGGAACTGAATGGCTATTCTTATGTAGACATAAGGATAACAGATGGAAAACAAGCACCACATTAGTTTACTCCCTTGCCCACAAACCAGAAGATCAAGATGGAGATAGGCAGAGTGGGATGTAAACTGAGTCAGTGATATATAAATTGGGGGAGGTGGGCGGGGGGAGGTGAGCTGGGTGAGGTGGGCTGCATGGGATAAATATAATTTTTTTTAATTTTATTTTTTATTTATTTTTATTTATTTTTCTATCAATCTCAGGTTAGGTATTTTGCATCCCAGGCATAGCCCCCTCCCTCATTTCCTCCCACCCTTCCACTCCCTCCCTAATCTCCCTCCTCCCCACCCCCTCCAAGTCCACCAACAGGGGAGGACCTCCTCCCCTTCCATCCAACCCCAGCTCATCCTCTCTCCTCAGGGCTGGCTGCAATGTCCTCCCGTGGGATCTAGCCAGTCTGTCACTCCCCGGCTTGTATGGGGGAGGGTCAAAGAGTCAGCCATCAAGATCATGACTGAAACAGTCCCTGTTTCACTCACTAGGGTCTTCAGTCCGACAACGAGCTATCATGGGCCCCATCTGAGCGGGGGTTCCAGGCCACATCCACACATGGACCTTGATTGTAGAAACCGTCTCATACAAGACCCCTGTGCCCTGCTCAGTTTGGTCTTTGTGGAGCTCTTGTTCTCCCCAAGTCTCACCAACCTCCCCCAGATCTATCATTACTTCTCGCCCTCTGCCAAAGT
>CM053760.1:16607302-16650249 GCA_028658305.1 Pachyuromys duprasi | reverse complement strand
AGAAAGAAAGAAAGAAAGAAAGAAAGAAAGAAAGAAAGAAAGAAAGAAAGAAAGAAGGAAAGACGGGAGGAAGGCGAAGGGAGAGAGTTGTAGGCCAGCCAGGGATGCAGAAAAAAGAAAATGAAGGAAAGATGGGGAGGGAGGGAAGAAGGAAGGAAGGAAGCAAGTGAGCAAGGGAGTTAGGGGAAGGAAAGAAGGAAGAATGAAGGAGGGAAGGAAGGAAAAGAGAGGGAAAGAGAAAAAGAAAAAAGTAAGAAAAGTAAAAAAGATAAGGAAGTTGATGGCTAGGTTGTATAGATGTATGGATAGGTGGATGGATGAATGTATGTGCAGGCTGGAGAGATGTCTCAGTAGGTAAAAATGCTTTCTACATAAACATGAAAGCTTGAATCCCCACTAAATCCCCAGCACCCGTATAAAATCCAGGTGTGGCCACATGTGCCTGTAACCCTATTGTTGTGAGGCAAATACAGCAGGATCTCGAAGCTTGATGGCCAGGCAGCCTAGGCTAACTGGCAAGATTCAGGTTAACTGAGAGTAACTCCCTGCAGTAATTGTCCCAAAGGGCTATCCAAGCATAAATATGGTTTTGGTAGGGGTGTGTGTGCATGCATGTGTGCATTTGTGTGTGGTGTGTATATAAAATACTGCAATATCAAATGCCAGGCTCAAAGCAGTTCAAATGTCTAATGAGAGCAGCAGTTAAATATTCAGTGATGTGATTACATCAAAGATACCAAAGCGCTGTATCAATGAGTAGAGTTGGTCTGCTCAGTAGAAAGAACTCTGTGGGAAGAATGGTTCATTTCCTTTTCATTTCCTGATACATGTAGAAGACTTTGTATAATTGACTTGTAAAAAACACAGGACACTGTCTTCATTCTTGTTTTTAATTGCTTCTTTGAGGTGCAACTCACTTAGTGTGCAGTCCATTCATTTCAGCTGTGATTTGGAGATTTTGAGACTCTCACAGAGTTGGGCAACTATCAACCCAATATATGTCTCTCAAAATAAATCTTGTATCCATTAACATTGTTACCCATGACAACACTACCTTCACCCTACTTTTTGTTTCTATGAATTATCCTATTCTAGTTATTTCATATACATTGTATCATACAATATATGATACTTTACAACTAGTTTCTGTCACTTAATGTAATGGTTTCAAGTCTGCCCAAAAAGGAGTAGGCACCAAGACTGTTCCTTGGTATTGTCAAATAATATCCCATTGGTGAGAATATGCCATACTGGACTTATTTAAAATTAGTTCATGCAAATTTGCATCTTTCCACATTTCCATTATCACAACTGTTGTAAGCATTTATGTGGGTGCCCCAACCCGGGTCTGTCTTCTATTTCTTTCAAGTACATACTTGTGAATGGAATTTCTGGGTCACATGAAAACTATAAGCTTAGTATTTTGAGTAGCTGCTGAGGTGTTTTCTAAAGTGGCTGTAACGTTTCACAGACCTCCCACCATGTGTGTTTAATTTCTCCACCCCTCACCAATATTGCTTATCATCTGTCCTCTTTCAGCATGTTTGTAAAGAGTTATCTCATTGTGGTTTTAATTTGCATTCCATATGCACAGTGAGCCTCTTTCCATGTGCTCATTGGCTACCTTTGAATCTTTGGAGAAGCATCTGTTTAGATCTTTGGCTCATTTTTATAACTGGATTATTTATCGTTTTACTATTGAAGTGTAAGAATGTTTGCATATGCTAGGCAAATCTCCCTTCTCAAATATATGATTTTCAAATATTTACTCATTCTACGAGTTACATTTTCATTTTTTTCAGTGGACTAATTTGTACCACAAAAGTTTTAAATTTGTTGAAATCCAATTACTTACTTTTTCTTTTGGTCTTACTGATGTATTAAGCCTGGATCTATATATTGTGTTACAGATAAAAAATCATATATATATATATATATATATATATATATATATATATTAGTTTCTTCCACATCACATAATGCATACATATCACATTACACACACATATGTACACATATACACAGTCACTCATAGGTACAGACTGTAATATGATTAACCCTTTTAAAAGAAGGAAATCCAATCACTTGTGATGAAATGGATGAAGCCTGAGGACATTATGTTACATGAAACAAAACAAGCACAGAAACACATATATAACGTTATCTTACTATGTGGACTCTTTAACAAAAAGTAGAGAAGTTACCAAGGCTAGCAGAGGTCAGGATGGTCAGGGAAATAGGCTGAGCACCAGGTATAGTCTCAGCTAGACAGGAGGAATAAGCTTGGCAAATGGGTTGCACAGTACAGGGCTGTCATTGATACATTAAGTACTCAGAAATTATTAAAGAAGCAGATTGTAGATGTGTGAGAAGTGATAGGCCTGTCAATTAGCTGGATTGTGATACTGTATTATTTTAACACTTCATGCCATAAATACCTACAAATTTTGTCAATTAAAGCTCAGTAATCTTGAAAGAGAAATTCTATTTGAGTTGAAAAGGCTCAATTTGAAAAGCTATCTGCCTCCCCTCCCCTTTGAAAGTTTGATTCACTTTGATAGCTGATGCTAATGAATTAAAAAGGATTTTTCTCCCACACTTATTATGTAGACACACAGACAACTAAGTGTAGCAGAAAATCAGCTTGAGAGAGGGGAATGAATCATTAACGAGTTTGTATCCCAGTCATTTTAACTATACCTGTCATTTACTGTGTTTGTTCCGTAGTATGTAGATTATTTTATTCTTTATAACAACTACCTGTCTTCAAGATTAGGAAACTGAGGCTAGAACTATGAGTTATGTCCCAGATGCAATGATGTTTGCCAATGGCAGCTGTGGCATCCAAAGCCAGGGCTACCCAAGCGTAACATCCAACGACAGCTTACAGATTCCTCTTCACAGAGGGACCCTGGTGAGAGTCTGTAAATACTTTAGCAAATAGATAACAATTATTTTCCTCAGATCAAGGAAGGCCAGTTAGTGCATTCTGAGTTTTCTCGGTGTTCTTTAAACCAGCAAACAGCTCACTTCTACAAGGCTGTTATCTGTCACCACAGGCAATCAGAGGTAATGGTGGGAAACCGTGGCTCACACTGAGAGCCTGCTTGCTTCTTTCATGTCGCAAGTTTCACATTAGTCTTGATCAGCTATGTTTTTCTATAGGACCACTGCCGATTGAGGAAGGAAATGTGACTTCAGGAATAAAAGAAGCCTTTCCTTTCGCCTCTGGGGAAAAGGTGCAGCTGCATTTCCACCTGTGTGATTTGTCTAGCCATCTGAACCAACCCTAGACTCAGATGTCAGTCGACTTCCAAAATACATGAATAATGTTCAGAGCACTGAAAAGAAAGAAGATGAACATGAAGATGACTGGTGGATTAATTCTTTTCCCCAACTCTAGAGGTGTTCACTGTGTTGGTGTTGTGTATGCCTCTCTTTTAAGAAGGTTAAAATAACTCTCTCTTACACTTGAGGCACTCCTTTAGTGAGTACGTGGCACAGCGAAGGTTTTATTTTCTGTAGAGGCACAACAGTATGAATGACCGGCTTTGACGTCAGTATTTGACGTCCTAAGGTATAGCCTCAGAGCAAAGTCAACACTTTTCAAGTCCCAGTCTTCTTGCCTATAAAATGAAGATGCTGATGAAAGATGTGAACCATCATGTGGAGTTTAAGGTCTTCAGAGTTACTCATGCCAGGCTCTAAACCCTTCTTCCTTTTTTGTTTTCAGCAGATAATTGGCCTCTCTAAACCTTGGCTTTTTCTTCAACAAATGAGCTCTACTGAAAAGCATTTCTAAGGATCAAGTAAAAATCACATGTAGACAATTATATTCTATTATATGCTAACTACTACAAGAAAATAAATACATATAATTTTTTAAAGTCAGCACTATTGTGATACTATATGAAATGCCTATGTACTTCAATTCCTGCCATATAATATAAACTTGGGCTTCATTATGTCTCTCTCTCACTTCATAGCTTGGGAGTAGATATCCCATGATAGCTAGAATGTAAGCAGGAAAAACTTTTGACTCATTTTTGTGACTTTTGGTGTAACCGTTATTTCCTTGTCCTTGGCAACTAACAGGGAAACTGGCTCTCGTTCCTCAAATCACAGAGCAGACAACATAGCTCCCCTGGATCAGGAGTTCCCAGAAGAGATGTTTACAGACATTCATGGTCAGGAAGTAGCACACCAGTTATGGACTCCTTTTGAGGAAAATGGACATTTTCAATTTAGAAACCTCTTAGAAAACAGAAGCAGAGACTGTTTTTATCAGGAGAAATGGGCCCCTCAGAGTTTCTCTGCCAGCTGATTTTACGGCATCCCAGCTCTTCGCGTCTGGCTCCCCACACTCCCCTCAGACTGGAAGTGAAATCTAGTTTCAGGGAAATGCTTGGCTGGCTGGCTGGCAGCAGAACACATTTTATAAAAAGCAAGTATCTGAAATTAAGATTTCAACCTGCTGTCCCAGCACCCAATTCTTCCAACTTTTACTTTCTACTCTGAAACTAAATTAGAAACACCAGAAGTTTCTCTGCAAATAAAAGGTTAAAAAAATTAATCATTTCTCAGATCTAACTTAAAAGCATGGACTGATGCAGCTTAAACTTCTGTGTGTGAGTCGAAAAGAATCCAAAGAGAATGGCTCAAATGACTTTTGGGAGTAGAAGGGACTTCCTAGGTCAGATGCTATAGGGCCAAGGACACATGAAAGTCAGTTTTTCCAAGCTATCTGTAAGAGTTTGTTGAATAAACTTGAAGACTAAGGGATGCAAAGCCCCACAGTCTCACTAAACCAGACACCTGTACTACATCTGGGTTCTTGGAGTAAGGAATTGACATTTCTTCTGCTTTCTCTCTACTTTAGAACATCACAGAAAACCCGGTGACATGAATTATTTGAAGGAAATGAGAATGGGTCCATGGGGATTGTTCCATTCTCATGGCAAAGTCCATGAGAATGGGAAAACTGCAGGTTCAGTTGGCTCCTAGAGAAGAATCTGAGACCAGTTACCCTTCAAAATGAGCTGCATAAAAGGAGAAAGAGCCTCAAAGATGCATTAGGAGGGGTAGAGAGAGGACTATATCAAAGGCAGCACAATAAGGCCTTAAAGAGTGGTGGGAAATAAGGCTTCTCTTTAAAACCAGGAGAGGATGAAGGGCCCAATGAGGTCAAGGACACCACAAGAAAACCTACAGAATCAACTAACCTGGGCCCATAAGGGCTCATAGAGACTGAACCACCAACCACAGAGCATGCATAGGACAGACTAAGGCCCTCTGCACATGTGTAACAGTTGTGAAGCTGGGTCTTCATGTAGGACTCCTAAGGCAGGAGCAGGGGCTAACTCTGACTACATTGTGTGCCTTTGGGACACTTTCTTCCCACTGGGCTGCCTCATCTAGCCTCAATAGAAGATGTGCCTAATCTTGCTGCAACTTGATATGCCAAGGCTGGTTGATATCCATGGGAGGCCTTCCCTCTTCTGAGGAGAGAGGAGAAGGAGGTGGGATGGGGTGGGGGCTAAGAAGAGAGTAGGGAGGAGAAGCTGTGATCGGGATGTAAAGCAAATAGATGACTTAAATTTTAAAACCCACTGATCAAAAAACAAAGCAGAAGAGGAGTTTCATTAAGAGTGACTATATTGTTGAAGTAAAAGAGTTAAAGAGATAGCCACTGGGGAGAACAGGACAGGGAGAAGATATGTCAGAGCAAAATTGTGTGAACAAGAGAGCACCTGCAGAGAAATCTTTTACTTTTATGACTTTTTCCTAGAAGATAACAAGCCTGTTAATTACTCAACAACATCATTGTCTTTTACAGAAGCATCACATATACAGAAAAATCTTTGTTTGCAAGTCCCTGCTACATCCACGGGAGGTAGTGACCAGAACTGCAGGAAAGGCATGGCTTATTTTTCAATTTATTTTTGAGAGTTTTATACGTATGTGTAATGTATTAAAATTAAGTCTACCTCCCCCCCCCCCATTTTACCATACAATGCCCCCTAGAATCTCCAACACTGAAAGACAGAGAGGAGGCACCCATGAAGTCTGCTAGCTAAAACATTTTGGCCCACTGAGCCCATGTCCCCCAAACTTATCAGGGGTAGCTGCTCCAACTCTAGAAACCCACCAGTCCGTGGAGGACTGTCTCACAAACCACTCCAAGCCCAGAATTCAACCTATCAGATCCAGAATGAATTCTGAGAGACCCATCACCACCACCCATTCAATGTCAGAGCTAAATAGAGCCCTATGAATCAACTGATTTCACTTTTAGATACAAAACTGAACTGACTCTTAGGGAGATAAAGCAAGTTATCAATAAACACCAAGCATCTGTGGCAAATCAGGGCTGAAAAAGCTCTTCATCATTCCAGAGGCCTCTCCTTTCTATGGCTAAGCTATGGGAATTTACTGAATAGCAGCTTAGGTGGACACAGTCTCTCTGTACAAGATTATAAATGGTCTACTATCTAATGAGCGACAACAATCAACTTGCTGGAAGCAATTTAGGAACATTAAAATATGTCAATTTGTACCAAAATATATTACTTTCATTTATAGGCAGATAACACCTATGCCAAAAATTTCTTATAATGTTTTACATACAAGAAAAGATTCCTAAATACTTAATCAGTGCAGATAGAATATAACAATATGCTCAGCCCTTTCCTAGGTGTAGCAGAGATCAGAGAGAGAAGTAACTGTCACTACAAATTTAAAGGACTAGAGATATGGAAAGAATTTGGAAGGAATGTCAACCTGACTGGATTTGTAATCACACAGGAGGTATACCACTGAGTGGGACTTTAAGGACATTTCTAGAGAAAGCTGAGTAAAGGCCTCTCTTTGAATGTAAGTGGTATATACCACACACACACATGCCAAATTTTAAAGGGGAAATGGATAAAGAAAAAAAGAAAGGAAAAAAGAATGAATCAATCAATTTAGAAAATCAACTTAGAAAAGGGAGGGATGTTTTAGCTCATAGTTCAGAGGTCTCAGTTCGTGGTCACATGACTCTGTTTCTGAGGAATATGAAGTCGGTCCATCTTGATAGTAGGAACAGGAGGGAAAGAAAAAGAAAATTGTCCACCTCATTGTATCCAGGAAGCAATCAGTCTTCAGGGCAGGAGCACAGCAATATATAGTGGCCCAAGGACAACCCAGTCAACTCCTTCCTCCATCTGGAGCCCGTCTCTACTTCTCACATCTCCCAAATGTACCAACACACACTGACTGCATCAAGCAATTCATTCATTCGTGAGGTCAAAGCCCTCATTATCAAATTGTCTGTGGAAGCACCCTGAGGTACATTTTACCAACCTCCAAGGCATTATCAAGCCAGGCAGGCTGACCGTTAAGATTGGCCATCATAGAAGTCAAGGGAAGTCTCTTGGTGGCTCAAAAATGCTATTTTCTTTTCTTGGATGTACATTTAACTTGCACTTGAAGAATATGGGTGTACGGTCATTTGCAGCCAGAGGGGGGGCTGTAATAAGGTACCAGAGGACACTGGTTCCCCTCCCAGTAGAATAATTGCTAAGAGCCAAAGATAGTTATGACTTTTAGTGTATGAGCCTCTGCAATACACTGTGTCCACAAGTAGCTCCTTCTTCTTCCTCTAAGACTACTTTGTGAGCTGAGATGTGGAAAGAACCTCAATTTAGTTGTAAGAAGAGCACACTGGAAATGCTTTTAAGCTTTGTCAAACTCTTTTAATGACTCAAGTGCTAAGCCTCTGTCCTTCGAGTTTTTAGAATGTTATAAATTTATTTAACAGTGAAGTTTATAAAGCACTTTCATTTTCCCCGCTCAGAGCCAAAGAAAGGGCAAGCATCACCTTCATGCTACACATAAAGAGACTCAGCTTCAGAGAGGTGAGGTGAGTTGCCCAAGGCCACACAGCTAATAAGGGTTATTGGAGAGGCTAAATCTTCACTGATTCCACTGGCTGCTCTTTCCGCGGTACTGTAATGGCCTCCGGTTAGAGAGAAGAAAGGACAAATAGAGGAAAGATGGATGAAAGAAGCAGGAAAGATGGATGTACGCTCAGTGGAGCACCCAGCTTTTTGATGAGAAAGGTCTGCTGTGTCGTTCCATGCTTTAAGGCCCTCACCAGTGTTGTATAAAATAAAATTAAAAGATGAATGAACTCCTGTAAAGATTTCATTGCCCCGCTCTCTGGGGCCGCAATTTAAAGGTAATGTTATTTTCTCTATTAATAGTCGTTCCCAATGCTGCTTCCCTTTTAAATGAATGCAGATGCCAGGTAATTTGGAAGGAGTCAAAATGACCAGGAGGGACAGCTCAGAGTCCTCCTTCAGCAGACCTCTAATTTGAAAGAGAGCTTTGGGGATGGTTACAGCCGTAGGTGCCTCGCTGGGATGTACAATGAAGACACACACCAGCCTCTGTTTAAGAATGATATCCCTTGTTTTGTAGCCTGCAGAAAAAAAAAAATCTCGCCGCTCCTGATAATTGCAAGCTTCTTCAGTCACAGTCTTTCCCCGACTTTCTCCTCCACTATCCGTTCTTCCTTAAGCGTGACTGTTCGTTGCAGACCTGATGTGGGACCTGCTTACAAATGCGCAGTGCCATCATCACGGCGGGTGGTGTAGAAGAACAGAAACTTCCTTAGTCTAAGAACCAAGCTCAACATTCAGAGACCACCCCAAGATCTCACATCTTCTCCAAGTTGTATCTCTGTTCTGCAAGCGCTGAGGCTGCCCCTCCCATCCCCCACCTCCTAGAGCAAAGCCTCTCAACCTTCCTAATGGCGTGACCCTTTAATACAGTTCTTCATGTTTAGGTGATCCCCAACCAACGAAAATTATTTTCGTATCTACTTCATAACTGTAATCTTGCTGCCATTGTGAATCATACTGTAAATATCTATATTTTCCAATGGTCTTAGGTGACCCCAAAGGGGTCACAACCCACAAGATGAGACCTGCTGTCCTAGAGCCTTCATCCTGACCTCCATCAGGGTCCCTGATGGGCCTGTGTCTGACTCCCCTGCCACTGTCTTGTTTGGGTTAGGGTTTCTATTGATAAGATGAGGCACCATGACCAGAAGCAACATGGAAAGAAAAGAGTTTATTTTGTCTTACAGCTTGCAGTCTAGTCAAACAGGGCAGGAACCCAGGGGCAGGAACTGTAACAGTGCTATGGGGACTCTGCTTACTGACTTACTCCTCACGGTTGGTTCAGCCTGGTTTTATATCATCCAGGACCAACTTCCCTGGGATGGCTGCCTCCTGCAGTGAAACAAACCCTCCCACATCAATCATAATCAAGACCACACCCGACAGACAGGCCTCCAGACCAGTCTCAGGACAGTGCTTTCTCAGTTGAGGCTCTCTCTTCCCAAATGATTGTGGCTTGTGTCAAACTGACACAAAACCAGCCAGCACACGTCTCAATTTGCTTTTAAGTCACATTGTGAATAATTGAAGGGCTTGTTGAATCCAGGGATATGTCCTATCTCTGGTTCTCCAGGCACTGGGGTTGTAGGTATGCCCACCACGATGGTTTTAACATACTTAAAAGTGATTTTATTGTAAAATATAGATACACAGAACCATGAAAACAGTTTTTCTTTTTCTTTCCTCTCTATCCATCAAAGGCCACCTTTGCTCTGCCAATCCCCAGGCTTCTCCTGCCTGGCCCTAGTGGACACCTTTGTGTAGAATCTAAGTCTCAGGGCTTTGCTTCCCACGCTCACCCTCAAGAATCTGCCTTTTCCACTGTTTCTATATCAGTTTTTCACAAAAGCACCAAACTTCCGCACACTATGGCAACTTGCAGCTTTCCTTCCGGCACTTGGGAGGCTGAAGCAGGAAGATCAGGAATTGGAGCCAGCCTTGGTTCCATAGCAGAGATGAGACCAGCCTGGGCTAAATGACACGCTGTCTCAGAATGGTAAAAGAATGAAATCTCCTGACTTCAGACATTCCTTTGCTGGTTTGAATTGATTTTCTGGGTTTTTCTTTTTAAGTCTGTTTAATAGTTCCCTCCACTTGACTCTGCTTTCTAGAAAAACTGAATTCTTTGGCACCATGTTTTATTATTAGTTTTAAAAAGTCTTACTTTGCTTTTCAAAACTATTCTTTTTTAATATTTATTTATTATATATACAATGCTCTGTCTGCATGTAGGCCAGCATGCTAGAAAAGAACAACAAATCTCATTATAGATGGTTGCTTGCTACCATGTGGGTGCTGGGAATTGAACTCAGAGCCTTTGGAAGAGCAGCCAGTGCTCTTAACCTCTGAGCCATCTCTTCAGGCCCTCAAAAAATATTCTTATTTATTGATTCTTTCTTCTTTCTAGCATTCTCCTTTTTTTCTTTTTTTAATTAAATTTTTATTTTTTCACATTAATTACATTTTGTTTGCTTTGCATCCCAGCCGTAGCCCCCTCCCTCATTCCCTCCCAATCCAACCCTCCCTTCTTCATCTCCTCCCATAGCATTTTCTTTTTTGACCTGGACACACTGCCTTCCTCTGCCTTCCTGATGATAGTAGTGTATACATTCCAAGTTCTCTAATCTTTGCAGAGGCCCATTGTCTAACTTGATGTTGTCCTTTCTGGTATGTGCTAAGGTCCATCTCTTTTCACGAAGTAGTGTCCAGTGACCTTGCCTGTCTGTAATACTCGACAGTGGGAGGCAATGGTAGAAGAGTCGTAAATATGAGGCCAGCCTGGGTAACCTAGCAAGCTCTTGCCTCATAGATTAAGTAAACTAATTTACAAAAAGTTGAATATATATAAATCTATTATCCTGTATATAGCCCTTTTTAAAGGGTAAGGTAATGTTGTAAGAGGTAATTAGTTCTAACCATTAAGCTTTACTGTCAGACACCTAAGGGTCAAATGTGTGCATTAGTGTCCCTAGGAAGATGTTGTTAGGCCCAATTGGGGGGACCCTAACTTCCTTAGGGGGCGAAGAGAACTCAGGAGACCAAGCTTCGATGCAATAGCAAGAGGATATTTTATTTGATCCATCGAGATGGGACTGCCCCCCACAAAAGCGGCGAGGGACAGCAAGGAAAGACAGAAGGCTGAAGCTTTTAAAGGGAGAAGGAAGGGAATCTCAGGGGTTGCAGGCTTGGCAACACTGGATTGGGTAGTTGGCTTTTAAAATGATTGGTTCATGTTAGACGCCAAGTCCATCTGATCCTGCCCCAATGTGGGTGGGGGAGCTGTGACCTCTGGACCGGTTGCTAGGCAACGTTTTCTCTACTGCGGATCTGGACACGCCTCCAAGATGGGGAGGAGACCTTTCACATTCCTTTGCAATGGGGTGGGGTCTTGTTTCAATTCACTGGCTCTTCGTTCTGCAAAAGTGCTAGGAAAATTTACTTTAACATGGGGTACAGAATTTATAAAGCAACCTGTAAAGCTAGCCTGTTCCTTTCAACGTGATCCCCGTATTCAGAAATTCAGGAAGAATTCAGAAAGCAAGAGGAAGAAAACTGCCTCCAGAGCCCCCTGTTTAATGCATGGGATTTGGTTTCTTTCTCTGTGGAGCCCAGCCAGCTGTGAGCGTGCCCCGCCATGCTTATCTTGAGTCCCAGCATCCTGCAGTGAGCACATTTCAAGTTTCCTCTGAGAAAGGCTTGCATGAGACATTTGCAAGGCATCACCAAAGGTAGCTACTCTTTCTTTGAGCTTCCTCCACTGTCCCAACACCCTGTTCCCAATAGCGTCATGTCATTGAGTCTCAGGGAAACTGACATTATATTCTGCCTCTGCTCCATTTCTCTGTTACCAGACCTCCTTCCCACATTTTCCTTCTTTTTGTAAAGACAGATTATTATATGCACAGTGTTTTGCCTGCATGTATGTTTGCTTGTGGGCCTGCACCCCAGAAGAGGGCACCAGATCTCACTATAGATGGGTGTCAGCCACCATGTGACTGTTGGGAATTGAACTCAGGACCTCTGGAAGAGCAGGCAGTGCTCTTAACCTCTGAGCCGTCTCTCCAGCCCTCCTTCACCCATTTTCAAATGTCAGTTAAAACGTTTTTTTTCTGGTCTATAGCTTCCAATTCACATTCCAGTACCCCTTTCTCATCCTCCCTCTTCACTCCCCTCTTTCCAGGCTGGTCTTAAACTCAGAATCCCTCTACCTCAGCCTTGCGAGTGGTTAGCGAGTCTGTACCACCTCCCTCCAGTTCTCTTGGACTAAAGACCTGTTATGCTGTGAGACAATGAGTGTGGTTAGTTTGCTGTTCTGACTGAGAAATCCATACAGTTAATTCCGCTCTCATTAGTAGCCAGTTTCTCTATCCGAAGACTTTGGTTAGTTATAGAGTCAGTTGTTCAACGTTCTTTATGGTTTCAAAATAAACCCATATTTAAACCAAATAGAAAGAAACTTTAGTTAATGTGCCCAGGAAGCCAGGGAAAATAAAAAATAAATGCATGCTCAGATAGAAATGTTTTTAAACTAACAAAGGAATTTATCAACCCTATCTACATGAGATTCTTCTGGATGCCTTTTGAAATTTCAAGGAAGTTTTTCAATTCAAACTTCTATCTCAAATTATATATTTTTAGATTATCTTCATTTTAGAGAATATTTTCTGAGAAAGTTTCCTTGAAGATGTAACAGGTTCATCTGCTCTTGAACCATTGTTTATTTTTTTCCTTAGAAAACATCATCTAAACTCAGAAGAATTTCATCTGATGGCCTTGTTCAGCACAGACTGATTACCAAATCTCCCTGTGCTTTTTGCAAATTAAAAAAGCTATCGGTAACCTTTAAAACAAAGGTTAATTTTGATTCTGCAAGATTTTGACACAGCTGTAAGCACAGAGAGGGCATTTTTTTCAGAACAGATAATAACTTAATAAGGTAAAAACTATTTTTACCCTGTAAGAACTCTGACATTCACTTTCTATAGTCAGAACAGCTGGCTCTTCCATTTTCCCACTGGAACTGTATCTTCCACCATGCACGTTAAGAATATCCCTGTTTGTGAACAGCCTCTGCTCTGAGGAAAACTATACCTGGCTCTCAGGTATTTACCATTTAGGCATTGCTTGGATTTGGTCATGAAACTTTTAGTTAAGAGCACAAAAACACTAGCCACACCTTCAGCTACATTTACTCTAGGAAAATTCAACTTGCTGAGTTCAGCTGAGCCTTAAGAAAGAAGAATAGATTTAAAAAACAAACCTCAGCAAATGTTCTGATACCCTGCAGGGTAGAGTCTCTCAGAAGCCTCTGTGGCAGGCTCCTGTCCTGTTCCCTGTTATCTCCCTCTTCCAATGTCCATCCTGTTTGCCTTTCTGAATGAAGATTGAGCATCTTACCCAGAATCCTCTTCTTGATTAGCGTCTTTAGGTGTATAGATTTTAGTATGATTATCCTATATTATATGTCTAATATCCACTTATAAGTGAGTATATACCATGTGTGTCTTTCTGCTTCCGGGATACCTCACTCAGGAAGATCTCTTCTAGTCCCATCCATTTGCCTGCAAATTTCGTGATTTCCTTGTTTTTAATTGCTGAGTAGTATTCCATTGTGTAAATGTACTACAATTTCTGTATCCATTCCTCAACTGAGGGACATCTGGATTGTTTCCAGCTTCTGGCTATTACAAATAAAGCTGCTGTTCACATGGTTGAGCAAATGTCCTTATTGTATACTTGAGCATATTTTGGATATATGACTAGAATTGGTATAGCTGGATCTTGAGGTAACATTATTCCTAATTATCTGAGAAAGTGCCAGATTGACTTCCAAAGTGGTTGTACAAGTTTACATTCCCACCAGCAATGGAGTAAGGTTCCTCTTTCTCCACATCCTCTCCAACATGTGTTGTCACTAGAACCCCTGCACAGAAAGTAGCCCATGGCAGCTCAGTGTCCAAGAGGGTTCCCTAGTAATGGGAACAGGGACTGTCTCTGACATGAACTCAGGAGCTGGCTCTTTGATCACCTCCACCTGAGGGGGGAGCAGCCTTGCCAGGCCACAGAGGAAGACAATGCAGCCAGTCCTGATGAGACCTGATAGGCTAGGGTCAGATGGAAGGGGAGGAGGACCTCCCTATCAGTGGACTGGGGGAGGGGCATGGGAGAAGAAGAGGGAGGGGAGGAGGGGTTGAGAAGGGATGAAGGAGGGGCTATAGATGGAATTCAAACATATAAACTATAATTAATAAAATTAAATTAAATTAAAACAAACCTAAGGAAGCAGTGGTGCGTGACTGCCGGGAGGAGTCTAGAGACAGGACCCCTCAGCACTGAGAGTCTAACTTCTGCCTGTAATGCGGGTGAGATGTCTCCCTGGAATACTGATACAGATATTGCATGGAGTCTAGCAGAGACCTGTAATAACAGCAGTGCCCTAAGCTGTACGGCACAGCATCACTTTCTTGTCTTTCCCCACCCCCCATTCGTTTTTAATAACACTGTGGGTACTAACAGGTCAAGGGCAAGCTACAATTTATAAGGAAGGAAACTGGGTACCAGGCAAGCAGTATGACATTCCTAGGATCAAAGGGCTGATGATAAGTAATGGGCTCAGCAGCAAGGTTCCCCAAAGGCAGTCTAGGGCACTTCTCCAGATAGTGATTAGTGGGGAGATGTCTTGAGACTTCCTGAACTTTCTGGGTTCTAGTTTATTCCACTGGTTTATTTGTTCCCCTTGGAGCAGAGATGACCTGAAGCCTTTTCTGTTCATGAAGGATCAGAGACACTCAGGAGGAATAAGAGCCAGCAAGGAATCTCTCTAAAGGCAGCTATCATCTCCACCCTCCTTCCATTGCATGCCATAGCACCAAGCTAGAGAAGGGGCAACACACTTCACAGTCTGATGACAGAGACAGTGAAGAACGGAGAGGAATGAAGCAATCACCTACAGCCTTCCTCCTGACATGGACGCTTATCGACAAAATCGACAAACTGCCTTCCCATCCTCCATGCACCCAACCTCTTTGCAGGCCTGACATAAAGTAACAGGAAAGTGGAAGACACTACTTCTTAGGGAGGTTAAGAATAGGAAGCACACAGCAGTCGCTTGTCCACAGCAGATCTGCAGTCCCATGCCAGGTCACAGGGGAGAGGATGTTCTTCAGTTGAACCCAATTGTGTTCCCTGGGAACAGCTTCTGTTCTTATTGATCCTTCCACACCCACCAGGACATACTTCCTTCTCCACAACCTTTATAGCCAGCTGGTAGGAGGGCTCTGGGAAGATGAGTGTGCTCTCTGCCTTCTTGTACACTGTCAGTGGCCCTTAAAGTTCTTCCAGATGGGACTGTCAGTAGTTTTCCCACTATAATTATCTCGAAAGTTTTGAAAGCTTTCTATGTACTTGACTCTAGTCAATTCTGTTGCCTAAGTCCCACACACCATTCTTTTAAACGTGGTACTCTGACGACTGAGAGAAGTCCTTGGAGCTGAATGGTCTCTCAGGAACCAAGTCTGTGCAGAAGTGCTTCTGCATACTTATTCCTGTAGTGGCTGTAACAGTTTGCACTCCCACCAACAGGAAATGTGTTCCCTTTCCCCACGTTCTTTCCAATGTTTGTTGCCATTTGCTATTTTATTTTATTTTTTAATTACTTTATGAGATACCACTTCTTTTCCTTCTCTTTTCTCCCTCCAAGCCCTCTCATATACCTCTTCTTGTTCTCATTCAAATTCATGGCCTCTTTTTTATTAATTGTTTTATTAATTATTGTTACATACATATATGTTAATATACATAGTCCCAAATACACAAATACAACCAGCTGAGTTCATATAATGTCTCCTATATGTAGGTGTCCAGGGCTGACCTTTTGGTACTGGATAACTAACTAGTGTGCTCTTCCAAGGGAAAACTATTTCTTCTGCTCTTAGTGTTCCTTAGCTAGTAGGGCTTTCCCCATCCACATTAGCATATGTATTTTGGTCCTTGTTCAGCTCATGTTTCGGCAGTTGTGCTGGTAAGACTATAGGTGTAGCTTCTAACATTGATAGAAGATACGATCTCTGTTCTTCTGTCTCTTACAGTCTTTCCACCCTCTCTTCCTCAGTATCTCTGAGCCTTAGTGTGGAAGTTGTGTTGTAGATATATCTGTTGAGACTGGGTATCATTTGCTTCTATCGTCTTGGCTATTTTAATTGAGATAAGATGAAATCTACTTTCTCTGTAGTTGGGAATCAAGACAATATGTATGCAAATTTCACAAACTAAGTGTCACAAAAAAATAAGATGATAAAGTACATCAGAATATAGCTATATCTCTCAGCTATGATATTGACATTTAAAAATATCAAGACATATCTTAAACACTGAGAGGTATGTAGTTTGTTCATTTTTTTATTGATTATGTAGCTGGCTTTGGTTTTTTTAAGAAAGTATGTGGACTCTAAGTTTCAAGGAATAATGAAATAAAATAAAAATTATATTGGGAAAATGACATTGACTCTTAAGAAATTAACATGTGTTCCTTGTCACTATGATTTGTGAATGTGTTATAAAACTTTGCAGACTGGTACCATATGGAAATGTCTTGCACAGAGATTCTTGGGAACATGACTTAGAATCTTATTGCATCATACCTCTCTTGATTATAAAATACTGATTTACTGCTATGACTGATTAAAAGGAAAATTCCCTTTAAGTTTTCTTTTAATTTCTGAACTTTTATATATTTCATTAGCTCACCTGGAAAAAATTACCACAATCTTTGATACATAAAAACACACTTTCAGTGATTGCAACAGAAGCTACACATAACAACTGTGAAGTAGATTACACCTCAGCTTTGCACAAACAAACGGTGTTCACCATTGTGGGAAAGAGATGTACTTTTTATTCACACACCCGCAGTTCATTGCTGAGAGGTATAGCTGAGGCTCCTGTCAACAGCAAGAAGAAAGCAAACAGATTTACTGAATACAAATGTCCTATGACACTGGAAACTTTGTAGAAACATGAAGACCCAGAGAAAGAGATAAACTCAACTAATCTTTATGTCATATTTGATAAAGAAAGGAATAGAGAATTCTGATTGATAAGGGCATGGGATCTGGTGGTACTAAACTGGGAGACATAGCAAAGTTGTTTGTTCAGATTCTTCTCTCTATGAGTCTTCAGAGAGTAGGGCATTCCCTTCAGCCTCAGGGGGGTAACCATTCCAGTGAGAATTTTGTGACCTACTCATAGGATGAAGAGTAGTCTTTCTTCTACTGCTACGCTCTCAGATTCCTTCAGCTTAAAACATGCCAAGGAACCATATTGTAGGAAAGACAACTTTGGTGTTGCAGCTGGATTCATAATATTTTAAAAATGAATGAGTATGTGCATGTGTGCATGACTGTGTGTGTGCGTGTGTGTGCATATGTGTCTGAGTGTATGCATGTGTGTGTGTGAGTTCGCACTAGTGCATATCTGTGTGGGGGTACAATAGAACTAGATTTCTCTGAAATTTAAAGTTTTCTCCACAGATCAACAAGGGAAACAGGACATTGTATGTATAGTAGTATACAAATTTACCATCAGAAACAGCTTTGAAGCTGAGGAAATCCACTCATTTTTCAGACTTCAATCCTATTTGACTAGTGCCTTATCCCAGGGCCGCACCCGCTATGCAGCCATAACCTGAGTGCCTGAGGGGTTAGTGGAACTGAAGCTGCAGACATTTCCAGAGCTCAACTTTCTGAAATGTGTATAATAAAAGCAACATTCTTTCAAACATTTCTTTGACTATAGAGTGGACCACCTTGCTGTAAACCACTTGCTGCTTCCTCCACAGTCTTTCCTGGAGGTGATTACAGATCAGCCCCTCTCTCCCTAGACTCAGTCTTCTATCCTCAATTGAAACAGAGTAAAGATTAAACCATTTAAAGGTGTACTTTTCACACATTTGTAGGTGAGGAAAAAAGTAAAATCCTTTCCTTGTTTATGTCTCAGAAATGATGACGCTTCTATCACAAAAGACAGTTTTTGAAGAGAACTGCAAAACAAACACAGTATATTACAAGGGGGTCTTCAGAGTACATGTCTAAAACTCAGATAGAATGATGGATTCTGTGTTTACATCTAATGAAGACTGCAGTTGTGTACCAGTATATTTAGAAAAAGAGGGGATGAAAGCCAGTTATAAATGAGGATAGAGGGCTGGAGAGATGGCTCAGCCGTTAAAGGCTAGGCTCACAACCATAAATAAATGAGGATAGAGATGAGGGACTCTGTTCTCATGCTTGTTGATGTCTTTCCAACACTCCTCTGTTCTGTATGTAGGACAAAAGCCCTGCCTCACCTGAATCTTTAAGAGGGATCAGGGGGCCTGTGCCAATGCTGCATTTTTCTTGATCTCCTTCCTTAGGTAAAGGTCCCATAATCTAGAGCTTGCTGCTCAGGGAAACACTATCTTAGAATGCCAAGAGATTGGCTCTCAGAGTTCCCTTCAAAAGATTGTCAACTGTTTAAGCATGGATATCAACTTTGTCCAGCAAACCTGAGAAAACCAAATTAAGACTTGGTGAAATCTAATTTTAGTGAACACATGAGTAAAGCACAAATGGCCTAGTCTTCTCGAAGCTCAGCTTCCTGGTATGGAAGTGGGTTTCACACCTGCCTGCCAGGACAATTGCTGAGGCCCAGAAAGGACTGGCAAATGCCTGGTCAGTAGAAATGCAAAGCAGATGCTAAAAGTAGCAATTTTCCCACACACCTACCTAGAGGACAGAGGACAAAGTTTTGAGAGCAAGTTGATTTTTTGTCACCTTCTTTATTGTGTTGGGTGTAAGAACATTCCAAAATGCTCCAGGATTAAGCATGCTGAAAAAACTCTTTTCACTGAAATAAAGCTGTTGTTTCTAAGCCATAGGGAGAGGAGTTAGAATCACTTGATTAGATGTATTGTCTCCTAGGCTCAAAGGACATTTCAAAATAAGCATGTGCCATAAAAAACACCAGTTAAGGGATTATGTGGTTACCTCTTTTTCTGTCATTTCAGCTTAACTCATCTTTCTATTTTTTTCCATTGAGGCCTTAACATCATTTTCTATAACATAGTACCCTTTACCATTAAATTGTTGTTATTAATAATTTTAAATTTGTGACGTTTTGGTTATGTTCAGTAGAAGAATCCACATCTTTTTCCTTATTCAATATCTCAGAGTGCCTCTGACATGTTCTAATTTTAGTCATATTTGATGCTGCAAACAGGAGAAATTACCTAAAATATAGCAAGTCATGCCCTTCTGGGTTTTTTTCCTAATTTTTTACCAAAGAAGGGCCATCTGTTTAAAATACAACTTATATAAAAGCTCATTTGCTGCAGGAATAGTGTCAGGGCTACGGCTCCTCGCAGTAACAGCAACCCTAAGTCATACAAGTAGAACAACTTTGGAGAATAATGTAATTGTGTTGGTCAGCTTTTCGTCACTGCAGCAAAATACCAGAGTGATTAAGGAAAAGGTTTCAACCCTCATTTTCCTCTTTATGCTGAGTGTCTTTGATGAGACAGAACACTGCTGTGGAAACACATGACAAGAAACCTGCTCACCTCATGGTGTTGCCGAAGCAGAGGATGGTGAGTGGCTAAAGTCTTATCATCACCTTTCAAGGGCATCTGACTCCTGTCCACTGAGATCCAGCTCCTTGGGTTCACAGTAGTACCACAGGCTGGGAACCAGGTAGTCAACACAAGGGGTATGTTCATCATCCAAATACAGCACAGCTATGCCAGTTGCCTCACTTTCTAAATGAAGGAAAAGTAGGCAGGTGAGACAAAATGAAGAGAGAATAAAACCAAACCCTGGGAATTGGCCCCAGGGAAATCGAGATCTCCCTGTGTGGAATGTCATCCTTTCTTTTCTCTGCTCACTTTAGATAGAACCCAAACTGTCAAGTCTGCAGTCTGAGTGGATTGGGTCGTCACACTAACTGGGTATTTTCTTAATGGTTGCTTAAAAGCTGTGCTTTGCAAACCCAGTCTCTATGTCCACAGAGAATTAAAGACCAGACCCTGCTCCTCTGAGGCACCTGGAATGCTTTTAGCACAATTGCCGCTTAGTTTGATGCTTAGATAATCACCTCCCAGCAGTCCTGTTTGTGCTAGAGTCTCTGTTCTTTCGGATGGCCCATCATGTGTTGACTAAGCATCAGAGACTTGCATAACTCCAAGTCAAGAGCTTTGGGGATATAGAAAAGTGCAAAACCAGGCTTCTAAAGATCTTGCATAGAATTGGGACGCATGTCTAAGAGATGGGTGAGGATAGGGAGTCATATACCTGCAAATCTGATATAGAACCTACACATATATTTATAAGTTTCTCTATATTACACATGTAGAAGGTGAATGGGTTCTAAATATAAACATGTGGATAGATTCATATGTCCCTGAATATATATGTGTGTGCACATATTAATGGAAGTATGCCAATACGACAGGCATGTGAAGGGAAGAGAAAGCACATTCTAAGGAAGGGACTAGCAGTAGCAGACATACACAGTTTTTAGTGGTAGTAGCCGCCATATATGTTAGCATCAGACAGGAAAAGAATCTGTTGAGAGCAGATGCATTCATGGCAGCGAATAATTGATCAGATATGTTGTATGTGAGCTAGAATACCAGGCTGAACCCTTTATACTCATTCATTTACCAGAACAATCTGACTCATTACCATCTGGGGTGGTTTAAATAAGAATGGCCCTCATAGGCTTAGATATTTGAACGCTAGGTCCCCAGTTGGGAAGGATTAGGAGGGGTGGCCATCTTGGAAGAGCTGTCACTGGGGATGAGTGTTAATGTTTCAAAAGCCCGCGCTCTTCTCCAGGTAAGTTTCCTCTCTCTGCCTTGTGCCTGCAGATCAGATCTAAGCCCTCAGCTCCTGCTCCAGCACCATGCCTACCCACCTGCTGCCACGTTCTTCACTGTGCTGGTCATGGACTTTAACTCTCTGGAACCGTGAACCCCAAATTAAATGTTTTCTTTAATGAGTTGTCTTGGTCATGGTGCTTTGCTGAGGCATTAACTCAGACACCATCCCATGACTTAGTAAGCTTTCTTCATGGCAAAAAGCAGAGAAGATAAATTGCCTCTTGATCCATTAAAATGACATGGAGCCAAATTATTACCAAGATCCACCCTCAGCTTCTATTGCTTTTCTATCTCTGCGATATGAAAGACTATACTCCAAACAACAGCACAGGAACAGGTAGAGTGTTCGGGTTTTTACCCCATGTGTGTTTATGAGCCGTCCCTTTGTTCTCTTATTATGGAAACTGCTTTGGCAAATATGGGCTTGGTAATACCATCAACAAAGGGAATGTTTTCTCTCTCTCTCTCTCTCTCTCTCTCTCTCTCTCTCTCTCTCTCTCTCTCTCTCTCTCTCTTTGCCTCTCTCAGTAAAGGAAGATGGAGGATCTGAAAATAGATTCCACTGAGAAACAGAAGTGTCAAGCCTTGAGCCTCCAATCAGTGACCCAATGTGTCACATGACTGACCATGCCTGCCTGGGATAACCTTGAAAGCTCACAAATGTAGTGAGAGGAACAAGAAAGTGAGGTGAAAGTGACCAGCCCAAGTGACTAATGGATGTGACTTCAGGTGGTCCTGACCAGAAGTTAGCAATCCAGTAGGACTAAAGGAAAAAATTCTGTGTAAGATGTGTTTAGCATAAAGCAAAGACAAGAAGTACCATCATAATTACAAGTCTACATGCAAGATAAGAAGGAACATGCCTAACGATGATGTAGAGGGAACTTTTCTGTTAAGATACGGAGGAAAAAATCTTCACTGATACAAGGCCACTATTGCCCTGGCAGTGTGAAGCTAGGCATCTTCACTGGCTCCTGGAAATGGACTGGGACAGTTTGGTTTGTGGCAGAGTAGGTGATGCGTGACTATTCTATTGAGCTCAAGATCCTAGCAGGGCCACAAATACAAGACGACAAGCGGAAGCCAGACCAAGCTTGCCTAAATGCAGGACATGGAATAAATGACCTCACCAACAGCCTCTTGTTACCCTTCTTTGCTTCCATGTCATTTAAGGCCCACTAGTGGGTCACTTTCCTTCCATGGACCTGGGCCTTTCTTTTATTCCAATATGTGTAAAGTTCAATGTATAGGAAACCCTAGCGATTGTGATAGCCTCCTCTTCTCTCTTTGTCTAGGCATTTCCCTGGCCCACTAATCCCAGTGAGAACTAGCCAATGCCTCTGGAAATATCATAGGAAGCCTGGCATTTCAACTTTCCTATTCAAGTTTGGCTATCTGTAGCCCACCCCTTCTTTAAGCTGAGGATGACAGGTCTTCTGGATCTTTAAAATTTCAGTTTGTCGCTGCAGCCTCAGGAGAATGATGGGATGATCCTGAGCTTCAGAGCTCTTGCATCTCCCTGCACAGTGCCCAGGAGTGTACAGCTCCAGCTCATGGGTGAGGGAACAAGAAGGATGTGTGTGCTCTGAGTTACCCCTGGCCTAACTTGGCAATGACTTTACTGCATTCCTGACCTATAAGGGATGAGGTAACCCTTCATTTTAAATCATTTATTGACTTCTAAGTTCATTGCTATTAGCTAAACGTGACCCCAGTGACCTTTGACTTTTCATATGAGTCCCATGTGAAGGTGTGTGAGTTTAAGATGAGGTTGGATGACTAAGGGTCAAGGACATCAGGAACAGTGGAAACTTCTCTTGTACTGACATCGTTCCTTGTACTGACATCGTTCAACTTCATGGCCAGTGAACCTGTGGAGGTGACTAAGTCAGAATCTTGACATCTTTCTTATAAGAAAGATGCCTTCTTCTCTCATGCTCAGGACAAGCCCTGAGCATGGTTTCAATAGAACACCTCAGTGTTGAGGAAAATGAGTTCTGTAGTTCTACGTTCACAAGCTACCTTGTAAACCAAGTTCACACCCCAGCGTGGGTGCTCAGTAGCTGTTACTGAGCACAGCTAACATGACACCACCAGGGGGTAGTATGGAGCCATGTCCACTAATCATTTCGGTCTTAACCAGAGTAAAACTCTAATCTCCCAGGCCTGTCTGTTAAAGCCCAGGATCACCATTAAACTTCCAAGCTGTAGGTAGACACTGTTAGTAAACCTGGAAACACCACATTCTCCATTGTAGCTTGGACTTCGTCTTCAATCATTATCAAAATCAGCTTCACTGGGAACCTACCTTCATTTGTTTTTTTAATTTTATTTATTGTCTAAAATGGCTATTTCTCACAGATTTCAAGACTTCAAGTACGAATGTAATATTTATAATTATGTAGCATCCCTGTCCTAAGCTGATGTGCATGTTGTGAGTCCATGAGCATAGCAGTGCAATGCGAGGAAATGATTGTCCACTGGTAAGAGAGAATTGTCCCTTACACAGGAATTCTCATTAGTTCTGTAGTAGTATTTTCCCCAGCTGATTTCACAAATGGATGCTACATGAGGGCATACTCAAGTAAGCAATTGAAGATGGTCTGATGGACATGTTGGGAAGGTTAGAAGCCTGTTAATTGTTTGGATTGATGCAGCAACACGATCACGCTGCTGGGTTCTGAACTAGGCTCTGCACCCTTCTCTAATGTGCCTCATCCTAACTTATCTTAATTAGCTAAGCAGAACAAAGATCCTGTGTTTTTTTGGAGAGTTTAAGCATGTGGTAAAGCTTGGCACAAGGTAGGCATTTGCAAACTTTGAATCCTGGTCCCTGGTTTGTTATTGACTTTGTGAAAGTCATTAAAGTTCTTGTTTCTTATTTCTCTTGAGTAAAATAGAAGCCACAAAATACACTCTCTCCCTGGGATGCGGTGATTAATGTCACAAATGAAAGAAATAGAAATACATTTCACAAACACAGAGGAGGATTGAAATCCTGTTGCCGAGCCCCAGCAGAGTGGCAGGCTTCCTGTGTTACAGAGGAACCTGCCTTATCCCTAGGACCACCTCCAACCCTCTGTGTCTTTATGGAAATCCCAAGGATGTCATGCAGCCCTTTAAACAAAGTTGGCACACTGTTGTTTCACATGCAATGAGGAAGTAACTTGGTTTTATATTCTTCAGGATGAGGGAACAGTGAAAATCCCTCAAGCAGATGATGAGAGAGTGGAGTTTATGGGAGAAAGGGTAGCCCGGGTTCAGTGCAGAGGAAGAAATCAGAGTGAAGGAGAATGGTGTCACATTATTCCTCTGTAGTCACTGCAACCTGAAAGCAGGACTTGGTCTGCCTGTGTGTTTATCTAGCTCCTGAGACAGGATGCCACTATGTAGCTCTGGCCAGCTGGAACTTGCTATGTAGACCAGGCTGGTTGTGAATTCACAGAGAGTCTCACCTCTGCCTCTTCTGCCAGAATTGAAGCCATGTACTATCACTCCTGGCCAGTTAAGCTAACTGTCATGGTGCCCAGCAGAGTGGCCAAAAGCAAATATTTGCTAAATCATGGTAGATGCGTACATAGTGATTTGATCAAAACTGACAATCATAAAGCCAATGTCCTTTAAAAAACACATTTGCTGTAAGGTTAAGTCAGAAAAATAACCACAAAATAGAGGAACTAATACTAATTCATTTTAAATCTCAATTTACGGCAAAATATTCAAGTATAGGGCTGGTTGGGAAGGCACACGCTGGTGGAATGCATTGAAGAGGCAGAGGCAGGAGGATGACCAATTTGAGGCAAGCCTGGGCTAATCCTTAGGGGCTGGGAGATTCAGCAGGTAAAGCACTGGCTATGCAGACAGAAGGACCAGTTTGACTGCCCAGTACCAATGTAAATGTCACATGGGCTTGGCAGCCTGCCTGTAGTCCCAGCCGCTGGGAGAGAGCAATGGGATAATGGGATCCCAGAGACACGATAGGCAGCACAGCTGGCTGAGCTGATGAGCTCCAAGTTCCAGTAAAAAATCTTTGCCTCCATATGTAATGTGCAGAGGAACTAAGGAAGACACCAGACAACCCCTGGTACCCTCTGTGCACACGTATGTGCCGGCATGTTTGCACACACACACATGCATACATGCACAGATGCCACATAGTTATATTTATGCCAACAAAATCTATATTTTTAAGAACAGGACTCTTTAGCCATGAATTTTAGCTTTGATATTTGTTGTGCCCAGCAGCGTGGTTTTCCTCAAGCCTGAGTGCTCAAAAAGTGAAGGGAGCTAGCTGCTGCATTAAGTTGACAACATAGCATTTTGACAAAACTGAAGTAGCTCCCATGGGAAGGGTAATTTCCATCCGGTGGATCGTGTCCTCAGTCACTCTTAAGCACCTACAATGCTTTCAAAGGTGAAGGCAGCAAGGGCTGAAGAAAATGCATGAAAACCCCAGTTACTCCTCAGAAGCGAAACTTTGCAGTGGTGATCCCCAAAGTCTTACCCACACATGATCTGTTGCTAGAGTTTCAGTAGTTTGTCCTTTCTAAGCTCTTTCAGGATGAAGCAGCCATGTTTGCAAAGCCTACCAAATTATGAAGTTCTACTATGAAAATAAGAACAGACAAAAAAGAACCCAGGGCTATTTTTGAAGAAAGTTTATATTCTCCCAGATTACCACAAATCCACAAAATCCCATTGTGAAGAACAAAAACCAATTACCACTCAGCAGAAAACACGGGATTAAAGCTATTTCCAATAGCTTTATTTGCTGGTTTGGACCCACATTCAATAAAGAACTTTACTAATCACTATTTAGTTGCTTTGAATGACTCATAGCTGATGTGAAAAAATAACAAGTGTGAAATGTGGGGTAAAATGCAAGTAGCTCTTCTGTGTAATTAATTTTGTGTTGTGCGAGTTCATTTTTCTTGCAAAAATCACTTGCGGAAGGTGGTGACAAGGAGAGGCATAGGATAGGAGGCAATGGGGGACATTTGCTAAACAAGACCCTCTCTGCCATGAGAGCTCTTTCCCTCAATGGAATCCACACATATATTTTGCCCTGAACATCAGATGCCTAACCTTAGCAGTTTCCAGACATTGGCTGTCTGATGGCTGTAGCCATCAGCAGCCATATGTCTTCCTCCAAGGGCCGTGTTTTGGGGGCCCAGTTTCTCTTCAACCCTTATACTCCCAGTAGTGAGGGCTTTGGGGAAGGCAGCACTGGCTCACACCTGGAGTGACTCCTCACTCAGGGGCACTGGCTGCTGGTGTTCACTGCTCCCGAAGCCAGAAGACAAGGGGATGGTTTCTTTTGTGAAAGCAGCCCCTCTCCCCATATTCTGGAACCTGTCCATGCCAGCACCCCTGAAATGTCGCTTTAATGATTTCTATTGTATGTTCCATTTTCCTTTTTCTCTTTCAAACATGAGTAAATTCATTTGCATTTTAAAAGAAAGGGGGAAAAGGACAGAAAGAGGGGAGACTTCCGCAGAGCAAAGCCTTCAAACACGGTCTTCCCCTGGACTCTTTCTCTCCTTGTGATCAATCTGGCTTTCATGTACTTCTGGCCTGGCTCTATCTCTGATTTATCTTTATTTCTCAAACTGAAATTCAATAAAATCAAATGTTGGTACAGAAAAGAACCTCAGGAGATTATCTTGGACATCTGTGGACATCTGTGGCTATTTATGTGCTTCCCAAATAATCTTTTTCTGGGAGCCGCCTTTCTCCCTGCCTTTCTCTGGGCCCAGTGTCAAGGTGAGCACCTGGAAGGCTAGTGCTGGATGGTACTTTTGTCAGTTCCTGGAGTGGTTCTCTGCATTGTAGACAAGGAAGGAGAAGGCATGCCTTGGGATAAATCTTCAGGGATTTCCTCACATCCTCTGGCCTTCAACCATGTTGGATAGTTACACACTCTTTGGCCTCCTAAAACCCCTGATCTGGATTGAATTCTAAATGACAGCAGAGAAGGAAGTAGCAGGGTCTGACACATTCAAAAGGTCTCAGTGACATTTTCACCTTTTGTATGTGGACCAACCAAGAGCTAGCTATAAGGAGAGAACTTTGCATTGCTTTGAAAATGCTTTTATTATGTGAGCAAAGACAAACATGATTCTAAGAAAGAAAGGTTAATGATTTTTTTTTAACTGGTGGCTGAACATAACTTCCAGAGTTGGTGTTTTGCTATGGTTCTTTGTTTAAAAACTGGAAGTGTTTCCAAGCAGATTGGGAGGCAATGATAAAATTACAGTATACTAGTATATTTAGATACATTTTTTAAAAGATTCCAAACTGGACTTCTTTCCCTGGGATAGTTTTAGGTTCCTATTTCTGAGACTAGCACCTTCACTAAAATAACCATTCATTCTTCCTGCCCACAAATCCTGAGCAATTGAGAAACACTGCCTCACATCTTATGACGAGGCTGGGGAGAGGAGCGCACAGTGGCGTGTGTCCTTTATGGTGACTGACGAGCGCAGTCTGCTGCTTGATTTCTGTGGGAAGACTCAGAGAACAGGCTGAAAGCTATGTGTTTGCTCCAGGGAGTGTTCCTAATTTTGAGAAACAGGCACTGACTTGGCCTAGGAGACTGTGGGCTCATCTGCCCATAATTGAAGGTAGCCCTGGGCAACCAACAGACAATGAATGAGCAGGTACAGCGTGGGCAGAGCACTTTCCTCTGCTGCCTGTCACCCCAAGACACTCTCATGTTATTGCACCACTCAGTCCCCACTGTGTGCATCATCACTTTCTTGGTATTTACAGTAGAGCCAAGTTAGCTACCTGGACACTGCCCACCAAAGACGCTGAACAGCCATGTGGGACAGGGCAGGACACAGGGTTGCACCCTTTCAGCTCACTTCAACTGGCAGAGGCTCTAGCAGGTCTCTTTCCACAGTGGAGAGATTCCCCCGTAACAGAAGGCAATTGAATGGTGGCTCCACTCCCATATTCATTATAGAGGGAATATATTAGCACATTGTGGTAATGAAGCGCCACGTGCTCTCTGTTGACTTACTAAGATTACTGCAGAGCCCACAGCATTGCTGTCAGCATGGTTAATATCTTCTAATGATCTCTGCTGTTTTGTGTTTTTAAAACCTAATTCAGTAAAAGTGCATGTCAGTCATTTTTCCTGTTGCTGTGATTAAATTATCTGTCAAAAGCAACTTCAGGGAGAAAGGGTTTGTCTTGCTCACACTTCAGGATACAGTCAGTCAGACAGGGCAAGTCACGGCAGCAGGAGCTTAGAGCAGCTGGTTGCATTACATCCATGGTCAGAAGAGAAGCACCGTAAAAGCATTCTGCCGCCAAATTTTCTTTGTCCATTTATGTAGTTCAGAATCCCAGTCAAGGGCCGGTGCCATCCACAGTGGGTAGGTCTCCCCACCCTAATTAACATCATCAACAGAGTCCCCCACAGGAGCACTCAGAGGCCTGTTTCACAGGTGATTCTGGGTTCTGTCAAGCCGACAATTACCACTAACCACAGTGTACTGATGAGCATTTAACATCAAGTGTCAATGTCAAATGTCAAGGAATGCAAGGTGCAGGCTGGTGACTGTACTAGTTTGCTTTCTGTGATAAAAAATACTCTAACCAAAAGCAACTTGACAAGAAAGGGATTTATTTGGCTTGCACTTCCTGGTCACAATCAACCACTGATGAAAACCCAAAGCAGAATCCAGAGAAGAATTCTGCTTGCTAGCTTGGTGTTTGGCTTGTGCTCAGCCCAGAACCCCCTAGGGATGGCACTGCCCACGCTAGGCTGGGCCTTCCTTCATCAATTATTAATGAAGACCATCTCTCACAGAGATGAGCACAGGCCAATCTCCTCTGGGCGATTCCTCAGCTGAGGTTCCTTCTTCCCAGGTTGGGTCATGTTGACAACAATAACTAGTCAGCATGGTGTCCTCTGTGTGCTACGTAGTATCCTAGCTGCTCAGTTAACTCTCAGACAACAGAGAACTATAGTGTGGTACTGATTTTACTGTCAAGGTAAAAATATTTTAATTAACATTTTACTTTATTTATAGTTGAAGTAATATAGGTCAGTAGCTAGAATGTAAGCATTATCGGTCATCTTTATGTAATAAATGGAGTTACTTACAATACTTTCAAACAGGTGTTATCCTCTCAAGCCCCTATTCATTTATATGCTTGGCCTGCTTAGCATAATGATTTCTGTGAAAGGAAAGTCATTCCATGGGTTTTTGTTGAATGGATGCTTTAACTATGTAACAAGTTTTGCTTTTAGTATGAAAAGAAAAAGTGGCTACAACACAGTTCCTTGCCAAAAGGGCTCATATTCCAGTGGAGAAGGCAAAGAGAAAGCAAGGGCTTTAGTGAACATAAGCTATAAATGATGTGAATCAGACATATATACTCATTACCACATGATGAAAAGTTTACCAATGGGTCACAAATATTTATTCAATGAGCATTTATTAAATGGCATATCGGCCTTGTTGTGGCCATCGTTATCAGGTCCCCTTTGCAGATGAGGAAACTGAGTCTAAGTAGTCAGTCAGCTGGCTTGCTCAGACCCACCATGAATAAAGTGGTGATCTAAAGGCCAGGATCCTGAAGAACAGGGTGAAGGCTAGGTTTGTCCTGGAGAAAAAGCTCCTGGATGTAAGAAACATGAGTGTACCTAGGCTAGAGCGATGCTCTAAGCTCATTCTGCAGCTCTGATAAAAGACTCTGACCAACAGCAATTTAGTAGGGAGAAAAGGCTATACTTCCAGTTATGAGTCAGTCACTGAGGGGAGTCAGAGAAAGAGCCATGGAGGATAGCTGCTTCTTTGCCTGCTTTCTGGCTTCCTCACAGGCTCATGCCCTATTAGCTCTCTTACATAGCCTAGAGCCTTCTACCTAGGGATGTTGCTGCCTTCGGTGGGCTGGGACCTCCTAATTCAATCCTCAATCAAGACATTCTCTTACAGGCATGGCTATAGGCTAATCTGATCTGGGAAATCCCCCACTTGAGATTCCCTTCCATGACTGTGCTGTGTCAAGTTGACAGCTACAGTTAGCTCAGACAGATGATGTCTAACTTCACACCTGGTTGTTTGAGACAGATACTCTTAGTCACTATTTTCCAGTGTCCTTTAGAAGAGGAATTGGCTGTGGGTCTTACAGAAGAAAACCTGCTGCTCTGAGGCCCCCAAAGCTATGTAGAGAATTTTTCTTTTTTATGACACCGGACATTTAAGATGAAGAGTCTGCTAAGCAAGCCAAAAAGAAGAAGAAGAAGAAGAAGAAGAAGAAGAAGAAGAAGAAGAAGAAGAAGAAGAAGAAGGAAGAAGAAAGAAGAAGAAAAGAAATACGAATGAAGAGGTTTTCACGGTCCTTTCAAAGGTGTAGACATTAATTTCTCTCTGCATGATGGGAGACACAGAGATAAGCAGATTTGGGATTTTAGCCCTTACTTCTGTGGTCCTCAATGTTCCTTCTAATAGCCTTGAGTAGGTCTCATATTCACTCAGTTTTATTCCACTTTATTCTTATTTTCACTTGATCCTGAAGCTCAGCACATACCAGCTCTAGGTTACATGGTTTTCTAGACTATAAGCACCTTTAGCTACAGGAGCACACTATTGGACCAACAGAGAGCTTGTCCCTCTTCTAGGCAGGAAGTACTCTTGCTGGTCTAGCTCTCCTTAGTAGACCAACCTGATGCTCTAGAGTCAGGGTACCTCCCACACTGCCAGCTCTTCACTGTCTTTGCCTTCATCAAACAGCAATGATAAGCAGAAGCATAAAGTGATTTATTTAGTAGGAACTATGTTTTTAAATCCTCTCATTTTTATGCTCTCTCAATAACTTGGGTGAGTGGTGGCATTTGGTTGGTTTGTTGGTTGGTTGGTTGGCTGATTGGTTTGCTTTTCTGAAACATTGTCTCATGAGCTCAAGGTTGGCCTCAAATGCACTTATGTACCTGAGGGTGATCTTGAACCCCTAATCCCCTGAGCTGGGATTATGGACATACCTAAACCTTAAATAGTATTTCTTTTACTCTGAACATTATTCACTATTTTGTACTTGGGAAAACTCTTGTATTTTCTTCTTTTATTTCTATCTAGTTTGTGGAACAAGGTTAGATTTCTCAAAGGAGAAAATTAGATCAGTAGCCAGGATCAGGGAAGACTATGTTATAAAAATAGACGAACTTCAATGGATACATAGAATATAGAGAAAGTTG
Source organism: Pachyuromys duprasi (assembly GCA_028658305.1). Lineage (NCBI taxonomy): Eukaryota > Metazoa > Chordata > Mammalia > Rodentia > Muridae > Pachyuromys > Pachyuromys duprasi. The sequence goes on along the minus strand of CM053760.1, from coordinate 16,619,183 downwards.
CCTATATTCATGATAGTTTTCTTCAGTCATACATAATGAAATTATGTCATTTTCAAGACAATGGATGAAAGTAGAACAATCAGATGTGTGTGTGACAAGAAAGTAGAAATGGGAGTATTTGAGAGGAGGAGAAGGAAAGGGGAAAAGAGGGTAATGGGTAGCAGAAGTATGTGATATGCTTGAATGAATATACTATGAAACCCATTGAATATATAATTAACACACACTAATATAATTTTTAAAGCTGAATTTAACAATTGCTTTTCCCATAAAGATTATGCTGTCATGGGATAACCCTCTGATGGCTGGCTTGTCACTCTGAATCATAGCATATTTCAGTAATTCTGCTAATACAGTAATTTGCAATAAAAAATCATCCATTCATACTTGGTGACTGCATAGCCCTTTTATTTCAAGGTCGTCTGGTTTGTTAATAATAACTTGGAGTTCTGCTGAATTGTTAATATGTATCAACATTCTCTTTCTCAGTCTCATAAACTGAGTAACAACTTTCATGTTAAATTTAGAGCTCTTTAATTTTATTAAAAGGAACATTTTTTTTTCAATTTAAACCAAGTACTTTGCATGAGTGCCTTTTTTTAAGAACTGCAAACTGATTGCACTTGTTCTCACTCATTCATTCTAACATAAGCTTTTGTGGACTTCCACTTGGCCATTTGCAATAATGTAACCAAAGTTACCTTATTTGTGTAAAGTGAACAAAACTATATTGGGAAATTATTGTGCTTTTCAATTCTGTGCCCGAATGAGTATGAATTCTCCAGAATTAACTTAGAGAATTGTATTATAAAGATAATTAAGGAATAGATTATTATTATTAATTACTTCCCAGTAATGAGCAAATAATTAAAGCATGCATTTCCCTGTCCTGTTTCTCAGTGCCTGCTGTGTACACACACAATTCATGTGTCATCTCACAGGTTACATTTCATATTGCTCTTCTTTCTCTCACACAGTGGTTTAAGCAAGTGGGGCAAAGAGGAACAGAACGTCACAGGGAGGAAAGGGCACTCACACCAATGTTTGGAACAGAGTGGACTATAGCCAGTCCAGTGGGGAAACAGGTGCAGCTCTGGTGGGAAATAGGTAGGATCCTAGTGTGGAATCATGGGAGGTGGGAGTAAACAGGGCTGATGACAAAAGAGGTAGGAATAGCTTAGGGCTATTTGTCTCAAGCACTACAATTACACCTAATTTCTAACTATCACAAATACTAACACAACAGCTGCTGAGAACCTGCAACAGAAAGGTAGAGGTTTAAGTTGAGATCAGTTTGCCATTCACACCATGACTCTGAACAATGAGTTTGGTCCCTATGTGTTTAGCAAGGGCAGCTGAAAAGTGACCCCAACATTGCTTAGCTAGCAGGGTTACTTACAGCAGGGACTTGGGTAGAAAGCAATGCCTGACAAATCATGTAGTTACTGTCTTATTGTTGATGTCTAGTTCTCCTTTTAAGTGTGTGTATATGTGTGGTGTGTGTTTATGCGTGTATATGTGTGTGTATGAGTGTGTACATGTGTGTGAAAAGTGTGCATTTGTTTTGTGTGTATGTGGTATGTGTGTCTGTGTGTGGTGTGGGTGTTGGTATGAGTGTAGTATGGTATGGCATGTGGGTATATGTGTGTGGTTTGTGGGTGTGGTGTGTATGCATGTATATATGGTATGTGTGTATGTGTATATATGTGTGGTATGTATATGTATGTGGTATGTATGTGTGTGCTATGAGTATGTGTGTGATGTGTGTATATGTGATGTGTGTACGTGTGTATGTGTAGGTATGTGTGTGGTGTGTGCATTATGTGTGTATGTATGTGTATGTGTGTATTATGTGTGTATGTGTGTGGTGTGTTTGTGTATGTATTATGTGTGTATGTGTGTGGTATGTGTATGTGTGTATGTGTGTGGTGTGTTTGTGTATGTATTATGTGTATATGTGTGTGGTGTGTGTCTGTATCTGTGGTACATATGTGTGTGTATGTGTGTGTGTTCATTTGTGTAGATATACTTCGGTGTGTGAGTGTTGGTCTTGTATGCCACAGTGCACATGTGAAGGTCAGGAGACAACCTCAGATCTTCATCCTTGTGCTGTTTGAGGCAAGAGTCTCTTATGTTCACTGCTGTGTGTGACAGATTAGCTGGGCTATGAGCTTCCAGAGAGTGTCCTGTCTCTGTCTGCCATCTCATGACATGAGCACGGGATTACAGATGTGCCTACCCTTTGTAGGTTCTGGGGATCTGAACTCGGATCCTCATGATTGCATGGTACATTGAGACATCCCTCTAGCCCTTGATGTGTAATTTTCTGTTACCTAACCCTAGCTAGTCAGATGCCAGCAGATTTGACCCTCAAGAATTTTACTGCAGAGATACCCAAGCAATAGGTTGGCATTATTCCAATACTAATTTGAAGCAAATAGCTAGGTTTTAAATATTTTATTAAGCATCACTTATTGACATAGTCAGGGGTTACACAGACTTGAAAGACATCAGAATCTGAAACCTGATCAACTTGGGTTCATATGCTGGATCCATGACACACCAAGAATGTAGTTTGTTGAAGCTAAAGTCTAGTAGTGTAGACCTGGAGTGTCTTCCAAAGGAGGTACTTAAATATTTGGGGGAGGGGATTCCCCTGAAGGTAATTTTGGGACCTCAGCATCTTTCTCTCTTATTTCCTGGCTGCATGAAGCTAACAAGCTTTCTCTGCCATGCCCTCCCACATGCCACACAATGCTACCACAAGCATAAAGGAACCTGCCGTAAACAGAAACCATAAGCCAATACAAACCTTTACTCTCCATAAGCTGATTATCTCAGGTATTTTCTCGCATAGAAAACCAACTCATTTAAACAAAAGAAAAGACTCAATTTAGGTAAAGAATATGCAAAACAAAGAATTAGGAGTGGATCTGATCAAAATACATTGACTGCACAGAACAAATTCTCAAAGAATAAATTAAAATACCTTAAAAAAGAAAAGGTGGACATTAAGAAACAAACAAGCAGAAAGAGAATGTGCACACAGTCTCAAAATGAAGTGGTCATAGAAACAACAGTAGAAGCTTGACAGACCAGCAGAACTGAGGGTTTATTTTTGACCCTCCAGCATCTCTGTGCTGTATTTTATTGGTAATAAAACTAAGGCCTGGCCTAAGTGTCTGAGAGACACAGACCTCTGGCTTCCTAGAACCTGGACCATTCATCTTTCCTGGGTTATACATAGTATATAGAAGACCATTTTGACTTCAAAGCCATACTTTTAAAAAGTAATTAAATATGAATTAAATGTTTAGATTAATAATCACTAGAACTCAGTACAGTAACTAATCTGAATTCCATTGGCTAGCCCATGTTTTGGAAGCTTGAATCAAAACCCAATGGTGTTTTGCAATATATTTTAAATTATATTATGCTCAGTGGCATCCTTCATATATTCATCCATCATTTCTTTCCACTTGAAATGTGCTTTTTAGATCCTAGGAGGGACTTAGAGTAACAAATGGCCTTGGGGAAGCACTGTTCTAAACTGCTCACCTGTTCGGCGTGCATCACGTTTGCCGCCATCAGCTAAGGCACCCTGCTTCCTGTCACCCAGAGGTTGCCGATGGTAGAAAATAATGGAATGTCAACTTCAGTTTTCCAGGGCTGCTCAATGACCCTAATCGTCCCTACACAGATGTGCCTGTCATCCTCAGCCATAATTTTAAAATGTTTGGGCCTGTACAATTCTGTTTAGGCTGGATTCTTTGTACCGGTCCAGCCTCCGAATCTGTCCACAACCTCACTTAGCCTGGGTCATAGAATACAGTATCTCTGTGTGCTCTGCTCTCTGAGGACTGTGCGTGGCAGTAAGTCAGAGGGGAATCAGCTTCTGTCTTTTCTGATTTCCATCCAGCCTTTCCTCATTTCCTCTTGCCCTCAACATAGAGGCCTGCTGTTATTTTCATGGTTGATCTAGTTTAATGTGTTTGTCTTGCTTGTGGTATCCAGCTCATGATTTGGTTAAAAAACAAACGATGCAAAACTACCAATTAAGAGCACTGAGTTTATCAGTGGCTGGCTCTTTGATCACCTCCCCCTGAGAGGGGAGCAGCCTTGCCAGGCCACAGAGGAAGACAATGCAGACAGTCCTGATGAGACCTGATAGGCTAGGATGAGAGAGAAAGGGAGGAGGACCTCTCTTATCAGTGGACTAGGGAAGGGGCATAGGGGAAGAAGAGGAAGGAAGGGGAGATTGGGAGGGGATGAGGGAGGAGGCTACAGCTGGGATACAAAGTGAATAAACTGTAATTAATTAAAAAATAAATTAATTAAAATAAATAAAAAAGAGCACTGAGCTTAAATAGCTAGCTGTGTGGAGGTCTGTGTGTAATTTCACTATGTCCTATTCTACATTGCAGCATTTTATTCATTGCTTTTCCTCTTTCAGTCAGTCTGAGACTCTAGTTATTCACACAACAGTTACAGGGTAAAGAGTTACACTGTTTGTATTTTACAGATGGAAATACTGGGATCCTAATTTGCAGCTGACTATACTGTATCCCAGAGACAAAGGTGGGACCACAGCCCAGAGCACCTGAAAGTTGCCCCCCAAGGATTATACCACTTCTCTGCTGCTTCCTCCTCCATCCTATTTTCTTCTTAGGTAAGCGCTGACTTTTTACTGAATCATGAGATGAGTGAATGAATTATGAGGTGAAGCTATAGTTGTAGAATATGGCTTCTGTAGTTCTTCCCTGAGCCCAGGGAGCAAAATGTCTGAGTCAAACCATGCAGCTTTCCCACACGTACTCCTTCTGAGATGAAGTATATTATTCCATCCGTAGATAGTGCTTTGAGCAGATGTGCTGTTTTCCAGGATGTGTATTATGTTCATTAACATTGATATGCCTGTCTTTGTGTTCAGACTCTGGCTTGAAACCATTATAACCTCTATGGAATAATAAAAAAAATACTCAAAGACCATGCTTTCTTTGTCCAAATCCATCTGCATGGATGGCCTTGCATTTCTAGATCAGAAATGGCCTAGTGAAGTTCCAACCATAGTTGGATTCATTCACCCTGAGTTTTCCCAGTAAATCCACTAGTTCAATATGTCAGAGCCAGAGAAAGTTAGCAAAGAGAACAGATCTTACTATGGTAGTAGTTTTATTTAACTTGGTTCTTGGTTTATCTTAATTTATCTTAAGTACTCTTGCATAGTGGTACCTCAAATTCCTGAGAGAACAACGTAAAGAGGAGGGGTTTACTTGGGCTCACAGTTTCACAGGGTTTACCCTGGTCACGTGTGCATGTGTATAGCATCATGGCAGCAGGATGTATGAAAGAAGACACTGCTTCACAGTGAACAAGAATCAAGGGAAACAGGAAAGAGCCAGGGATAAAACTACCCAAACAATGTGGCCCCAGTGACCTATTTGCTCTAAGCAGGCCCTACCCCCTAGAGCTTCCCAAACCTCCCAAATCTACCATCTCAGAGCCAAGAGTCCAGCAAGAGCCTGTGAAGGCATTTCATGTTGGAACCTGGACCAAGAGTCAGACACGTCATAGAGCCAGCACGCCTGACAACAGGCAAGCTGTAGATGTAAAGTAGTTTTGAGAATCATTCCGGAGGAAGCTACTGACTTCAGCAACTACAGAAGCAATAGCTTCCAGCGTCCAGGTCAGTACCAGCTCTGAGACACAAAGTTCCCTGGGTGATTGAGCAGGCTTACAGAGCAGTATCTGAGCTGAGGGAACCGGAGCTGGCTTCGACTCAGAGAAGAAGCTGCAGGGCTGGATCAGAAGGCCACATGTGAACACTGGATCCTACGTACTGAAGCCTAGTGTGGCTGGTCCTGTTCACTTCACCAGAAGCTAGACCTCAGAACTGAAGTCAACAGGCTTCTTCACCCTGGTGATTTACTCTGATTTCGCTTTGTACACATATGGACTCAATTTTCTACTGTCTTTATAAATATTGTTGTGACTGCCTCTGCCAAGCTACCTCTCTCACCCTAGGGAAAAGCCGAAGACCAGACATTCCCACCCTACCTCCCTTTCTACTAGACACAACTGCAAGGGGTGGGAGCAATTTAGCTCGTCAAAGTGATGTGTGTATTTGAGTCTTTAAAGAGCCAGGCTAAGCTCAGAGTCAGAGGCCTTCCATAAATAACCTGTGTCCCTCTCTGTGTGTGGTTGGGGCTGGAATGCCTTTCCCTTTAGAGTTGTACAAGTATCAAAGATCAAAGAGCCAACCCTTTCTGGATATGCTGCTCATTACAAAGCCCCTGTTCTCCGTGGGAGGATGCTGGCAAACGTACCAGTATCCTCTCTGGTGACTCTTCGCTGATGGCTGGGGTTGGAGGGCACTCAAAGAACTTACATCTACTTTAAAGGACTTTTTTAAAAATACAGATGAAGATTCGCTTTCAAAGGCAACTGAATACTGGTATCCTTTCGGGTGTGGAATGTGGTGGGAGGGAGAAGGGAGTAAAGAAACTGACCCATTACCACATGGAATGTGGTTCAAGACTAACTCGAGGTGGAAGAGTAACCTGTGTAATTTAGTCACAGTTGGGTAGGCACTAAAGACAGCCTTTGATTAGCAGGGCAGAACATACCCAGAGAGTTTTTTTTTTAATACAAACTAGATAATATATTGGAAAAATACACTTTGAATTAGTTTGCTAGGGTTTGAAGAGAAAGAGTGTGTTTCAGTTCTCAGGATTGCAGATAATCACAATGCACAAAATAATAGCTACTCTCTATCCCCTGTCTGCTGTGTGCCACTTGCCACACAGTCACATGACCTCTTTAATCCTCACAGCTGTGCACAAGGGGGGCTTGTTGTTTCCCCTTGTCTTACACATAGGACAATGGGCTCCACACAGTTGAAGTGCTTGACTCCAGGTCACGTTACTGTTAAATGGAAAGTTCAGCGTTTGAAGAGAGCTCTGGAACGGAGCGGCTCTGACTGCTGCTTAGCCTGTGTATAGTACTTCTGGCTTCTCCTGCAGTGTCTGACCCACGTTACAGAAGCTGATAGAGCCGTTGCCTTCTGATCCTGTCACAGAAATCTGTTATTGCTGTGGTTCCAAGCCCAGGGTGCCTCACTTCTCATTGAACTGGCTCTTACAGCATGCCGTAGCTTGGAAAACTGCTTCATACCGCACAGAGAGTTTCCAAAGGAAAGCATCCTAAACTGTGTGATAAAGAAACCATGTTAAGGGGGCTAGAGAGATGGTTCAGTGGTTAGAACGCACTGGCCACTGTTCCAGAGAACACAAATTCGATTCCCAGCACCTATTTGGTGTCTCATAACCATCTAAGACTCTCCTAAGGAATCTGATGTTCTCTTCTGGCTTCTGTGGACACAGACATACATGAAGGTGAAACATTCACATACGTAAAATAAAATTTAGATTAAAAGAAAGAAAGCATGTTAAGGTAAATATTTGACAAGCCTATTATCTCTGAAAGTACCCTTATTTGCATACAACATGAAAAATTCCTTCATTGAAAAAAAAACTTCAAACCTCGGAACATGTATGACCATGTGGGTGACCTGTTCCTGTGGCAACCTTGGGCAGTCAGACCTCTTCACTCATACATCACAGTCCATACATAGGTCTCATCTTGTGTTCTTTGCATGGCGTTTAAACCAATATCTTCTGAGTGATGCTTGCCACATGCTTGGCAGCGATAGCCAAAGAACATGTACTATTTTAATGAGAATCATGTTTTAGTTCCCCATCCCTTGCAGTTTCTTCATTTTAATAAAAACCTGAGTGGTACGAGCCTTTCAAAGACAGCAACCACTGCAGTGTGAAGAGCCCAGTGGTGAGAGTCAATGGCTGTGCGGTCCCAGCTTTGTCCTTGTCACAGGTAAAACCTGAATACAAAAGACACCATGAAACCAAATGTTCAAGATGATCAGAAAACCACAGCTACCTAAACATGTTCCCTTCTCTTGGTACTTAGCATCCCTCATGTTGCCTTTTTTTTAGCTTGCAAAGGTCATAAATAGAAGTAGCGAACCAGTAGGTTCTCTTTTTTTAATACTGATTTAATAGCAATAAAGAGCATCATCAAAATCCTGTGGATCTTCCGCCTCCACATTTTCTCGAAAGGTTTCACACATGCAGTGCAAGAGACTGTGAGTCAGCCTTCCCCTTTCCTGACTTTCAGCTTTGCAGGAATCATCTGCCAGGTGCCGCATATGTTCTCAGCTCCTTGACAGGAAGAAAACACGTTTGCTGAAAAGCAATGGAATCTTTAAAAACCAGTTGCACTTTGCTAACTTCTTTCCTTCTCTGGTGCCTGGAAGATTTTTTTTTTCTGGCCCTGGGCTGGTTATTGTGTTCACAAGGTATCTGCCACCCAGAATTCTCTCCCAGGGGTGGCAGCTCCAAGTGGTGATAGACCAGAAGCATGGGAAATATCAACTGACCAACAAATAATGAAGCATTAGGGAGCCACTTCTGAAAGGTAAAGCCCAGAAGCTATAGGTCCATTCACTTCATGAGGGACTGTAATTTCCAGTGCAATTAGATTCTGGCCTGAAGCTATGGAGACGGCCTCTAGTAAATGAAGCCATTTGGCAAAGATATAGAGCCAGGTAGATAAGAATAACAAAGCCTGAAGTTACAGTGTTGCCCTTATGTGCATAATTTCATGCAATGTATGAGACCTCTGAAATGTTTTCTCCTGGAAATTTGTCTTCAACAAAGCATAGAAAGAATTCCTGTTGTCCTAGGGGAATGGACTGATGGGAAGTACTGTTGTCTCTATATGTTAACATTGTGGAATATTGAAACAAGATCCAGATAAGATGTAGGTCTCTTGAAGCAAAAGAGATCAGCCACACTGTGGGCAAAATACATGTCAATTTGGTGTTGTACTCAGGACTGTTCACCTCACCTCATGATGCTTTGTGCTTCTTCACCTCTGGATGACTTGGTGCTGCTGCTCAGTGCTTGCTCCAGGTTGTTGCATCAGATTGTCAGTCTGGATGTTTTTGTTCATTAAATGTTGTAAGTAAAACTGATGTGATAGAAGAGCTATGGCTGACTCAGCTACAAAACAAGAGCTTTTCTAATCCACTGTTACCTACCCATACACCAACCCATTAACACCTGTTTTCTGCAGGTTTTCTTTCCTCAAACGTCCAATGGTATAGTTCCACACTCCGGGAAAATTGATAGAGACATTTAATTTGTCCAAAGAGTTAAAACAGAAAGGAAAAAAGAAAGGAAGGAAGGAAGGAAGGAAGATTTAGCATTTAACAGAAACAAAAGTCGACCTGAAAACCATGTTGAAAGCTGATTTCCTGCAGATGGTGTGGTGGCCACACTCTGCCATGAGCCCTTGTTGAATGAATTGTGTTGACTCTCTGAGAATATTCCAGGGTCCTCTTGTCATAGAGGACTTGGAAGCAAAGTTCTTAAAATCTCATTTAAAAAAAATTCCAGATGGTGATGGCACACGCCTTTAACCCCAGCACTAGGGAGGCAGAGGCAGGTAGATCTCTGTGAATTGGAGGCCAGCATGTTCTAGAGAGCAAGTTCCCAGACAGCCAGGGATACACAGAGAAACTCTGTCTCAAAAAAAAAAAAAAGGCATTTAAAAAAACCCAAAGAGAAAAGCAAGCCCAATCAACCTAGGACTTTGGCTCCATGTCAGACCTTACAAACTGAAATCCCAGGTTGTTCCTCTAGAATCCTCCAAATGTCCACATCCATAATCTGTTCATTAGCTGCAGCCTTGTCCTGATACTCCTGGAACAGCCTAGCAGCAAACATGAAGCAAGTGCCTTTTGCATAAAACTATGGTGAAGAGTAAAGGGCAGACTGCCAGGGAGGGATTCCACAGTCTCAGAAAGCCACAGTCTGATGACCTGATAGAAGTCTCTTCCCCTGCCTTTACCGGGTAAAATTCTCCCTTGTGTTTTGAATGAGGGAATTCCCCTAAACACAATATTGAAGGCCTGAGTTTAGCTACATCCCTGGAGACCAGTGATTAAAGAAAAGCATGGGCCTCCATGGAGAAGCAGGGCTCTAACGCCTATTATGATAAACTGTAATTTAGAAGTATCCTGTAAAGACAAGGAAAGTCAAGGTTTTAAATATAGCTTTAACAAAAGTTCAACTCCATCTGGATTAATCTGTAACATATTTTTGAAAAAGTCTTTTTCATCACCGATTACATCCTACCTATTCCATAATATCTTTATGATTTAAATAATATTGATCTTTCTTATCTTTGGATTCTCCATTTATAAATCCATATTCTCATTAAAATATATTTGCAGTCTCAAAGTCAGTAGTAATGGTGCTTTTGCAGACATTAAAAAACTAGCATAGGTGGCAATAAATTTGAATTGCACAAAGCACACCACAAACATGTGTTCCTTTCATGGTCCGTGTGGTCCCAAGCCTTTTTTTCCCTGCGCTTTTCTATATCTTTGATGTTTTCACAATGTAGAAACAGAGCCCAAATTCAGTGTTATAGCACTTCTTACCAGGCCTAGCTATTCATGTGTGAAAGAGAACAGTGACATGGCCTATGGAGAAAGCATAAATCACAGTGCTTTTAGCTATGAGGTCGATGTTAATGACTCAACTATACATAGTAAGTAGGAGATCTTTAAAGAGAAATAGACACAAAGTTATATATTGATTAGTAGTCAAAAAAATATTCCCCAAAGCTTTTAGGAACTACATTTCTTCTGAGAGCAACCATTTAAGATCATCAATTCAGTCTTCCTATTCCCAATACAAAACATAACAAGGGTGATTAATGAAAATGCATTGTGTTTGTCTCACACCTCTGTGCTGTCTGGTTATTTCAAGGATGGTTAAATGTAGTTTTCACCCATCCTCTGATATGCTTCTCAGAAACAACCTGCTATGCTGGTTCTAGGTTTTAAATAAGGAGGTGTTAGGTGGCCTGGATCTGAATTGCATGGGTCTTACACCAAAGGCAGAGAAAAGAAGATGTTCTAGAAAACAGAAAGAGAAAGAACACTTGGTCATAAGCCCAGGGGAGCTGCTATGAGGGATGGAAACTGGGAAAAGAAAGCCATAAGTGGAAGGAAATGAGTGTCCATGTTAATAATGTCAGGAGTCAAGACAATGGGATATAGTGCTTCCAAGTACATGCAAAATGCCCTGTATTGTACTTTCTTGAGAGTTGGCAGAGGGAATAGCAACATATTCTACTGACATCCTCTTTATGAAAATTGAATCTGTTCATTTGCTTTTCTTGCTCATGTAAGGTCAAGTCTCTGCTTTATGGCTACTCTAGCCAGCATGTGTGTGTATGTGTGTGTGTGCTTATATATATAATCTTAAACTGCAAGTACTTGTATGTACTTACATCAATAGAATTTAACAATTTATTTAGTATACTATGGACACAGGGATTTTGTTATTGTTGTTGTTTTATTTTTTATTTTTTAAACTTTTATTATTTACACTTTATTCTCTTTGTGTCCCCCATAAACCCATCCCTCCTCCCCTCCCAATTCCACCTTCCCTCCCCCTTCTCCACACATGCCCCTCCCCAAGTCCACTGATAGGGGAGATCTTCCTTTCCTTCCTTTTGATCCTAGTCTATCAACTCTCATCAGGAGTAGTTGCATTGTCTTCCTCTGTGGCCTGGTAAGGCTGCTCCCCCATCAGCGTGAGGTGATCAAAGAACAGGCCAATCAGTTCATGTCAGAAGCAGTCCCTCTTCCCATTATTATGGAACCCATTTGGACACTGAACTGCCATGGGCTACATCTGTGCAGGGGTTCTAGGTTATCTCCATGCATGGTACTTGGTTGGAGTATCAGTCTCAGGAAAGACCCCTATGCTCAGATTTTTTGGTTCTG
>CM053760.1:16531811-16606802 GCA_028658305.1 Pachyuromys duprasi | reverse complement strand
CTTATTGGAAACAATAACCTGTAAAGGAAGCTCCTCTGTCATTAGCCTGTGATGTGAGGAAATTAGAAAGTATAAACAGAGAACACAAGAAGTGGAGATAATTTCCCATAATGCCATGTGGACATGATAAATTTTACCATTTGCCACTTAATGGCATAGTATATCACTTCAGAATTGGACTCATGAGCTTCATTAAGAAACCTCAAATCTGGTGGGAAAGGGATTTTAGTATCTCAGGAAAGGCTCTGAAAACTTTACAAAAATAAGTATTTGTGAAATATGGCCAAGCTATCTCTTCACACATGAAAAATGTTCTATATCTTCTTCCTAGGAGTTAAATCCGTTTTGTGAAGTTGAGATTTCTAAAAGCAATGTTAAAACCACATTGAACTGCTGCTGAAAAGTAACAACCATGCCATCTTGTGTGGGCTTTTTAATTGAACAAAATATTTTATTTTTATCATTTGCCTATAAAGGTGGTACACTGTTGGGTGCACTGCCTGTGGGGTCCAGAAGGGAGAGCTGCACCCCTGGAGCCAGAGTTTGAGGTGCTTGTGATGTGGGTGTTACCCACGGTACTCAGAGCTCTGGAGGAGCAGCAAACCCTCTTAACCACTGATTCACCTCCCCAACCCCACAAAACAAAGCACACAGAGAGCATAAAACAGAAGCTCATCCATCTCATCAGTATTGGCTACTGTAATACTGTTGCTGTTACAACAGTGGCCCTAAAATAGCGTATGTTTGTATATGTTGTCCTTAAACAAATCTTTGTTTATTTTTTACTTAGACTTTTTTCTTTTTATGTATAGGCTTTTTGTTTGTTTGTTTTGTTTTTCTCTGCATGTATGTGCACTGCTTGCATACGTAAGTACCTGTGGAAGCCAGAAAAGCTCATTGGCTTTTCTGAAATTTCAGATATTGTGAGACACCATATGGTAGTCCAAGGCAGGTCCTCCCGAAGAGCAGCCAGTGCTCTTAATCACTGAGCCAGCTCTGCAGTCACAACTTAGGAACTCTTAAAGCCAGAAAAGTAAAAGGTAAAAAGTGATACAAAAGGAAACTTTTTAGAAGTTTTTAGAAGTTGTACAGTGTCATCTTCTAGCTCCTGCAAACTCTTTTTACCATAAAAAGAGTGATTCTGCTTGGACCTCTGTGTGTCATTAATCATTAATTAAAGCCAGCTGCTATAATAATTAACCTGAATGGATCACTAACTTATAACAACAAAGATGAATTTATTAACTGATATGAAAGTTGAATCATGGTGGAGCGGTTCCTCTGTAATGTTTTTTTTTTTTTAAATAATTCACTCTATCTTGTGACCTGTATAGTTTTCATGGAAAAAAAAAAAGCTTGCAAGACTGGTGGAAGAGTGGCTGGATAGGATGGGAAGTGTAAAACTCCGCGGCAGGAGCAGCTGAGCTTTGCCAAAAGAACACAAGTGACTCAGTGAGAGAAAGGCTAGCCTTTTCGATGTCTAGATACACACGCAAAAACAATATTAGACGGAGACCTTACAGGTTGACCAAAGTAGCTCAAATGGAACTTTGAGCTACCCATAACATCACAAACTATAAAGCTACTAGAAAACAACACAAAGAAAATATTCTAATCATTTAATTTTTAATCTTAAGAAAGTAAAATCATTTCATTACTATTGAAGAGTTCTGGTCTACGAAAGACTTTGTCAAGAGAATGAAAAGAAGAGCCACACACTAGGAAAAATATTGAAAACACTTAGGTGATGAAGACTCGGGTCTAAAATGCAAAAAGAGTTCTTAACAAGTATGAATCTAAGGAATCTCTTCAGTTTGGAAAACTCTGGAATGTGACCCTGGAGCCATAGTCATTGGTGACATGACACACACAAATAAAAAAAAAATGCTTTAAATTACCTTAAAAGATCTAAAGCAATACTTCTTCAAAGAGAACACATGAATGACAAATAAACATACGAAATTCACACTTCTCATTGGGAAACTGCAAATTAAAGCAAGAAACTGTTCTATTCTGTACCTACGAGAATGCCTAAGATCCAAGGCACTGGCAAGAAAATGCCAGCAGGAAGGAAAAGTGGCAGAAACTCTCATTCACTCTTGGAGTGAACAACCATTTCTAAAGATGGCTCAGCAATCCTTCACCAAGTTAAACACAACCTTACCATGTACTCTAGTACTTGCATTCCACAGTGCCTTCCCATGGGAACTGGCGAGGTATGTCCATACACAAACCTGCGCATAAAGGAGCTTTTTTCTTTTTTATCTTTTTTATTGATCATTATTTGTTACAATTTATTCACTTTGTATCCCAACTGCAGCCCCCTCTCTCCTCTCCTTCCAGTCTCACCCTCCTTCTTCTCCCCCTATGCCCCTCCCCTAGTACGCTGATAGGGCAGGTCATCCCCCCCCCCCTTCTCTCTGACCCTAGCCTATCATTATCGGGTCTCATCAGGACTGGCTGCATCAGCTTTCTCTGTGGCCTGGTAAGGCTGCTCCCCCTAGGGGACCACTGAGTTCATGGCAGAGACAGTCCCTGTTCCCCTTTCTAGGGGAACCCACTTGGAGACTGAGCTTCCATGGGCTACATCTGAGTAGGGGGTCTGGGTCCTTTCCATGCACGGTCCTTGGCTAATTCAACAGTCTCTGCAGGACACCCTGGACCCAGATTTTTTGGCTCTGTTGGTCTCCTTGTGGAGTTCCTGTCCCCTCCATATCTTTCTATCTCCCTCTTCTTCCGTAAGTTTTCCTGCACGCTGTCCTAAGTTTGGCTATGAGTCTCAGTATCAAGGAGCTTTTTTCAAAATTGTCAAAAATTGGAAAAAACAAAAAACAAAAACGAGATGTGTCTCTAGAGTTAAATGGATAGTAAAACTGCAATGTGTCCATATACTGAGCTGTTATTCTGAGTTAAAAAGAGATCTATCAGGCTATAGAAAGACATGGAGGAAACCTAAATGCATATTGCAGTGTGAAAAAATAATGTTTAAGTGTGTGTGTGTGCATGTGGCTGTGTGTGTGTGTGTGTGTGTGTGTGTGTGTGTGTTATTTTGAGACAGGGTCTCACCTTGTAGTCTAGGCTGACTTCAAACTCATGGCAGTATTCCTGCCTCAGGCTCCCAGGTGAGTTAATTATAGGCATCTGCTACGAGTTCAGTGGTTCCCAGAAAGGAGAACGGGGAGAGAAAGAAATGAGTAGGTGTAGCATGGGGTGGGATAGAGCAGTGACACTGCTCTGTGCTGTACTGCAGGGGTAAATGCATATTACACAGTGCTAAAATGCATAGACCTGCACAACCCAGAGAGCAAACCTGGACATACACTATGGGTTTCAGCTGCTGATGATAGTAAAGCATCAGTATCGGTTCATCAGTGTGGATAAGCAGGCCATTCTAACTCAGGATGTTAGTAATAAGAGGCATATATGAGGAAAGAAATGAATCGTCTGGAGCTGTCTGAACTTTCTGCATAATGCTTCTCTAACCCAAAAATTATGCTAAAAGAAAAGTCAGTTAAAACATTTTCTCATAAGACTTCTTCATTAAGAAACAGTAAGAGGGGCTGGAGAGATGGCTCAGCTAGTAAGTGCTCCATCTGCCCTTCCAGAGGTCCTGAGTTCAATTCCCAGCAACCACATGGTGGCTCCCAACCATCTATTCTGGAATCTGATGCCCTCTTCAGCATCCAGGTGCACATGCAGATAGACCATTCATACATAAAATTAATAAATAAAATTTTTTAAAAAGAAAGAAACAATTTGGGGGCACAGGAGAGAGGGCTCCATGGTTGGGAGTGCTGGCTATTTTGTGGAGGATTCAGGTTAACTTTCCAGAAGAAACATGGCAGTTTACAGCTGTCTGTAATAACAGTCCCAGTAGATCCAATGGTACCCTCTTCTGGCCTCCTCAGACACCAGGCATGCCTGTGGTACACAGACATACATGCAGTCAAAACTCCAATACACATACATTTAAGAAACAGAAAATAGTCCATGCACACAGACTAGAAGAATTAATATCAAGAAAATGACCAAATTACTGAAAGTAGTCTTCAGGGTCAACACGATCACCTCCAAAGTTCCAATGAAAATCCTATCAAAACTAAAATCAAGCCCTAAGAGTCATGTGAAAACATAAAAGACCTTGAAAAGCCAAAGCAATCCTAAACAGAAGGAACAATGCTAAATGTTCCATAGTAGCTGGCTTCAAACTATACTGTAACGCTACAGTGACCAAGAGCATGGTGTTGGCATAGAAACAGACAAACAGAGCAATTGAATGGAACAGGGGGCCTAGAAATAAACCTACACAGCCATCGCCACCCACTTTTCAACACGGATGTTGTGCTGATTACTCTTTTCATTACTTTGACAAAACGCTTGACAGAGGCAATTTAAGAAAGTAGGAATTATTTTGGTTCACAGCTTGAAAGTGCAAACCATCATGACAAAGATGCCGTGACAGAAGGAGCATGAGGCAGCTGCTCCTAATGTGTCCATAATCAGGAGTCCTTTTATTGAGTCTAGGGCCTCAGCCTGTGGCTTGGTGCTGCCCACATCCATAGTAAGTATTCCTTCTTCAGTTAGAACATTTTGGAAACAATTAGACCCTTTGGGAAGCAGCCAAATGAGAATTAACAACTACGGGTTTGAAAAATAAACATTAGGAAAACAGCCTCTTCAACAAGCAGTGCTGGGGAAAATAGAGTTCCATTCTCTGCGGTTTGAAATTTGATCTATATCTCTCACCCTGAACAAAAATCAACTCAAAAGGGATCAATGACCTTAATAAAAAGCTTAAAATAATAAATCTGTTAATGGAAAACAGAAAAAACACTTCAAGATACAGATAGAGGTAAGAACTTTCTGAAAAATGCCATCAATAACATAAGAAATGAAGAAATGACAAATGAGATTGCATGATGTTAAAAGAAAAAACTTCTGCATAGCAAAAGAAATTGTCATCAGGGTGAAGAGAAGGCCTATAGAATGGGAAAAAAATTGTCAGCTGTACTTGGTAGTTATTATCTAGAGTAAATAAAGACGTACACAAATTGAGCTAACACACAACAGAAACCCTGAATCTTCTGACCAATAAATGAGAAAAGCAAATGGAGAAAAGCAAATGGCCAATAAATAGACGAAAAGTGTTCAACAGCCTTAACCATCAGAAAAATGCAAATTAAAACTACTTTGGGATTCCATCTCACCTGTCAGAATAAACAGCAAAGGGGAAAAAAAAACTACTGCAGATACTGGCTAGGATGTGGAGAGAGGGAAACTGCTGGGATGGCACCTGCGGCAGCCCCAACGGAAATCAGCATGGAGGCTTCTCAGGAAACCAAGAGCGGAACTGCCCTAAGATGCAGCTGCACCACTCCTCGGAACATACTCAGAGAACTGATGTCTACCTCACAGATGCCGAAGATCCATAATTTATTTCCTGCAGTATTCAGAACATCCAAGACATGGAACTAGCCTGGACATCTATCAACAGACTAATGGTTAACAAAATGTGTTTAACCCGTGGGATTTTTTTTTCAACCATAAAGATTATTTGTAGGAACATAGATAGAACTGAATATCATTATGTTACATAAAAATAAGGCAGACTCAGAGAGGCAGATATAACACATTGTATATCTCTTATGGCAATCATATACTTTAATTTTTATGGGTGTGGGCATGATGAGGACAATCTTAAGGCAGTGTGTGCATGGGGCAACAAAATACATGTGAGATGAAAGCAAAAGGTTGTGTTTGAGGGAGAGAGAGACAGAACCCGCAGAAAGACGAAGGGAATGAGGGTGGGTGGGAAATAAACATACAAAATATACACGAAACCTGTTACTTTGTATGCTAAGTCAAAAAAGTAATATCAATAAAAGGTATATTGTAAAATAATTGAGGCCAAATAAAGTGTGTGTGTCAAAGGAGGAAATGAAAGTTTTAAACAGGGCAACTCAGTCTCCAAGTGAAATTCCCTACTAATGGGAACAGGGGCTGTCCCTGACATGAACTCAGTGACTGGCTCTTTGATCAACTCCCCCTTGGGGGGGGGCAGCCTTACCAGGCCACAGAGGAAGACAATGAAGCCAGTCTTGATGAGACCTCATAGGCTAGAGTCAGATGGAAGGAGAGGAGGTCCTCCTCTATCAGTGGACTAGGGGAAGGGCATGGGAGGAGATGAGGGAGGGTGGGATTGGGAGGGGATGAGGGAAGGGGCTGCAGTTGGGATACAAAGTGAATAAACTGTAATAATTTTAAAGATAAATAAAAAAGAAAAACTAAAAGAAGGGGCACATCCACAAACAAACATACAGGCACCTGCACTAGTACTCAAGCACATGTGCACACACGCGCGCACACACTCACATGCACATAGAAAAAAAAAGAGTTTTAAACACAATAAATACATAAGGAAATTTAAGACTTTAGAATTTTTAATTTCTATTAAAAACCATAAAAATACAAAAAGTGATCATCTGACTTATGAGGTTGCATTTCCACATATAAATTTGTGTATAAAATATTATGTGTGTTATATGTACATATATACTTACATAGGCTACCCTGATATATTTTCATGGAAAGATATATGAGTACAAGCACAGAGTGGTAGCAAATGAAGCTATATTGAAGTAAAAATGGAATAAAATCAGTATCAAAACTAAGTAGATTGCATAAAACTAAGTTTAATAATGCAGGCCCTGGAGCAAGCTGTGAGGAAATAACTAAAACATAACAAAGGAAGTAATAATGGTATACACATAAATCTTATGATCATAAAGAAAAATAGAAAAGAAAAAAATGAAACATTTAGAAAACAAATGACAGGCATAAACATAACTCTACTAATAAAGGTATTAAATACATATCAACTAAACGGAATGAATACAGCTGAATATTTGGGTGCATCTTAGTGTGGACCTAGAAGTTTTCATATCTCTTAAATAAAATTCTAGGGTGGACTTGCCCCACCCTAAGGTAACTGTACAAGAGAATGCCACACTCCCTCCCAGGTGGTTATGTTACTTTTCACCAACAGTAATGCGTGAGCATTTCATTTGCTCTGTTTGCATAGCACTTGGTGTTGTATCTGTGACTTCAGCCATTCTCATGGGCAATTAGGAGGGCATCCAGTGTTTATCTGCAATGTCTAAGTCTCAATGAAGTGGCTGCCAAATATCTTACCCAGTTATAATGATTCAGAAGAATGACTGTACATTGTAGTTGAAAGTACACGATGAGTTATACATTTTAGAAATTATGCTTAAATCTGTATCGTATCTATGCTTTTCCAGAAGTGTGGCTTTTGAAGAAAGAATACAAGTTTCTAATGAAGTATAGTTTTTGAAAACTTCTTCCATGATTCATAATTTTATAGCCTAAGAAATATTTTATTTTGCGACAGAGGCTCTCCATGTATACCTGACTGTCTTGGAGCTCACTATGTAGACCAGGGTGATCTTGAAATCACAGAGGTCCACCTGAAGGCATGTGACACTACTCCTGGCATGGCCTAAGAAGTACTGATTTAACCCATTATAAAGTTTCCTCCTCTGATTTTTCCAGATCTATTAAGATTTAGATGTTAGGAACCAATTAATGAAAGATAAGGCATACAACAGATTTTATATGAAAGAGGATTATTAGATGGAGATGAAGAAAGAGAGAGAAGGAGAGAGCGAGACATGATGGGGGAAGAGAGGAGGCACCCGACAGAGACAGGGGAGAGGGCAAGAGCCAGGAAAGCAAGAGAGAGAGAGAGTGACAACGTCGCAGGTTGGTCCCTTCAAGGAGCAAAGTAGTTACACCTGCCAGGTGTGGTTACCTGGCCAGCGACATATGATGCACCCAAGCAGGTGCCTAAATACTAGCATTCCTCCCTTTTTCTGTAATTAAAAACTGAGGAGATTGGTCTGCTTCTCATGTAAGACAAGTTAAAGTATATAAATTTAGGTTTCTTGGAAGCATCTCTTGGTTGCTATGCAAGGGGGTAAGAGAGAAATCAAAAATAATAGCAACAAAATGGCCAGATTACATGGTCAAGAGGAGAAGATGAAGCCCCTGCCCTGGAAAGTTCAGGGTAAAGGGTTGCCAGTAGAGATTTGCCAGCCATGCAAGGGAGCAGGTAGGGACTGGGAGAACCCGGAGCTGCTTGTCCTGGGCCTGAAGCACACCATAACAGCCTTTTGTTAGTAATACGTGAATAACGGACATAGATTCTCTTCTGGCTACTTCCTGCTGACAGTGGTGGCGCTGTAGGGAGGTCAGAAGGCTGAAACGCTGGCCAAGTCCAGCAAGAACAGGCTGTTTTGATGCTGTCCAAGGTCTGTAAGAACATCCATGGCTGGGAGGGAGAGTGCAGGTCCAGCTTGATGGAAGTCTGTGAGGTCAGACTGGGACACCTGTGGTAGCTGCTTTGGCGCTGCTGTGGATATAGGAAGCACCTGAGTCTGGCAGGATACTGGAACATATATATAAGCAGAAGATAAAGTGAGGTAGGTTACGGAGAAAATTCTTTAGGTATACATTTAAAACTTTTGGGAGAGCTAACAGAGGTGGAAGGTTTGGATCAAAGAGACTTGAACATGGAAACCTCTGTTTACCTGAGGGAACCATCATTTAACCAATCACTGGCAGTAATTTAAAAGGCTTTGCTTTGGATCTGTCATCTAAAGAAATTGAGGCCAAGTTTGATTACAGGAGTGTATAAACTTAGAGGCCCTTAAAGCAGGCATTAGGTGTAGAAACGTGAAATTCTCCAGAAGACATCCCATAGGATAATCTGGAGGAACAGATGAATGGACTATTCCCATTGGGAGGGTAGGAGTCAGTGACCTGTCAAGGGGTCCCAAGAGCAAGGTTTAACCCAGCAGAAATGGCCTACCTGATTCAACAGCTCATCAGCTTTGGCCAGAGACTAAGGGCACAGCTGCCCATAGGAGATACAGTTTACCTAGTGCTAGGATTTTCATAGGCGAGGATGAGGGGGAGAAACTGTGCACATAGAGGGGGAAAAAAAAAACAATCTCTCCCAGGGGAATGAGGAAGTCCTAAATGGAGGTCAGCAAAAAACTCTCAACCATAGCCAGTGAAGACTGTGGTTGGGGTGGAGGTGAGGCCCTCTGTCTCAAAAGATAGTAGGAAGTTGCCAGAGCTCAGCGGTCAAGCTTCCCCTACGTTTTATGCTGACCAGTGAGGTAAACTCACAATCCAGTGGCTGGCCAATGAGGAGAACTCACCAATCCAGCCAGTGTTGCATGCAGCAGATAGCAATCTGGTAGCCAGGAAAGGGAAGTCCCAAAACCAGGGAAAGGGGAGGAATCCCACCTACTAAATAGGCAATACATGCAGTACTTACCTGGAACCCAGTTGACCTGAAAGGTGGATTCAGGTGGATTTCCTGCAGCTTACAAGAATTACTTTTAAATTTTATGACGGAGATAAAACTTTAGACATGTTAGCATCACAACTGTAATCTGCACTGAAATATACATTGTAGAAAATGTGTAGACATACACATTTGTGTTAATAGTATAAGCATTCTTTAAGGTGAGCTCTGAAAAGGCAGAAGCCTTTTGTGAAGCAGAAGGGACAAAAGCTCACTTGATCATAGCCTTTAATGTAAGTATACATTATGGAGATTTAAAATCTTGAACTTGGAACCATGGTAGTGGGTGGTATATTGATAAAGGTTGAAGATCTGGATAGTCGATGTAACAGTAGCATAGCAACAGGAGGAAATATTAAGTCTTTTTACCTATTTAGGATACCTTAAATTACCTTAGACCTTATAACCTTTAAAACTTGCATTTGCCAACCTTAAAACACTCTTTTAGACCCTCAAACACGTATAACTGGTGTTTACCAACCTTAAGACACTTTCTTAGACCCTCAAACAACACTTTTTTGTGTGTTTGTATCTAGTTATTTACCATGAGACATAGGTGAGACTGCTATGAACATTTATTGTCCTTTAGCTAGAAGAATGGTAAAAGGTTACATCCAGGCCTATTTCTTGAGTCTGGAAAGAAGGCATATTGTGTCTAGGCCTGACAATAGCAACTCTAGGACTCAGGCTTAGGTCTGGTCTCTTGCATATGAAGAGAGCTGAGAAGGCATCTGAAGTCTCCCAAGACAGAAGTTGGCAACATGTCTGTGGGACCCCACAGCTGCGGGACCAGCATCCCCTTTGGCTGCATTTGAAACAGTCACCTGGCATAATTGACTTTCGACTATACACTGGAGGAATGGGGCATTGCAGACCTCTTGTTTTTTTTGTGCAAGAATGCCAACAGCCTCAGAGCAGGAGCCAAGGTCTGGAGCATACTTTTTGCTGTAGATGAACCTGTCAGGAAGGCTCCTCTATTATTTTTTTTTTTTACCAACTCCTGTATGGTGATTCAAGGACCATCCTCAGCTGTTTATTAAAGATGGCAGTGAGACCATGTTTGCATCTGTAGGACTATAAATATATTTTTGGACATATTAGAGAACTTGATTATCTATGAGATGACTGACTATTAACTGGTACTAAATATTAGGATTTTAGGTTTTGTCCTGTTAAGTAAGTTGGAGCCTTAAAAGTCATACATATAGTCCATTAAAGTGAGAGCACAACAGTTTTTGTATTATTTAGTATATAAAAAGTTTATAGCTTATAAAAGTCTAAGGCTATACTATAGATTAATAGTATTACCATTTTTAGAAAACATGACCAAACATATTTTAACGTTTTGATAGTAAGGATAAATAAATAAATGCCTCTAAAATGACTCTAAAATTAATAGATCTTAATTTAGAATATTGGTAAATAACTTCTACATAGTAACCAACCCCTGAGTTTTAAAACCAATAATATAGTACAACAGTAAAAAGCAATTTTAAAATTACATTTGAATTTATTATAGCAAACCCATTAGCCAGAAAGCCTAGTAGTGAATCTGGATCATAGGCAGCTCATGTCAGGAGAAACAGTATTTATTAACTTAGAAATTGATAAAGGCATAGGCAGTTAGACGTACATTTTTAAATTAACTTAATTTGAATAGACATTTATAACTTTGAAATTTTAGCATTATTGAACCGAGATTGAATTATATATATTGTAAAACATAACTATATTTTTATAAAAATCCATACCAATTTAAAATGAGGTGTGCTTCTGTCCTAGTCTAGAAAGAGATAAAATAAACAGAGAATTGATAATGATTAAAATTGTTTAGTTTAAGATTATTTTTGAGAATATGAGAAGAAACCAGAGAGTGTATTTACTAAGATAGCGGGCAGAGAGAAACACACAAGACTTTGCTGCACAGATCGCTCTTAGTGTTACTGGATATTAAACATTTGAGCAGGGCAAACATAGGTGTAGAAGCCAGAGGTTTCCCTAAGAGAAGAGATATGTGGAAGCCGTTGTGAATGAGAAAGGGAAATGGGAATGGACCATGCAGTTTGTCAACCGAATAGCACGGCAAATCATGGGCTTAGCCTGGCACAGCCCGGTACCAGAGCTTTATCAGCAGTAAGGCCGAGTTCTCATAGAGGAAATCTCATCCTCAGGGAAGGATAGGGGCAGATAGGCAGCTTTAGAATGGAGGTAGGAAGGGGCGCAGTGACCTTTTAAGGCCTATGAGAGACTGCAGTTCTGCAGCTCCAAAAGCAGTGGGGCAGAAAGTAGTAAAAGCAGTGGGCAGTGAGGGAAACCATAGCGTTTGTTTGCTTTTAAATCAAGATGGTGGCCAATCATGTGACTGTCCTTAATTGTTCCAAGTTAAGATGGTGTGAAACCATGTGGAGATGGCAGTGAAGTCATAGCTCCACCTTCCTTTTTCCAAAACCAACATGGTGGCTAGCCATGTGCATAGTAAGACCAGGTGCTTGCTCGTCAGATGGTTTAAAATTCTCTGTGTGCACGTTGCATGGCTGCATGTGTGCAGCATGGAAGTCTGTACAATTGAAAACCCTTGTCTGCTGGCCTGTGGAGCCTGAGGCAGTGGTACAATCTAAAGCCATTTGTGTGTGCACAGGGTCCCCAGTAATTGATTACCTAGAAGCAGGCTGTGTCTGTCTGAAGCGGTGCATTTCAGTTTTCCCAAGCCAATTTTGGCTCAGCTGTGTCCACTGTCCCTGGTGCTCGTAGCACTTCAGCAACCTTGAGCAGCAGGACAGATGTGCGCATAAGGGCAGTTGAGAGAAAGTAAAGAGTTCAGGTATAGGTGGTTAGGGGTAGATAGAACAGAAAAAATCTGTTGTAGTCATCCATGGTCGGAAAGGGTCTGATTTAAGGGGTCCTGGCATGACAAGACTAGGTGCCAGGAAAGCCTCTTCCCGGCCAATGCACCAATGTTAGGAAACATTTAATGAATGATGAGGCACACAGCAGATTTTATATGAAAGAGGTTTATTAGATAGAGATGAAGAGAGAAAAAGAGAAGGAGAGGAGACATGATAGGGGAAGAGAGGTGGCACCTGGACAGAGAAAGCAGAGAGGATACGAGCCAGTAGAGCAAAAGAGAGAGAGGGACAATGTAGTGGGTTGGTCCCTTTAAGGAGTAATGCTTGCCAGGTGTGGTTACCTGGCCGGTAACACATGATGACATCATAGGTTGCTAGACAACACAGAAGCAGGTGCCTAAATACTAACATTAGATGCTATGTTTCTGTTTTCAATCTGTTTTGAGCAAGCATTTGCATTTGCTGTCAGGTAAGGACAGGCTGATGTGTTTCCCTGAAAAGCCAGTTTGATTTGCTCTAATTATCCTCTGCCCATTTACTTGGCTGTTTATTGTTCAAAACCAAATGCTCACAGGTGCATGGCTCTGTATCTGGGGTTTATAGTGTGGTCCATTGACTTTTACACTATTCTCATTCAAACCCATTTTCTAGATGGCAATAGCACTATGTTAAGGCTTAAATGGTTCTGTTGCTCCCCTTGTGGGACCTATCCCCTTCAAGTCCCCTTTTTTCGTAAGATTCCCTGAACTCTGCCCAAAGTTTGGCTATGAGTCTCAGCATCTGCTTTTATACCCTGCTGGGTAGAGTCTTTCAGAGGCCCTCTGTGAACCTAGAACACCTGCACAGATGTAGTGCATGGCAGCTCAGTCTCCAAGTGGGTTCCCTAGTAATGGGAACAGGGGCTATCTCTGACATAAACTCAGTGGCTGTCTCTTTGATCACCTCCCTATGATTGGGTAGCAGCCTTACCAGGCCACAGAGGAAGACAATGCAGCCAGTCCTGATGAGATCTGATAGCCTAGGGTCAGATGGAAGGGGAGGAGGACCTCCTCTATCAGTGGACTGGAGGAGGGGTATAGTAGGAGAAAAGGGAGGAAAAGTAGGATAGGGAGGGGATGAAGGAGGAGGCTAAAGCTTGAATACAAAATGAATAAATTGTAATTAATTAAAAAATTAATTAATTTTTAAAAAGACTTAAATGGTGGAGATTGGCTCCTTTTAGGAAAAAATCTTGGCCATTCTAGATCTTTCACATTTTAGAATTCTCTTTCCAGATTCTATATACTGGCTGGGTGGAATTATAGTTGGATGTACAGTGAATCCCCAAAACTGAGGAAAACTGAAAGCAAGCATGGTGTGTGCACTCATGTGCTGGTGTCTGCCTCAGTTCCTAAGCGAAGGTTTGAGTTTTATATGTGAAAGCCTTGCATGTGTTTTGTAGGATTCAACTTTAAATATTTTACACTTTTTGATTCTATAATGAATGGTAATTTTGAATTTAATTTCAAGTATCCTTTGACAAGTAATTAATTTCATCTTTTTATTTACTCTCCTGTGAGCTTGCTACACTAGCTTCCTAAGCTCACATAGTTTATTGTAGATTCTTTTGGGGTTTTCTTCATGAATAATCCTGTTGTCCAGGAGTATACATGGTTTTATGTTTTCCTTTCTAATTCAAGTATCTTTTTCTCTTTTTTTTTTGCCTTGTTCTAATTAGGAATAGTAAAAACAAACAACCCTGACTCATTCCAACCCAAAGGTGATAAGTCTGGTAGCTAGAAGGTGTTGGTTTTGTTTTTGTAATCAAGGGTTTTTAATCTCTTATAAGTTCCCTTTTGTTCCTATTCTGGGAGATTAATTATGAATGAGTCTTAAGTTTAGTAAATAAATAAATAAATATTTCTTCCTACTGAGACAGTACTATTTTCTTTCTTTGCCAGTGTCTTACAGATCACACACTAGACTCAAATTCACTATGTAGCCAAGGAATGGCTGATCTTCCTGCTTCCTTCTCCTAGGAACTAGGAGAACAGGCATATGGCTCCTTGTCCAGTTTCTGTGGTTCTGGCCATCTAGTCCAGGACCTGTGCCTAGGCAAGCATGCTACCAACTGTGCTAAATCTACAGCAGTTTCTTTTTTTTTTGTCTGAATGTATTTGTATGGTCCATGTTATAATTTGAAACATGTATACAATAGACAGTGTGTAATAATCGAGTTGAGGTAATTAGCACTTCTTATCCATTTGTCATTTATTTGTGTTGAGAAACTAAACTCCTGTGTGTTAATAGAATTCATATAAATAGTTTTGTAAGCTAGAGTCACTCTGCTTTGCTATTGAATGCTGGAATTTATTCTGTCTCATTATTTGATACCTGTTTTCTGACTTTTGTCTCCCCTTTCTTACCACTGAGCATTAGCCTGTTTTCAATGGAATCGAGTACTTACCTAGTTTTTGCCTTTGCTTAGATAGGTCTCTTGCTACAATGTTGTCTGGCTCCATGCTGCCTCAAGTCATGGGGTTTCTTTCTTATTTAATATGGTTTCCTAGGATGAATTAAAATGCCCTCTCCTCTTGTCCTGAAAGAACATTGGTAGCATTTGTATGAAATTTTCCGGATTGGGATGAAGGGATGGGTTCACCAACGAAGCTGCTTCAGCCTTTGAAGTTTTATCTTTGTAATGTCTTTGATCACTAATTCAATCCCTTTGTTTTATTTATTTATTTATTTACCTACTTATTATTTTTAGATAATTTCTTACCATATGACATGGTTAGCTTCAGCTGTTGACTTGATACAATCCATGGTCACTTGGAAAGAGGAAACTTCAGCTAAGAGATTGTTTCTATAAGATATAGTTCAGGCTGACTTGGAACTTGTGATCTTTCTGCCTCTGCTCCCTGACTGCTATGATCACAGGCATGCAGCACCACTCCCAACCACAAGAAAGATTAGCTTTTGTTATAGCTGTTGCCTGTAAGTTCTATAACAAGCTGGCAGTTTCTATACTTATGCCAATATGTTGTTCGGCTTATTAACATGAAGCTGTTCATAACGGTTCCTTTATGTTGTGGTATCTTTGTTCATTCCCAGTGTTGGTAAACTGTATTGTTATTCTTTTTCCTCAGTCTTGCTTGAGTCTTGAACATTTTATTGATCCTTCCCTGAAACTAGCTTTCGATTACATTGATATTTTCCCCCATTGCTTTCTCTTATCTATTTCATTGGTTTCTGTTCTGTATTATTTTGTGCTTATTGGTTTATTTGTTTATTGTTGGCAATGTGCAACATCCTGGACAGCCTGTGTGCCAGAACCCTAGCTATGGGCAGCAAGGGAATAAAGAAAGGACAGACATACAGATGGGGAAGTTGGGATCATGTAAGTTCACCTAGTCCAAATTGCCTCCACAACCTGGAACCTCAGTGTGTTCAATAGGTGGATCACAGGGGTTCGGGGTAGGAGGATAGCTCATCTGGGGAGATCTCTGTGGGTGAGCAGTCCATCAGGATGCAAATATTTGAGAGGAAAAAGTCGCAGTTGCAAACACTGATCAACCATCCATAAGCACTCATGCTTGGACTGCTGAGGAAAGCTTTGCATCTTGACCTGGCCCATAGAAGTAATGGCTTTGCCAATTTCCCATGAGCCAATTGGTCTTGGGAGCCTCAAGAGCCATGCCTATTTCAAAACACACATTTGCACAGGACGTCACTGCTTAGAGCTTGTAACGCCAGGGATCAAATCCGGGTCCTTGCATGTTACAAGCAAATATTTTAGCTCCGAACTGTAATCTTAACCCTTTCCCATTTTATTTTGAGCCTAGGTAGACTTCACATTTGCTGTCCTCCTGCCTCAGACCATTAAGTGATTAGAACTACGGATATGTGAAATCTTACCCAGTTTATGCACAGTTTAGACTTAACTCATTTTAAGGAATAAGCCTACATTATGATGTGTGAACTAGGTGTTGTCTAAATTAGACACTTATATAATGTCACTTCATCCATGCTGTCCCTTATTCTTAAGCTTCAGAGCCATCTGCCTGATTTCTGTATACCATGTTTTAACTTTCATTCAATTTAAAGCATTTCATGATTTTGTTTCTTCTTTGCTGAACTGGGATGGGGTGGTATTTAGATGATTGTTGCTTACCTTCCAGATATTATATTGTTCAAGCAGCCCTCTGTTATTGGTTTCAAATGTAATTCTATTAATCAGAGAAAGTTTTCCATGTGACTTTCTATCTCTAAGTGATGCTCCTCTGACATTTTGTCCTGCAAGCCTCTCAGAACTGTGAACTCTGTCTTCTCCAAATGACCAGTAGGCTCTGCTGTGCTGTCCTCTCCTGCACTATGACCTGGAAACTCCAGCCAGTAACCCGGAGCAATCATTGAGCTGAACTTATTTTTCATCCTGCAAGCACTCACTGTGCCACATACCATACAATGTCTGAGGACAACTGTTTCACACGCTGCGTCTCTTTTCCTAGGACCTAATGGGGAAGGGTGATTGTTCTCCTGTGTACTCAGCCATTGCCCGTAAGCAAGTTGAAATCTAAATCAATTATGTTACCTCAAATAGCAAGGAATAGAAAATACATTAAAATATGCTGTTTTCTGTAGTGGAAGTATCACAGGAAGGCACCCATAAGTATATTTCATAAAAGATGGATAATGTATAGAATATTATAAAACATGATTTAAAAATAAATCATTTAATTAAAAAACTGGAAGAATAATATAATGGATATGAAACTAGATAGTGTAAATTTATTTCAGATCTAATAAATTTTAATAGTTTGTGTGGTACACAAAGCTTTAAAAATAGGTATAATATTTGTTTATGACAACAAGGGTCTAAGGATGTCTGATATAAGTAAATAATCTTTATTTATTTTTGAAGAAGGACACATTTTATGGCACATGTGTGAAGACCAGAGGAATGAAGTTGGGATCAGTTCTCTCCTGTCTTTATATATGTTTCAAGGGATTGATCTCAAGTCATTGTGTAGCAAATGTCTTTAGCCATTAAGTCATCTTGATGGCCTCTAATACACACCTATCACAAAATATCGTTATGCATAAAAGGAGTGTGATTTGTGCAATGTCAGATAGCACAATGTTTGTGACTAGATTGCCTGAATTTCTAACAGTAGCTAAATGGTTATACTCTCTTTCTATAAGCTCAGATTCCTTATCCATATAAAAATAGTGCCTGGCCACATGCGGTGGGGCACACCTGTAATCCCAGCACTCAGGGAGGCAGAGGCAGGCAGATCTTTGTGACTTCAAGGGCATCCTGGTCTATAATGCAAGTCCAGGACAGCCAGGACTACACAGAGAAACCCTGTCACGAAAAACCAACAAAACACCAGTGCCCACTTCATCTAGGAAATGACTGAACCTGTGAAAAGTCCCTGGGATGGTGGCTGGTGTTGTAGTTTGAATGTGAAGTGTGCTCTCCATCTCCACACCCACCCACCCACCCACACATCCTAGTCTCAACTGTTGGAACATTTAGTCTTTGAAGGTTTTGGTCCCTTGCTTCTCCCTGTTGTTCACTCTGTCTGACCTGCCTGCCATCTGAGGAACTTCCCCACAGGCTTCCACTGCCCCAGAGCAGCCCCTCTGTGCTGTGATGGGCTGAAATGCCTGAAATACTGAACCGAATACAGCTTTCTCTGTTCAGTTTATCTCTGTTAAGATCTTGTGTCACTGCAATGATCAAAGTAACTAATATAGTTGGCTTCTCGTATGTATGAACACTTATTAAGAAGCAGTTATGTTCATTTACCCTTATTTGTTAGCATAAGAAAACATAGCACATGGGTAGAGAAATAGATAATGAAAGAGAACCCAAAAAGATTTCAAGAAAACCAATACCAATACGCAACAGTGTTAACACTTTATATCTCTCAGGAAGAGTCCCCATGTTCCTCAAGTGGAGACTGAGATGAACTTATTCATACTCATTTTAAGATGCTTGTGCACTGTCTATGCCTGCAAAGTGAAAATGTGTCAGACTGTCACATCGACAAGTCATAATAGCTCAGTGGACCTCAGGCTTAAGCCCAGAGCACAGAGTAAATATGACTCTTATCATTCCATGGCCTTTACATAAAGATTTTGAAAGGAACATTAAAGAGCATATACACAGTTGTGAAGCTGTGAGAAAACTGCTAGAATCCTGACCCACGGTCTGGGAGTGGCTCGGCAGAACCTGTCTGTCACTACCACCACAGTGACAGTGATGGATGTGGCTTTCCTTCTGAGGCTGCCCTATGGCTGCTGAGACACCTCAGCACATCTTGCTACCACACCACAGAAATGATGCCGATCCTTTTGTTTAGTAACTGACTTCCCTCTCTAACTTTAACTAACATAATACATACTAACCCTCTAATGGTATCTTGCTTCTTGGGGGATTAAGCAATTTCTTTTTCTATGGAGGAAAAGATTTCCCCCATGACCTTAGAATCCCAGGCAGCAAATCCTATGGACCTGAATTATGTTCTGGAAACTCCTGAACTGTAACATTCCATTTCTCCTAACTGAGAAGCTAAACACCCACTGAACAGACTGCACTTATCTTTATGAATGAAAAGAAATTCATTCCAGCCTCTGGATGTTCTTTAGGGATCACGAACTAGTTCATGCCACATGCTAGTTGGGTACAGAGCCCTCATATCTCTGCAGACGTATGTGCACCAACAAGGCAACATAAGTATTTATGTAAGGAAGCAAGAAGCATTTTAGCTTGACATTTTCCTCTCCACACATTTTTTTTAACACAGCCCTGAAGATTATTTTTTTGAGATGCCTATGTCTCTGATCTAAGGTGATACGATTTAGGTGATAAGATTCTTTGTTTCCTTACAAGAATTCAGACAAAAAAATGTAAGCATTGAGAACAACTTGGAAAATTCTGAAGTAGAAGTTTGTTCTCTGTTATATTTCAATGCCATTCAGTGCCCTCAGCTGCTTCGTCTTCCTGCTTCCCGGGCTCGTCTTCATGTCCATGGAGACCCCTAATTCCAACCCACCAAAAGCATCCTTTCAGGAAAAGATTTCTATGGGGCTATTTATCACTTGAAATATTTCCTAGGAGAAAATAAGAAGTTCATTTCACAGCACTAAATTATAAAATGTAAAACAAAACACTTATTTATAGAAGCAGAAAACTATTGATAGACCACAAATAATAGTGGTCTATATTTGGGACCTCTCTTCAGAAATTTTTACAAAGATTTGAAATACAGCAAACCAAAAAGGGATGTAAGGAAAATGTGAAGATAAAGACAACACAAAAAAACGCACTGTACACTTTGGTATTTGTACCCGTGTCTTCAGCCACACCACTCCACGCACCTGGTTGCTCTGAACCCCTGATACCCAGTATGCTTTCTTCCCCTATGGATCTGACAATTTCAGTTACCTTAAATTACATTGAACCACACGGTATTTGGGTTTTGGCAGCTGAATCATTCTACTTGGAATAACGTCCTCAACATCATCCACATTTTGACATATGTCAGAACTCCCACTCCTTTAAGGCAGGTACTGCTTCACTGTGTACATAGAATACATGCATGCACATTCACATTTTCTTTACTCAATCATCTCTCATTGAATTCCTGGGAGCCACATACATTTTACATATTTTATTAGTATTGCATATTACATATTTTATTAGTGTTACATATTATATATTTTATTAGCATGACATATTTATTAGTACATACATGGGGACCCAGCTATCTATTCTAGTACCTGCTTTGTCTTGAGCATGAACCCAGAAATGGAACTTCTTTTTTTTTATAAGTAATTTATTTATTTTTATATTAATCACAGGTTATATATTTTGTATCCCAGCCGTAGCCCCCTCCTTCATTCCTTTCCACTCTCCCCATCCCTCCCTCATCTCCTCCCTGCCCCCCTCCAAGTCCATTGATAGGGGAGGGCCTCCCCCGCTTCCATCTGACCCTAGCTTATCATGTCTCTTCAGGGCTGGCTGCAATGTCCTCTTCTGGGATCTAGTTAGGCTGCTCCTCCCTCAGGGAGGGGGGGCAGTCGACAAGCCAGCCATTGAGTTCATGACCGAAATAGTCCCTGTTCCCCTTACTAGGGTACCCTGTTGGGTACTGAGCTACCATGGGCCACATCCTAAATGATGCCAATTTGTTAATTTGTTGGGAAACTGCCACATTACTTCTCTTGGCAGCTGTGGCACTTTACATTCTTCCCATCAGTGTACAAGTATTCCAGTTTTTATACTTCCTCCCAACTCTCATTACTTTTGGTTTTGTGTTGGCATTTTTAATTTCAAGCCCTCAATCCTGATGTGTGAAGTGGCACTCATTACAATGTTGAGCTGTGGTTCCTTAATAACAGTGATATTGAGAGGCTGTGTATGTGTTTTTAAGCCTTGCACTACTATAAAGATTCATGATCCCATAATCCAATAGAGCCATTTTTAGTTTCCTTGTTTCTCTGTGTGTTTGGCTTCACTTATGTACAGTGAGTATCTAGTTCAGTAGGACGCAGGCAAAATGTGACACTTAGCATGTTTCAAACATTCAAATGAGCTTAATGATGAGCCAGGTGCATGACTTTCAAAGTGTTCATGGACGCACCTCTTCCTTGCTCTGTCATTAATCACAGAGGCTTTTCTCAGGAGCTTAGCACATCAGGGCTATTCAATTTTACTCTCTCTCTTCTTGATTTACTGTTCTCCCCACCATCATTAAATTAGAGCATTTAAAACTTTGGAAACCAGAAAGGAATCCTACTGGAGCCAGAGAAAGTAGCAGGATATTTGCTGATTTTTATTTGAATTAAACATTGTCTTACATTTCAACAACTGCCCATGAGTTAAAAAACAGCCTCTTAGTTCTGGTTTAAGAGTTGGCTCTTGCTGACCTGGTGGTTTAAGCATGTTCGCTGTTTTGTACTTAAAAGCAGGCTAATGTTACCAGTCTAAAGTTACAATGAGAGAAGAAATATGCTCTCCTTGGTGGGGGCTGGGGGTCGCTTAATCCCTTGAATTACAGACATTGTCTTTCTCATTAGGAGGATTTAAAGCAGGAACAGAATTTCTTCACCTTTGCCTCTTTTGCATTTTAAAGTAGGTAAAAGGTTATAGCCCTTGGGTAGGTTCTGAGGTATTTAAACCTCACTCACTATAGTATCATTACCTACAAATAATGACTTAAGGCTCCCAATGTCTTCAGGTGACTGTGCTTAAATTACATGTTCAATTACACCTGTAGACACCACCCTAAGAAGAAATAATGTTTCTTCGGGATTCTACTCTGAAAATATAAAATTTTGACTTGTACTCAAAGCCAACAGAATTCTTAAAATGACACGTGGGAAGCTATGATCATGGCGTTTCAGCCCCCACCACAACCTGGCCGTCTAACACATTTCTGGATAATTTTCCAGACTGTTTTCAACTCTACTTGCTGGTTTAGATAAGCCATTCAGTCTTCTATGTATGGGAATGTTTCACAGTAAATGCAGGGCGGGAGGGGCCCTTCTTGGCATTGACAAATTTATAGCATAATGAAGCACATCCTAAAGGATTTTAGGAATCCTTTACAATATAGAAGCACAGATGGGTGACATCATGGTGTAAAGCAACTTTTATTGAAATCATTTAAAATGTTTTTTACAGGATTCTTAGAAATTGGAGTGGTTAAATCAAGAAGTCGTTGTGTCATATTTAAGTAGGAAGTCAAAAGAGTCTGAACCCACAAACCTTTGTCTTGTTTCTAAGAAAAAAAGAAATGTTGCAAGACAGGCTCAGCCCATAGACTGCCACCCAGCAGACCAAAAGGTTTTGCTACAGAACTGAATAATTATATATTAATATATTGCCAATGCATGCTGTAATCTAGGTTGGCAAAGAGCTGGATATTACCCTTATTACCACTCTTTTGTCTAGTTGAGTTAGACTAAGTGTTCGCTGTCTGTGGAACTAACCTTCCCCTCAAGTCACTAAATGCTAGAATGATGTAAATTTGAGAAATTGTTCACAGCTAAGCTGTGAGAGTCAGAACACAAAAGTTTACCTATCCAAAGATTAGGGCAAATAATCCATGTTACAGGCAGTGTTTATGGAAACAAGAATCTGAATGAAATTCATGAATGGTTTTAATAGCTACTACAGAATGGGATTCAGCAAACAACAGATGCATCTGTCCAGCTGTATGTTTTTGTAAATGATGCTTTATTGAAACACAGCCATGCTCATTGGTTTACATTTTGTATGTGACTATTTCCATATGCCAATAGCAAAACTCAGTTTTGTTGAGCTGAAATCATTCTGTTTGGAAGGATTAAAGTATCTACTCCATGTCTCTTTATAGAAAAGATTTGCTGAGTCTTGCTACAGTATATTCTGCTAATAGAAATACTGACATTAGGCTAGGACAAAATAGAAAATTAGTATTTTATAATCATTATAATTATGTCCTTTGATTCATTGTAAAATTGACATTTTATAACTTTAAAGGTGCCTTCATATTCATTATCTCATTTGAATGTTGAAACAATCCAATGACACATAAAAAAAAAAACTATATAGAGCCTTCTTCTGGAGATCCAGCTCTGAGAGCTGAAGTGAGTCTCAAGGGCGTGATGATAAGTCTGTGTGCTCTTCTGTGTGCTCTTCTGCTAGGATGAGGTCAGACAGATGATGCCAATTTGCTTCTCTTGACAGCTGCTCAGCAAACAAGGTCAGGAGGTCCAGGTTGAGAAGCTCTGGAGAGTGGTATGTGTATTCCCTTTGCTATATGGGAGAAGCAGCCACCCTTTGCCACCCATGGATAGGAAGCTGCCATTAGTGCACAGATTTTCTTCCAGTCAGGGGCTGCTGGGTTCACGGGACACAACAAAGTCCTATCTGGCAACTGGTACAACTATAGGTTCTGTCTCACAGCACTCAAGGCAGAAGACACTTCCCTAGTCATTGCTGTGACTGAACAGATGCTTGATCTTTGTCCTCAGTTCTTGGTATAGGTGACACCTATTTTGATTTACACAGAAGACAGGTTCTGGGATCAGCTGTCTGAATTCAAATCCCAGCTCTAGCATATACTGTCTGTTGATTCTTCGTGAGTTTCTAGACCTCTGGATACTTCTACTGACTCAGCTGTAAAATGAATCTAATAATAATACCTACCTCTCATGGTAGGGGTTAATGACTTAGAACAGAATTGGTGTTAGCAGTTATTTCTAGCAATCATCACTGTCCACACCTGCTCTGGCTGGTGGCACTTACATGCTGGAAGGCAACTTTTTAAAGTTGCACATGGAACTTGGTGACTTCATATCCAAGAGTATGCCTGATTGTTGCCTGTCATTGCTCATCTGTCATCTTCAAGGTTGGGAAGAAGGTAGAATTCTGTAAGATACTAGTGGCCTCAGCTTTAGAGACACGTCACACTGCCCTGCAAAGATGTCTCTAAGCCAGTTCAAGGCCATAGGGAAAGCCTAGAACTCTTGCAATGTTATGTTTCCTTGAAGAAGTAAGAGCAACTGTCCTTTTACAAATGGTCTTAACTTCCATGTTTAGAACAAGAGAAAGTTGACTTGAACTCCATCACAGAAATTTAAACAGAAGCAACCAAACCAACCAAAAAAACAAACAAACAAGAAAGGCAACTTGTGCCTTCAGGATTTATAAAATAGACTAGAACAGAAAGGCATAGAGCAGCTCTGAGCAAAGCGTGAGTGAATCCAAATATACTGAGAGCCAAATGCCAGAACCCATCATGCAGTGTTCCTGAACGGGTCAAATCCAGGAGTTGTCACAGAGGTCAGAGGCCAGATGCTGGGAGGAGAGTTAAAGGGAGCAGTTATCAGATTTACTCAGGCTACAGTTCTGAACATCAAAATGTTCTTTTTTCATTAGGAATCATATCAAAGCAATGAAATTCCCAAGGTGTTATGAGGCGCTGGGACAAGTAGTTATGAAAAAGTACATGTATGCAGTGGTCTGAGGAGAAGGGAGGGAGGGAAAGCAATGAGCCATTTGCTAGTAGCTGGGTGTGGTGGCACATTCTCGTAATTTTAGAACTCAGGAGAGGAGGCAGGGCTTAAAGAAAAGGCTGGGCTAGGACTGGACCACTGTGGGGAGGTACTGATTGTACCACCACAGGCAAAAGTAAAGGAAGGTGCACCTACGCCTGATTGGCTGGGAAGCAGACTCCACATGCAGTTGTTAGGAGTGGGAGCAGATGACAAGTTTCCTGTTGTCCGTAGGGGAGAAATAGCGCATGGAGACTAAAGCAATGCTGTCTGAACAAGTTCAAAAGAGTGCACTGATTCCTGGAATGTGACAGTGTTTGTTCTGGAGAGCTGTTCTACACTCCTGGTCTTTCAGAATTCAAGCTTTTTGTGTGTAACCAGTGACAGCTTTATTATCGTTAGATTCTAACAATAAAATAGCAGAGACTCCACAAACTACCCCCTTTCCCTTTTTGCTTGAGTACTAGGAAGCTCAGAAACAAACTTTTATGTCTCTGGTATCTATTAGTAATTATTTTTTATTTAACTTGACACAATTAATCCTAGTAGCATATGTAATTTGCCAACCAATTTAGGCATTTTTAGAAATAAGTGAGTCAAACCTCTCATATTTTGTCTTTCTTTTGTGTAGTGGTTTAGGGCACATTTGGTGCTAGCTAACCAAGCAAATGATTCTAGGTCAGCTCTCTTTTCTTTGTCTAAAACAAAAATATCCCACACTGTGTGGACTCTGGCTGTATATGATAGCCTGAGGGTTTGCAATGCACTGAATGACAAAGGGTCTCAGAAAACTTCCAGTGAGTGGAGAGGGAAACTAATGAACCATGAGGCACTTTCAGGCCCTGGCCCTCTGCATAAGCCAGTCTCCCTCAAAGAGATGCACAAATGTGAGTGTGGACAGGGCAAGTCTGGTTTATTTGTTTGTTTGTTTGTTTGTTTGTTTTTCTTGAGTGACAGGGAAATGTGTTTACCACAAGTATTACAACTCAAATCAAGCATGGCCATGGAACAAATGGATGGGGCAAGGGGTGGCGTGAGCCTGATGTTCTTCCTTACACTGACAGCTCAACCTGTGAAGGGCAGAGTTTCTACAAACAGAAAAGCAAACTAAACAACCGAGGAGCTGCAGCATCTGCAGTCAGGAATGGTCCTTTGGGGACTTTTACACAGGGATGCAGGCTAGAGCATCTTCCCAGAGCCCATGAGTAAGAGATGTGCCCAAAAATTGCTTTTGTGAAAACCTAGCTCAGGCCTTGCCTGAAATTTTAGCCTACTGGTCTAAGGAAAAACTCAGAAATGTTCCATTGTAGTGGTTTCCAGATAACTCTATAATATCTCAGGCTCACAAAAACACAAGGCAACAATGTTGTTATACCAACAACATTGACCCCAGGCATCCCAACATCCAGTTCATATTTATATATTGTACATATTTTATATAAATGTACATATGTGTATTGTTTATCCTGTATGCACATATATTATATATTTGACTAAATATATGGATGTATAATATATTACTAAATGTATTATATATATATCTTTCTGGATGCCTGATTACTGGCTGAACATATGTGTTATGTAAATACTTGGTATATGTGTTTATCTCTCAATTTGTGGAATGTGTTTCATATGTACATTCATAGACACAGAGATTAGTTTACATACAAATATGTGCACATATATATGTATATAATGTAAATGTCTCCCATTGGTTGTTTCTCTGGAGGACACTGGGATTGTTCCTACATCTTCCAGTGGGCTGCTTCATAGTCACTGTTAACTTTTTTCTGTCTTTTATAAGCAGGTCTGGTTATCCCAGGCCATGCTGGAGGGGACAGGCATGCTATACCCATATACAAAGTGATCACTGTTAAATGCTTCACCCACTGGACAGGAAAACCGCCTGATTCAGATGGCATCAGGATACAGTTATACTTCCTTCCTGGCATGGCTCCCTCACTAGATTGCCAGGCTCTAGTGCATTGCCAGCTACCACAATCTCAGCAGCCATGGGGGTCTATACCTACTTGGGACCAAGCTGTTATTTCTGGTGTTCATCTCTTTGGAGTTGGAAACCTGGATGTCGAGCCTTCAGTGACAGGGCCTGGGCTAACCAGACCCACTTCTAAGAGACAGCACTACTAGGCTCTGACAGGTGGTGCTTGGCTGTCTACAAGGTTGCCAAAGTTAGTTTCTTTGGCTAATTTATACCTGGAAGAAAAGCGACTGCTAGGAAGATCCTAGAAAGAAGGTTTCTGAGGCAGCCTGAGGACACACAGCTTTGGCGAAGATAGAGAAGCCTGGAACAGCTGCCGGAAAGCCTGGCCCATCTGATTTGGACAGGGGTCCGAAGAGTGAAGGAGTCACTTAAGCTGTGTACTTCCTAACACAGTGGTGTGGATCTGATGACATGGTGGAATTCGGGAAGGCACAGGCTCGCTGTCTTCTCAGTAAGGGCTCACTCCTAGCTTCTCTGGGGTTTATTGGTCTGAAATCATGAATGAGCTCCCACTTGTGGACCTTCTGATCTGAGTCAGGATTTAAGCTTGTAACTCTGGTGGCTTTTACGGCTGTGCTGGCTTTGCTAAGTAGCATTAAAGTTGCGAATTTTTGGAAGGACGGGGTAAGGAGATGGCGTGTGTGTTTACGTGTGTGTGTGTGTGTGTGTGTGCTGATTGTTATCATTTACCAGATGAAGGGTAGGTTTGTTTTCTGAGGCAATCTGTATGGCATCATCCCTGGTAGATCAAAATTGTTAATTAAATGCTACAAATGGTTGTTTCTCTGGGCCAGGCCCACAAGTAAAGTTCAGGGGTAACTACATTTATATTCTTCCTGGCTTCTAATTCTCACCTGATAAAGTAAGATAAAACAGCTGTGCATTTACCAGGGCATTGTATGATCACAGATTCCCAGAACCCTTTTATACTCCTTAGAGTGTCTGTGCAGTTTCTCCCCGAGGAAACATGGAATAATTGAGACGGAAACAGCTTAACCCCAAGCAGTAAAAATCACTGACATGGAAAATGAAGAGGGAAAAGGGTTATCTTTAGTAAGGAAGGGGCTATATGCTTTAGTGGGTTCTGTGTGTTTAGTTGTTGAAAGGACTCTTTTCAGCCTAAAGAAAATCTGACCCGGTGAACACAACTGATTTTTACATGTTCCTATCAGCCGTTCGGAAAGCACAGTAATTACAGCTACTCACTAGAAGAAATTTGGTGTTCTTTAAAAGGAAGTAACATAGTCCCAGATTTGCAGAGAGAGAGACAGAGACAGACAGAGACAGACAGAGAAATATACGCGCACCACACTCCCTTACCAGCTTACAGCTCCTCTCTCATCGATTACTGGGTGCTGCGGAGCAGCCCCAAGAGGTATGGAAAACGCAGTCTTCTGGTTTCTTCTTTTGCATGATGCTCTCCGTGTTCTGTAAACAGTAGGAGTGTTTCTGTAGGTGGGCGTTCAGAGCAGGTCCCACCCTGGACTATACTCTAGGAATGTGCTAAGGCAGAGAATATCTGCTTGAGCAGGTGCCTGGAGACTGAACATGGCATGGGCTCCATGGTCCGGGAAAACCTCACATCTGGCTCATTTTCACATATTGTACCTGAGTGGGTGGGGCTACACTTACAATCATCTTTCATCTCTGGCTGTCCAGCGTCTAGTCTAAACTTCTCGGAGTGAGCGTCTGTGCATGCATAGTTCACATTCCCTCTTCCAGAATCTGCAGGTCCCTGGAGTTGGAAGAGTTACTATTGCAACTGCCACCTTCGTCTTTGAAACACATTTTCATTCCACTTGTCCAGTGACTGGGTGATGTGGCTGCAGGATGCCTTTATTTAAAAAAACAAAAACAAACAAAAACCAAGTGGCAGCCCAGCCTAGCCCAGCCCAGCCCAGCCCAGCCCAGCCCAGCCCAGCCCAGCCAGCACTTTCTATCCAGCTGAACACAGCCATTGGCTGTTAAGGAGTGAAACTCTAGGATAATTTTTAGATTTGCTGCCCGAGCAGGTACCATTCTAGAGCTGAGGGCTTTTTGTTGTTTGGGGGTTTTTGTGTTTTCCCTTCTGTAAAATGTCCAAATCCTCTCGCTCGGCTAGATCCTTCTTTGCTAACGCAGCTTCTAAGCTGCCATCCTCTAAGAAGGATGATTTTAGCAGCAAGCAGAAGAAGACCAGCCTAGGTGAGAAGACAGAGAGGACTGGAAGCGAAGGGAACTTGGCGAAGCAGCAGCAGGTGCAGACGGTGGCAACTCCAGCTCAGCGGAAAACCGCAGCTCACAAAGGTAAGG
Organism: Pachyuromys duprasi; assembly: GCA_028658305.1. Lineage (NCBI taxonomy): Eukaryota > Metazoa > Chordata > Mammalia > Rodentia > Muridae > Pachyuromys > Pachyuromys duprasi. Next base: position 16,578,235 of record CM053760.1, on the reverse strand, counting down.
CTGCAGTCAGCTGCCTAGAAACTTCCTGCTTGGACCGTGCCAGGTAGTTGACAAGGACACCACAGGGACACAGCTTAGCTCTGTTTGTGTGCAAGTGCCCTTTCCTAGCACCCCGGAGTGTACTGTAAAATAACCAATCATTAGGGCAGTGGAAGTGATAGTATTTTAATTAATTAAAGAATGATATAAGAAAAGCTGGAGGGGGGGTTGTCATTTCTCTTTCAGATTAGAGTTTATTTTTGCATTCTGTACTCTTTCGTTCTGTGATCATGCCTACATAAGGTTCTTATTGCTTATCTAAATGGAAAGAAATAGAAAAAGTGTCCACGTCATTAATTAGATGAGGAAATTGTGCATGTTTGCTTATTGGTAGTCTCTGTTTAAGATGATGCATCTCTGAAAAAGCTATCTAACAATGTAGTTCTTTGCCAGCTGAGGCAAAACTTCCTGCTAGCCTTGTTACCTGGATAAGCCGTCTCAGGTGCATGGTAGGGTGCGCCCTTCCACCGGACTACTGCTGAATATTTGAGCTGGAACTGAAAAATGTTTCACCGAGCCTGTCCTCTTCTTCTGTGGCCTGGCAAGGCAGTCCTGCCAGGGGGAAGTGATCACAAACCTGGCAAGTGAGTCCCTGTCCTACGTAGTCCCCACTTCCCTTACTGGAGGACCCACATGAAGCCTAAACTGCCCATCTGCTACTTCTTTGTACGGGGCCGAGGTCCGGTTTGTGCATGGTCCTTGGTTGATGTTCAGTCTCAGCAAGCCCCTCCGGGCCCTGGTTGGTTGGCTCTGTTGGTCTCCTTGTGGAGCTCCTGTCCCCTCCAGGTCCTTTTCTCTTCCCTCCCACTTTTCCACAAGACTCCCTACTCATCACCCAATGTTTGGCTGTGAGTCTCAGCATCTGTTTTGAGGTGCTACTGGGTAGAGTTTCTCAGAGGACAACTCTGACAGGCTCCTGTCTGCAAGCTTAGCAGAATATCGTTCATAGTGTCAGGTGTTGGCGCTCTCCTATAGGGTGGGTCTCTGGTTGGGCCAGGCATTTGTTGGGTATTCCCTCAGTTTCTGCTCTATCTTTATCCCTACACATCTTGTAGGCAGGGTAAATTTTGGGTCAGTGTTTTTGTGGGTGGGTTGTTGTTCCCCTCCCTCTGTTAAGAAACTTGATGAGCTCGGGTAGATAGGAAAGGGCGCTCCCCTTTTCTGAGGAATAGGCAAGAGGTGATCAGGGAGAGAGCAAGGGAAGATGGAACTGGGAGGAGAGGAGGGATGGAGTTACAACCAAGATGTAAAGCGAATAAAAATAAATAAATAAATAGTAAAAAAGAAACTAAGGTCTAAACATGGAACAACAAATACAAGTCATTTTGAGGTTTTATATAGTATAGTTACTAATATAGTAAAAATTTTCTAAGAGAGTATATTTAATGTGCTTTTACCACACTAAAATGTGATTGTATCAAATAACAGACAGATTAATTTGTTTGACTACAGGAATAATTTTCCTATAAATACGTAGTTTTCTTTAAATCTGTAAAATAAAATATCTATGTTTTGTTCTAAAGAATGTTTAACTACTGAGAACTTTTATTTAGTATGGATAATCACAGAGGGCAATTAAAGTGTATTTTTAAAATGCAATATCAATTTCTCCCATATTTATCAAAGAACTATACATTAAAATTTCTAAGAAACATTTTACAATGCTTATTTTGATATGTTTTGAGCTCTCATCTGACAACATAATAACTTCATCCTGGAAGGAAAAGTTTATATTTCATGCAAAGAAATAAATTCATTTTATAATTTCAATCCTGGCCTCTTCTGTTTAAAACTATTAGAAAGAATCCACAATGAAATGAATTCATTTTTCCTTGCCTTTGTAGTTATTTGTCCATTTGAGCAATGAAGTATTTTTATAAAAGCTGGAGCCAAAAGACCTTGTGAAAAGCAGTGCATAAAACTAACAGGGAAAGACTTGAAAGTATTTACAGAAGTTGCTAAAGAGACTGAATTTTGGCTGCTCAAAAAGGATCTTTTGCTGTTAAAACCACAAACATTCAATGAAAAGGACCGTCAACCTGCCCCGCCTCCAGAATGTGCCAATGTTTATGGCATAAGCAGCTACGCCTCTGTCACACAGGCAGAGAGACCTTTACGCAGAGTCTGAGCCAGGTGCTTTGTCCAAAGATTATTGATCATCCTGACCCTCTTCTGGCCAATTTGAGGATGCTCCTGAATAGCCTTTGTGGGTGAAACCAACGTTTGATAGCAGTTGTTTGGGGAGATTTGTTTTAAAAGTCCTTAAAACCAAGAATTTTTATCACAGTACAAGATCAATACAGAAAATGATATTTTTATTTTAAAAGACTAGAGGAAGATTATAAATTCATAAAGTGGTAGTTCCTTTGTACCCCTGAGGGAGGATGAGGAAAGTTAACACCATAAAGCTTTGAAGTTGAAAGACACGGTGGAATGTACTTGTATCTTTACTTTTAATCACAATTCTTTTCAAAAGCAACCCCTCTGTCCTGGTAAAGGTTATCATCGCTGCAATGAAACACCATCACCAAAAGCAAGTTGGGGAGGAAATTGTTGATTTTGCTTACACTCTCACATGGTAGTCCATCATTGAAGGAAGTCAGGGCAAGAAGCTAGAGGCAGAAGTTAATGTGGAGGCCATGGAGGAATGCTGCTTACTGGCTTGCGCTTCATGGCTTGCTCAGCCTGCTTTCCTCTAGACCCCAGGTGCACCTGTGTAGACTCATAATAGGCTGGATCCTCCCGTATCCGTCACTAATTAGGAAAATGTCCTATAGGTTTGCCTACAGCCCGATCTCAGTGAGGCTTTTTTCTCAATTGAGGCTCCCTCCTCTCCAATGACTGCAGCTTATGTCAAGTTGACATAAAGCTAGCTGGCACACCTTCATATCATATAATCTTCGTAGGCACCTCTAGTTGGAGAGCAGGAAAAATTCTGTATTGTAACATGGTTGTGTTAGTTTTTCACTGAAGTGTGTATCATGTGATTAAGAAATCCAAGGCCAGAGAGATGGCTCATAGATAAAGGTGCTTCCCACCAAGCCTGCTGTCCTCAGTTCTGCCTCTGCTCTTGCCAGGGACCCACATGGTAGAAAGAAAGAACTAACTAACAACTCTCTGACTGCCCCACTTCTGCTATGATACACATACACATGCGCATGCGTGCACACACCATACGTAGATAGATGCATGGGTGGATGAATAGATGATAAATACATAGGTAGGTAGGTAGGTAGATAGATAGATAGATAGATAGATAGATAGATAGATAGATAGATAGATAGATAGATGTAAAGAGAAAGAAGTCCTGCAACTGGAAGTAAGTGGTAAAGCCTGGCATGTAAAGCCCTGGATTCAATGTCTAGCACTACAAAAAGAAAATCAAACCTAAGCCAGGCATAGTGTTACACACCTATAATTCCAGCATTTAGGAGGCTGAAGCAGAAGGATTGCCACAAGTTTGAGGCAAGCATGAATTACATAGTGATCTGCAAGCTAGCCAGACCCTGTCTCAAAATAACAAGCAACGATGTTAGAAATACCACTGGGTTTGAGTTTCAGTTGAGCTATGGCCTTGCTGACTTCACTGAGGTCTTGGTGTTACCATTTAGAAAGTTAGATGCGTTTGTGCCATGAATGTGACTTGGTCTTTGTTACATGTATGGTTTCTTGTTAACCAAGTGCAATTTTAATTTGTTTAAAGTCTGTCTCTCATTTAATGTATTTCACAAATTACAGCAGGACTTCACCTTTATCTGCTTTCAATGTCCCTCCCCTCCTCTTTAAAATTATACTATATGCTTTTATTTCACATCAAAGTATTTATGCCATGTGTTATGGAGTAACTAGGTCTTCTATGGTTTATCTGTTGACAACTTCTAAACATTGGAAATGACCTCATAAATATTTTCATCCCTAATGCAAGAAACCTGATGTTATCATTTCCTCTTGTGGTTTTAAAATCTTAGTCTTCTTCTCTGTGGGGCATTTCCAATTTCTCCAAGGAAAGAAGTGCCTTTCTGCCCAAAATGTGTTTCTCAGTTTTCTTCTGACGCTTTGCCTGCTCTTTCCTGCCCAATTTCTAGAACACTGAACAGGTATTTCTTTACTCCCTTCATTTCGTTGAATCACAATCCCCAGAAACATCAGAAGGAAAGCTAAGTGGGGGTGGAGGGGGATGCTCTGGATGTTTGCATGTCCCAAAATTGTCTTTGTTCTCTTTAAATGGTTCCATGATATTTTGAGTGGGTATGGATTTCTAGATCTAATGAATAGCCCCGTGTCACTCAGACATCCATAGCTTTCTTTATAGGTAATGCTTTTGCTCTCTCTTTCTTTCAAAGCTTTCAGGATCTCCTCTTTATTCTTGATGTTTCAGAACATTCTTGAAGTATTTGAAAGGATCAGGTTGTTATCCACTTTGACTAGATTTTTTGATGGGTTCTTTTAAGTTCAAGGGTGTCCTCAGCTCAAACTATCTGGCTAATTGTTAGGTGATTTATCCTTCTTCCTCTCTGTGAACCTCTAGGAGTCAGCTGTTGTTCTGTGACGTTTATCTATACTTTACTTACCTTTTTGTTTTGTTTTGTTTTTCATTTTTGTTTTTTGAGACAGGGTTTCTCTATGTAGACTTGGCTGTCCTGGAACTCACTCTGAAGACAAGACTGGCCCTGAACTCTGAGATCCACCTGCCTTGGTCTCTCTGATTGCTAGGATTAAAAGCATGTACCACCATGCCCAGCTTTTACTTACAATTTTAATTGTCATTTTATCTTGATTTTATTTTCCAACCCTTCTAATATAATTATGATCATTATGTATGAATTCCTCAAGAGAGTTGTCACTCTACTTTTGAGAGCACAATACATGGTGTTACTTTTTGTACCTGTGAGGTGTTTATTTAACATAGTTTTCATTGCCTATTCTACTTTGAGCTACAACAAATCAGCTACAACAACCTGATTAACCATATCCCTCCCTGATGTGATTTTCATTTCCACCAATGATCCAGATTGACCCCTGGAATAGAAGACCCAGACTACCAGTCATTCTTAGGACCTAAGTATTCATAAGATTCTCCCACAAAGAATTTCCACCATGATGAAATCCACCAAATGGAAGATCAGTGTTAAAGTTTACCTTGATACAAGCTAGGTTCTTCCAGGTCGGGGTATGAGTCAGTGTCTGAGACTATAACATCTCTTTCTAAGCTGGATTCCCATCTGTAAATGGCATCATCCTGGTTTCATTAATTGATTGATTCTTCTTTTAATTTATTTATTTATTCACTTTCATCCCAATTGTAGCCTCCCAGTCCCACTCCCTACTCTTCCCCCATTCTGCCTTCCTTATTTCTTAGAATCCCCTCCACCACCACCCCTTAACCATCCATTCTAGCTCATCAAGTTGCATCAGGACTGAGAATATCATCTTCTCCTGTGGTCTGGTAAGGCAGCCCTGTCAGTAGGGAGATGAGAAAGCAGATAACGGAGTCCACGTCAGAGTCAGCCTTGGCTACCCTTACTAGGGACCCCACATGAAGCCTGAGCTGTCCATCTGCTAAATCTGTATAGAGGGCCTTGGTCCTGTCTGTGCATGGTCCTTGGTTGGTGCTTTAGTCTCCACAAGTCCCTCTGGGCCCTGGTTAGTTGGCTTCCTTGGTCTTCTTGTGGAGCTCCTGTCACCGCCAGGTCCTCCTATCTAGCCTCACTTTCCATCAGACTCCCTATTCTTTGCCCGGTGTTTGGCTCTTATTTCATTGGGTGGTGCTAGAAATGTAGCCCTGGAGCAGGGGCTGTCTCTGACTCAGTTACCTGCCTTTGGATCCCTGTCTCCTCACTGGGCTGCTGTGCCTAGCCTCAGTCAGAGAAGGTGGCCCTAGTCCTACTGCATCTTGATGTACCAAGGCAGATTGACACACATACAAGGCCTCTCCTTCTCTGAGGAGAAAAGGAGAGGAGAAAGGGGGAGGAGAGGGGAAAAGGAAGGACTGGGAGAAGAAGAGGAAGGGGAAGCTGCAATCAAGATGTAAAGTAAACAAATTAATTAAATAATGGAAAAAGATAAAGAAATTGAGCCCTGACCAAGGTAATGCTGAGTGCGCTATTGCTGAGCTGCATTTCAGCCCTTGATTTGCTAGTTTGCTATCACTATTATTTATTAAGGTATGTGTATGAAGCATGACATATGTCGTGGCAAATGTGTGGAGATCAGAGGACTATATTGTGGAGTCAGTTCTCCCATCAACCTTGCCAAGGATCAAAGTCATTGTCATCAGATTCCTGCAGCAAGCACTTTACCCACGGAGACATCTCATTATGTCCAGCTCTTGACTTTTTATTTTGAATAGCTGAGAGAAAACAAATTTAAATTATTCTTAAAAGTAGACATAAATACCATCAAGACTAGTATGAAGAAATAGCTTCCCTTCTTTCATACACTTTCTGTGATGAGAAAGATGGTGGTGGTAACATCTGATCTCTTCAGTTGTACCACTATGCCTGGCACAATTGTAGGCAGACTCAGGGAAGTCCATGACTTAGTGCTATTACTGTACTTATTTTTGCAGATTAAGAAATTGACATAAAAAGTTTGAGGTAGTTTCTCAAAAGCATTAGCCATGAAGCCATAGAACCAGAATTCTGATTCCATGAGGTTTTTTTTCCCAATTAAAATATAATTACAGTATTTTCCCATCCTCCATATATCCTCCCTCACTCCTGCTCAAATCCATAGCCTCTTTTTCTTTAATTGTTATTGTTCCATACACATGTACATATACCTAAAAATACAAATATATCATATTGATTTAATTTATTGTTGATTATCTGCATATGGTTTCAGGGCAGACCACTTGGTATTGGAAAGCCAATTAGGGGAATCATCTTTGGGGATGACTAATTCTCCCTTTCTCATCAGACATTAGTTGCCTATAATTCTTTTTTTTTTTCATTTTTTTATTAGTTACAGTTTGTTCACTTTGTATCCCATCTGTAGCCCCCTTTCTCATGCCCTCCCAATCCCACCCTCCCTCCCTCTTCTTCTCCTATGCTCCTCCCCCAGTCCAATGATAAGGGAAGTCCTCCTCTCCTTCCATCTGACCATAGTTTATCAGGTCTCATCAAGACTGTCTTCTCTGTCTTCCTCTGTGAACTGGTAAGGCTGGTCCCCCCTCAGGTGGAGGTGATCAAGGAGCCAGGCACTGAGTTCAGGTCACAGATGGTCCCTGGTCCTATTATTGGGGAACCCTCTTGGATACTGAGTTCTGTGCAGGAGTTCTAAGTTATCTCCATGCATGGTCTTTGTTTGGAGTATCAGTCTCAGAAGAGACCCCTGTGCTCAGATTTTTTGGTTCTGTTGCTCCCCTTGTGGAGCTTCTGTCCTCTTCAGGTTTCTGTAGAATTTTGGGGGTCACTCATGTATGCTATCATATCATCTGCAAATAGTGATACTATGAGTTCTTCCTTTCCGATTTGTATCCCCTTGATCTCCTTCAATTTTGATGAACAGTGAGAGCTACACTTTTTTGTAGGGATAAAGATAAGTATTTAGTATGCAGTTATGAACTAATTCATTAAGTTTTATCTCATGGTCTTGTACACTCAACCTGGTTTCTACTTTTTAAATTTTTATTTCTTTATTATTTATTACAATTTTTTCACTTTGTATCCCGACTGTAACCCTCTCCTCATTTCCTTCCATTCCCACCTCCTTCCCTCTTCTCCCCTTATATGTCTCTAGTCTACTGATTGGGGAGGTCCTCCTACCCTACTATCTGATCCTAGCTTATCTGGTCTCATCAAGACTGTCTAGATCATCTTTCTCTGTGGCCTGGTAAGGCTGCACCCCTCCAGGGGGAGGTGATCAAAGAGCCAGCCACTGAGTCCATGTCAGAGACAGCCCCTGCTCCCCTTACTAGAGGAGCGTCCTCACTTGAACGCTGAGCTGCCTATGGGCTACATCTGAGCAGTGATTCTAGGTCCTCTCCATGCATGGTCCTTGGTTGGAGCATTGGTCTCTACAGGACCCCCGGGGCCCAGATTTTTTGTTCTGTTGTTCTCCTTGTAGAGCTCCTGTCTCCTCCAGGTCTTTCATCTCCTCCTTCTTCCATAATATTCCCTGCATTCTGTCCAAAGTTTGGCTATGAGACTCAGCATCTGCTTCAATACTCTGCCAGGTGGAGTCTTTCAGAGGCTCTCTGTGGTAGGCTCCTGTCCTGTTCCTTGTCTTATTCCACTTCCAGTATCTATCCTGTTTGCCATTCTGAATGAGAATTAATCGTCTTTCCTAGGGTCCTCCTTGTTTTTTAGCTTCTTTAAGATTATAGATTTTAGTATGTTTATCCTATGTTATCTGTCTGAGTATATACCATGTATGTCTTTAGTATCACTATTCACAGATGATATGATAGCATACATGAGTAACCCCAAAAATTCTACCAGAAAACTGCTTCCACTGATAAACATCTTCAGCAAAGTGTCTGGAAACAAAATTAATTCAAAAAACCTCAAAAGTCCTCCTGTATACAAAAGACAAATGGGCTGAGAAAGAAATTAGGGAAACAGCACCCTTCACAATAGCCACAAATAATATAAAGTACCTTGGGGTGGCTCTAACCAAGCAAATGAAAGACCTGTATAAAAGAAAAAAATTTCAAGTCTCTGAAGAAAGAAATAGAAGAAGATATCAGAAGATAGAAAAATCTCCCATGCTCTTGCATCAGTATGATTAATATACTGAAAATAGCCATCCTACCAAAAGCAATCTACAGATTCATTGCCATTCCCATCAAAATACCAACACAATTCTTTATAGATCCTGAAGAACAATTCTCAATTTCATATGAAACAAAACAAAACAAAACAAAAAACACAGAATTGATAAAAAAAACAACCCTGTATATTAAAAATCTTCTGGAGGTTTCTTGATCCCTGATCTCAAGCTGTACTACAAAGCAATAGTAATAAAAACTGCATGGTAATGGCACAGAACCAGAATGGTGGATCAATGGGATCAAATCAAAAACTAAGAAACAAACCCGCACACTTACAGATGCTTGAATCCAAAACCACACAATGGAAAAAAGATAGCATCTTCCACCTGTTTTCTAAAGCACCTTTATATACAAAGTAAATGTCTGCTCAATGAAGAAATTAATACAGCTGGGCAAACTTGGTAACTTTTCAGTCTGGTGCCTGAAGAAGAAAAACCTTTGGTAGCATTCTACAAGTAAACACAAGCTCGTTGGGGGAGGTGTGGAGGCTCTCTCCGTCAAGGCATCTATGAAGGAGGCTGAGGAGGGAGAACTGCAACTCAGGGGCAGCCTGGGAAACAGAAAAGGTACATAAGAAAGGAGATGGGCTTCTGGGTTGACCCATTTATTTCTTATCTAGCATTGCTTTTTCTGAGACAAAACCAAGAAATGGACAAGGAAGCTTCAGAGTGCTTAAGCATGTCACATGGAAAAAGATATTGTGTACATGAACACCATTATCTTAAGGCCTACATACATTCTCACAGAGGAACACACACACACACACACACACTCTCTCTTCATACTAGTCAAGAGAGTCTTTTCCCATCACACATGACCTAATAGGCCAAATACAAGCCTGTAGGCCCCAAATCACTCAACTCTAATTCTGTTCTGACATAAGACTCCCTCTGTGGCCTTGAGCAAGGCAATTATCCTTCCTGACTGAGTTTTGTTGGCCATTAAAGAATAATAATATGTGGTTTCTGGGAAGAAGATTGGTGTGGATTAATGACTTAGTTAATGTGTCTGCTGTTTCCAAGATTCCGTGCCTCATATAAGTAATTGGAGTCAAGCACAATGAAGTCTCTGTTTATCTCCAAATGCAGAAGAAGCTAAAAACTTACATTCCCACAAGTATCATGCATGTATCCATGCCAGAAAACCTCCATTACAATCCCTGTGTCACACTCCGTATACTGTTATTTATGGCCAAGGGGGTAACCTCACATGCTCTTGTTTACCAGAGGACCTACTGATTTTAATTGCCTGTGGGAAGCCTGGAGCCTAATGTTGTCCACCTTGGTAAGTCAAAAATATTAGTAATCAGAGCACAAAAAGATCTCCATTTTCTCTAGCCACGTATACATTCATTGTGAATTCTACTGCTTATGGTGATGATGCTAGACCTTAGAAGGTGGGCTGGTGGGGTGAGCAGTCCTTGCCTCAGGGAGGCAGCCCTTCAAACAGGTACAGTGCTGGACTGTGTTTTCTGAGAGCATGTTAATAATAATAGCAAGCAGTTATCCACTGGTAGGGCCTGTACTTTGTCTAGTATCTTCTAGAAGTGACACATTTGCACTGAGCATTTACATTTCTTTCTCAGATTGCCTTTGGGATCAATTTCACCCAATATTTGAGAAGAGGTGATATCAAGAAGACTGTTTTTAATTCAACAGTGCAGCCATAACTCATGCTCCAACCCACTCAGTTCATAGTTTTGGCTCATCGCCAGTGCCGGTCAGTCCAGATCCATGCATACAGCATCTGTGGAGGCCAATCCATTTCTCCTCATCCTATCAAAATGTGCATGACTTTCCCTGGATGGTTATTTTACAAAAGAGAATTCAACCTTTTGAATGTTTCTCTCCAGTTACTTCAAGCCAACTTTTCTCTAACTAAATATAGCATGAAATATGACTGTGTGAATATTTAAAATAACTCTGACATCTGGAGTTCGCCTTATTTTCCTCAACCAACTATACATATGCTTCTAGGACCTATGAAAAGCAAGAGTGGGTTTGTACTGAGATAGCAATATATCCTTGATTCTGTTAGCATCCACTGTGGGAGTTTGGAAACCACGTCTTAAAGTTAATCTGGGATTGTCTTTGTTTAACGTAGTCTAAATAGAAAGAGATCAATAACTCACAGGTATAATACCTTCACTGTGAAAGAATTAATCCCTCCCTTTAGAAGTAATTCAGAAAAAGCCAGAGTTACCTCATTTTGTCTTCTAGGTCAGTGCTTCCATCTGTCTATACATCCTAAACGAGAAAGACAAAACCTGTTAGATGCCTCCAGGTTGTCCATCAAATCATCTCTTCTTTCCCAAGAGTCCAATTGATCTTGCATATATACTGTGTCTTGCACTATGTGACCCACTAGCTCTCTGGGTTTGCTTGCTTATTTCAAGTCCAAGGAGAGTTGGCATTTATCAAGCCATGACTATGCTGATCCTTGGCCAATTTAATACTGAAAATTGATGACCAGTGTCTTGTTTTGAATTTATATACAAAGCTTTGCTCTTGGCTACTCCTAAGGGACTAAATAAATATGTTTCTCACTTCAAAAAACTAAAAAGAAAATATATTTTTGGTTTCTGTTTTACTAGAGTTTTGAACAAAAGCAACAAAATATCTAAAAACATTAAAAGGCACTCTTTCTAAAATGTGTATAAGTCGGGGCTGGAGAGATAGCTCAGCGGTTAAAAACACTGGTTGTTCTTCCAGAGAATTGGGTTCAGTTCCCAGTAGGGCTTCCAACATCTGTAGCTCCACTTCCGGGCAATCTCCTGCCCTTTTCTGTCCCTCAAGCACTAGGCAGATGAGTGGTTCATCCACACAAATGCAGCCAAAACACCCATCCACATAATAAAGTAAATTGTTTAACTTAAAGTTTGTATTAGTCACTAACCTCAAAGCGTGGGTGAGTTGTCCAGTCATTTTATTTTGGCTCTTTAAGACCTTTAAGAGATTATATAGAAGCACAAATGAGATTTTTTTCCCATTCTAATAAAATCTTTTATTACCCAAGCTACCTTTTCATCCTCATTCTTTGCACTATTTCAACTCTGCATGTATTATATATTAATCCAATCTTAAGTTTTCAATACTAATGAGCTAGTTTACCCTCGATATACTTTTGTTTTATTAGATTCATTTAAGCAACCAGAATGGAGACACTTGGAAATTTCCCAGAATTAATAGAGCTGAAAGGACAAAAAAAGATGTTGTCACCTTTTCTTGGGCATGTATTTATAAGATCCTTTTAAGCAAAGAAATCACGTCCTTCTAACATTCCACACTGTAATGTTCTTGAAAGTACTTTTATCAACCTTTGTGATTTGGGAGCAGACAATTGTGCTTCAGTCTGTCTCTCTGCCTATCTGACCCCGCCTTTCTGTGACTTCACGAGGCCATTCTTTAGCTCATTGCCAAGGTGTGGGCAGCGGGAGTGTCTGGGAATGTAGAAGGATGGGAAAGCAAAAGCCTTATTCTTAATGATGCTGATCCAGCAGGTTAACTATTATAGCTTCTTGAGTTAATAATCTCTAGGCTTAAGTTTGGCCAGAAGCCCACCTGTGTGGTTCTCTTAGCTTTTTTTAAAGAGAAGGCAACAGGACCTTCAAATTAGTTCAGGTTATTTTATTTTTCATGTTTTCAGAATGTAAAATTATATTAGTAAAATATAGGAAACTAAAAGTGAATAGATACTCTCTTCTTATAGAGAAAAAAATTGGTTAAATGTGTCTTAGGAATACATTTTTTGTACTTTATATTTATTGAAAATTTATATTACAAACAGTAAACAAGTTGGAGTTTTAAGGTAGTGAATTACTAGACATTCAAATTACAGAAAATGCTTATTACTGATGAATAGCTTATATGCATTACAGCTATATAACATACAGATATATGGTATTTGACATATCCATTATATGGAAATAGTCTTAACATTTTTCACTTTAATATAGGCTAGATACACATTTGATAGACATTTCTCAAGCTAATTTTAAAATATTTAATACTAGTTTTTATGGCTTTTTTTAATATAATCCTGTAAGGCCTTTATCCATTCAAACACACAGCTGTACATTTGCTTTATGTCTGGTATTGCGCTGGATTGTGGAAATTTATAAAAACTAAAACCTTGTTTTTTCCTTGAATATCGCATTTGACCCTTTTTGCCTTGCTGGGACGACATACCTGGCAAAAGCAAGTTAAGGAAGGAAGTTTCTTTGTGTTGTGGTTTGGTGAGCTACAGTCTACGGTGGTAGGAAGACATAGCTTCAGGGGCCACTCTCAGCTGTGGTGGTGGGACCTGTCTGTCTGGATACAACACCCGAAAGCACCACCACATCCCCAAACAGAGCCACCAGGAGCCTGTGCATACGCCCGTGGGGGCGTTTCACATTCAAGCCCTACAATGCCTGAATTATCTGTTACCTGAGTACTGTAATGAAACTTTGCAATAGATTTATGTACAAAATAATTAATGTACAAATGAAGTAGAGAGGGCTATTTCCAACAGGGACCGAGAACCTGCCACCCAGGAGGAGAACGGAAACATCGAAGACTGCACTGCATTGAGGACACGGTGAAGTGGACCAGTGTAGCAGAGGCAAGAGAAAAAGAAATGGGATGAAAAACAGTGGAATGGAAAACAGTTTTCCTGACTGATATCAAGAGAAAATTGTGCTGAGCTTTTCAGTGCATCAGAGAATATTTACTGGTTTCCTTCTGTGGATCGTGCGGCCTTCCAGGCTCTAAGAAGCAGGCCATGGCAAATGGAGGCTGGGGTCCTTCAGGGCATAGCTAGAGGGTGAGTTACTTTTCTCATTGTCGTGACCAAATGCCTGATAAGAAGCAACTTAAGGAAGTCAGGGTTTATCTGGATTTACAGTTTAAAGAGCGATATCACCCATCATGGCAGGAAAGTGATGCGGACACCGTGGGCAAAGGAACTGGTTACATTTTGTCCATAGTCAGGACTCAGAGCGACCCACAGCCCACTTTGTTCTTTCAGCCCAGCTGAAGGACAGCCCCTTGTATGATGCTGCCCACAGTTGAGATGAGTCTTTAACTCCTCAGTTAAATTTTTTCTGGACAGAGCCTCACAGACTCACCCAGGAGTGTGTTTCCATGGCAACGCTACATCCAATCGAGTTGATCATGAAAATTAAGTACCACCGCCATGCTCAAAACAAAAACTAAAGGAGGAAAAAATGGTAGTGTTAGGGGTTTGGGACTGATGCTTGTATTTTGGTGCTAATTACTGGCCCTCAAGATCTGGTCACTGCCCAGATACACCTATCCTTGTAGTATAAATCTGCCTAAGACATTCTTCTTGATTGGTTGATCAAAAAGCCTAAAGCCTGGGCAGGGCAGAATAAAGTAGGCATGGCTATCTTTCCTGGGCTTTGGGTTCAAGAGAATCACAGGAGAGGGAAAGACAAGAAGAGAGGAGGAAGGAGGACACCATGATGGGTTATCATGGAGAAGAAACCACACGGGCCAGGAGTAAGGACTCCAAGGATGGCGTGGATGGAATAAACACCAAATATAAGCAAGTATTCATAAGATTATGGATGGAAGGTAGCCCAGATAAGGATGGTTAAGGCAGATGTCATTGAATGGGGGTTGGGAGGTGGATGGTGAGGTTATTGAGATAGGTAGAAATATCTGCCCAACCCAAGGTAAATAGGCAATTATAAAATCTAACCGATCTTATTATTTGTCTTATTGTCTGTGATAGCAGGTTAAATAATACCTGCTATCACAATAATTATACAATAATTATAGGGCTAATAATAAATAACATATAACCCCAAACCCACATTTTAATACCAACAACAATAGAGGAACTGAGAAAGTAAAAACAACAACAACAAAAAATCTTTTTAAAAAATCTTTTTGCAAAATTTCTGTGATGCAGCTTATAAGGATTCCCTGGAAATGTCAGATATCACATGAAATCCAGAGGTAGTAGCAGGATTTGTAGTGAAAAATACATGGATCTTCACTAAAACCATGGGGTTGGAGGGACACCTAGCAGGATCGCAAATATAAAAATTAATCTGAAGTTACTAAGACTCTGGGGCATTCCCATATACAAGGGTCAGAGCAGAGGTAAAGCTTCAATATTAAGCCTCATGTACACCACCCTGAGAATTTTCATTTACAACCCAGCCTCGGTAGTCTAAGCACTCTATGTCCAACAGATGCATCCATACTCCTCAGATGTCGCAAATTAATACTCTGAAGAAAGATTTTCTTTAAAAAAAATCTAATTATGTGTGTGCTATGTTTCTGGTATCTGTCACATGGTGCCCATGGAAGCCATAAGAGGAAGTCACATACCTTGAGCTGTTCCACATGGGTGTTAGGAATGGAACGTGGGTCCTCTGGAAGGCCAGTACTCATTCTTAGCTCCTGAGCCATCTCTCCAGCCCTAAAATGTTTTTAAATTTTTAATTATGTAAATTTTATCACATGGCCTATAGTGTTTGATGTTTTAGTTAAATTTCATTTCAAATCATTCTTAACTGAATTACCATCACAATTAAAGGTCTCCCAACATTTTCAAAGTATGGCTCTAGCTATCAATAAATAAAGCATCATTTATTGTTCTAGGTACCCTTTCTACACTCAGAGACCCAGCAATGGGGAGATACTAAGAAGCCTTCACCTTCCTTCTAATCTCCTTTGTGATTTCATAATTGCACCACATAATTATTTTATATCAATTCTTAGTGTTTGTTTACCTTCCTTTGTTGCTAAGAGTCATTTTCTGATTTTGATTTTGAACTTGTTTTTAAGGTGAGGACTGATTTGCTACTTCAATTTCTAGCACAATACAGTGCCTTCTTTTCTTACAGTGAGACCTCTATTTACATTTTAGTGATTTGTGAAGAGGCATCTTGAATATTTAAAGATGCTACACTAGGAAAATCTCTGTTCTATTTATGCCCTACTTAGTAAAGTTATTTTGCAAAGGTTTTTGAATAGCTATAACCAGCAGAATCATCAACAAATCACAATGGAAATTGTACATAATAGAGAATGCCTTCCTGGAGGGCCAAAGCTAAAAACACTGAATTTCTTTAAAATACCACAAATACTTTTGTGATGCCTGGTTGTTCTGGCAGGAAAGCAGACAAATTCCTCTGAGGCAAACACAAGAAAGCTTCAATGTGGAGAAATAAGCAAAGCCCAGAACTGGTATTGGCTTCTCATTAGTGGTCTCTGTCAAGCCTTGTGGCCCTGGGTAGTAGGGACATTTGGAGGGTAAGATTTATCTACTGCAGCATTGCAGGAGCCGTGACAGAGTCAGAAGACAGATGAAAATCCTGCCCTGCAGAGGCAGACTGAAGAGAAAACTGTTGGTTTAGCCTCAGCTGTGAGTGCAGAAGAGTAAGAGAATGGAACACACAGAGAATTGCCGGCCGCCTGCCTTCACTCGCACTGCATGCTGGGTAATCGCCAACATCAGTGTGAAGAGTTAGTGTTCGCATGGAACTATAACCTCTGTGTATGTCCCAGAGAGGTTTAATTCCAGTGGGAAGATCCACCGTGAATATGAGTGACATTTTTTTCCAGGATCTGTGGTCCCAGGCTGAATACAAAGAAGGCAGAGGCTAGTGAGATGGCTTGGTGGATAAAATGGATGCTGTTCAAGACTAAGGATGTGAGTATGATACGAGGAATTCATAAAAGGCGAAGCATAGTGGTGCAAACTCGTAACCTTAAAGCTGGGGTGAGAGACAGGCAGATTTTCAGGACTCACTGGTCAGTCCAGCCTCATGCAGAAGCCCTGTGTCCCAGTGAGAGACCTCACTCAAAAGCTAAAGCTCCTGAGGAGTGACACCTGAGTTTCACCCCTGGCCTTCACAAGCACGTGCGCACACACACCAGAATACACATGTGAAGATGCACCTGAACACAATAAATAAAACTGGAAAGAAGAAAGCAAGGTGAGCACCAACATCCTTCTCTCTCTGCCCTTCCCAGATACAGTGTGACTGTCACCTCCTGCTGCCATGGTTCCCCAGTCGTGAGGGGCTGCACAAACTACAGGACAAAATAAACACTTCCCCCATTCATTTGCACCCTCTCAAGTATTTTGCCACAATAATGAAAAAGTAGGCAATGTGTACTGCCCACAGGAACTAAAGCTGAATTATTGAAGGGCAGGTAGATAAAAACCAAACTCCAAGTGCCAAAAATGCTACCTAATCACTCCCAATTGGCAGTGATCCAAAGCTACTTAGAAGCAGAAAACATAGCCGAACTGGTGGCACACACCTGTAATCCCAGCATTCTGGGAGGCAGAGACAGGCAGATCTCTGTGAGTTCGAGGCCAGCCTGTTCTACAAAGTGAGTCCAGGACAGACAGGCTATACAGAGAAACATTGTCTTGAAAAAACATACACACATACATTAAATAAATGCATACTTAATAAATAAAATGAAGCAGAAAATACAAATCATCTCTGAAAGAATTTACTAAGTGGTATCTTCAAATTCCCACAGATGAAAGTCTAAAAATATGTGCCCACAGTAAATACTTGGTAAACACATAAGGAAATCAGTGACCATGTACAGAGTCAGGAAAGAGGAAAAGACTGCTTCATCAGATCTGAATACATTATTGATACTGGAACATACGAGGTCACATTGAGGGATCAGATTTGAGCAGTATTGATCTGTCATGTTCTGAATATATTTTTCTAACAATGAAAAACTGTAATTAATGACCAAAAGTAGAAACTCAACAGACCAAATAAACTAAGAAAAACCCAATAAACTGTGACTTCTTAAAGAATTTGCTATTGTTATTGTGATATCCTGACCACATCTTTCTGTGTGTGCTGCAGACTGGTGACTATAGGCAATGCTGTACAAACATCTCTAGATTTCTCCATCTGTGTATCTGAAATGTTTTGATCATTATTTAACTATTAGTCATTTCTCTCTCCATTTAACCCAAGACAACCACCATTCTACTCTGTGTTCCTATAAATATAATTTTTTAAAAATTATTTATTCTATTTCACATGTATATGTGTTTGTCTCTCTGTATGTACATATACCATGTGCATATCTGGTGCCCACAGAGACCAGACCCTGGAACCGTAATTGCAGATAGTTGGTAATGCCAACTGAACCTGGGTCCTCTGCAAGGTCAACAGGTGCTCTTAACTGCTGACATATCTCTCCAGCCTGAGTTTAACTATTTTAGACATCTTATATAAGTGGAATGATTGAATATTTGCCTTTCATAATTGGCTTGTTTTATTTAGCCCAGGGTCTTCAATATTCACTTATATTATCACATATTACAGGCAATATTTCATAGGATTTTGATTTGCATGTTTCACACACTTAGTAACATTAAGCACCATTTAACATACCTTTTGGCTAGCTGTATATTTTCTCTGGAGTTATGTCTACTAGAGTTCTTAATGACCTTTTAATCAAATCGTCATATTTTTGGAAGCTCTTTATGTTTTAAAACTAACTCCGTATTAAATATGTAGTTTATTGGTTATTTCTCATCTCTGGGACAAAATGCCTGACATAAACACCTTAAGGAAGTGTTTTAAACCCTAACCTGACCCTGACCATAACCCTATCCCTAATCCTAACCATCGTTTTGGCTCACAGCTTGATAGTATTGTCTTTATCATAGAGACAGTAACAGAAAGGCGGCAGCCTGGGGCAGCTAGTTACAGTGTATCTACACTCCAGAGAGAAGGGATGGAAAAATGAGTGATGCTATTCCTCCAAATTTCTACTTTGTATTCATCCTGGGACTAGCCTATACTGATAGTCACATTCAGAGTGTGTCTAGGAACTTCTTTAGCCTCTTCTGGGAAGGCACCCTAAGATATCCCTAGGGATTTTCCCCAGGTAATTATAAATTCTGTCATGAGAGTAATCATTGCAAGTCCACCATTGACCATCCTGACACCCTAACACATTACTTTTGAATCACAGTCTACTTCTGATCTTTAGAATCTATCTTAAAATGTAAAATATATTCATTCCAACTTCAAAATTCCTCCATAGAACAGCCTCAGGAGAATTCAAAAGTCTGAAGCCTCTTTGAGACTGAAGGCAATTTCTTTAATATGAGCCCTAGTAAAATCAAGAAACATGTTCCATATTTTGTGTCAGAACTTAGAAAAAAATCTGTGGTCAAGTTCATAGCAAAGTACAGATACCAAATTTCCCTTTAGAATGAATTTTATTAGGAGAGAGAGCCTCATAATCATGGTCATCTGTGATTGGACCTTGAAGTGGGAGATCATTAAAAGAGATGACTACCATGTGTAGCATGACAGGTTTGCTAAAGGGAGAGACTGACCCTGAGTTCCCAGGATAGTAGAAGAGATATAGCATCATGGCCATGAGCAGCCATAATGTGGCTTTGAAGGGAGCTAGTCCTTTTCTTTAAACCTTTCAGAAAGGGTTTCTGACTCTTCTAGGTTGTCTGGGGGTAGGAAGTGTTCCACATTACATAACATAGTCTGGGGTAACCTACCTGTCAGGAGTCACAAGGAGGAAGGCAGTGAAGCAGAGAGTTCAAAGTTGCCTTAAACAAGGCAGCAGGCAGGAGAGGCTACTCTTGGGTTTTCCTGCTGGGCTTGAGTGCTCTAACAGTCAGAGCATGTGCCTATCAGTTGTTGGTCCTAAGGCATAGACTTTCAAGCACTGTGGCTTGATTTGTGGGAGAGAGAAAGAGGCAGATAGAGGCCCTATAATCTAACACTTCAATGTACAATGGCACAGGCTAAAGATTTTCACTTCAATAGGAAATATTGGAGCATAGCAAGAAAAGAATGCACCAAGCAAGACCTAATCCTAGTGGAGCAAACATCAAATTCTGTGGCCCCAGAATCTGTGTCCAGCTTGTAGGGCTCCTAATGAAATTGTGCAGGCTCCAGCGGCCATAACTACCATCACCCTCCAGCTGTGTGGCTCACAGCACGTGGGACCTCCTACTTGAGCAAGCAGCTTTCCTCAGCTAAGGTCCTGGCAACTCCAACATTCTGGGGACTCCAGCACAAATCAGTCTTTGCTTTTTGAGGGTCATGAAATAGTTTCTCAGGGACTCCTTGCAAGGAATTCATTGTCCACCCTCAGTAGCTTTCTGGAATCTTGGTGCAAGACTCTACAATTCCTTCATTCTTGCATCTCTACTCCTACAAAACCAGTATCATGTGGGATACTGCAGTCAAAATCTGCTATCTGGCCATTGGAAGACAATTGCAGCAGCTTCTATGTGCCTGAGGCTGACCCTAGGGAAGCACTGCTCTAGATGACTGGATTAGAGTAGGGAACCTATGCGGTGAAATTACTAATTATGACATCTCTTATATTTTTCCAAGTTGGAGCCTTCAATAAATGAGCTTTTACCTCCTAGGCACCTTTCTTCCTGAGCCAGTGTCCAGGACAAAACTTCTCTATTGCCATATTAGTCTTTAACAATTATAGCTGCTTTAAACTCATACTCTTTTCCTTAAAAAAAAAAAACTGCAGATTTTTCATGTCTTTTTGTATCACTTGCCAATTCTTGAGTGTGTGTGTGTGTGTGTATAGACATGTGTGTACATGTGTGGTTGTGCTTGTGAAGGCCATTGTCATTCCTTGGGAGCCGTCTACCCTGTTTTTTGAGAGAGGGATCTGGAGTCCACCAAGTAGATTTAGCTAGGTAGCCAGGCAGCCACTGAGATTCTCCTGTCTATGCCTGCACAGTGCTAGAATCACAAGCACATGCCAACAGGCCTGTGGTGGTTTGAACAGAAATGGCCTTCATAGACTCATGTGTTTCAGTGTTTTCCCATAGAGAGTGGAACTATTAAGAGGTGTGGCCTTATTGGAATGTGTGTCACTGTGAAGGTAGGCTTGTATATGCTCAAGCTATGCCTAGTGTGGTACACAGTCTCCTTCTGCTGCCTGTAGGATCAAGAAAGAATTCTCAGCTCTTTCTCCAGCACCATGCCTGCCCGCATTCTGCCATATTTCTCACCATCATAATAATGGACTAATTCTCTGAAACTGTAAGCCAGCCCATGGCGTCTCTTCACAGCAATGGAAACCGTAACAAAGACAACGCCCAATGTTTTACACAGGTTCTGGAGGCCAAGTTCAAGCCTTTGTTGCACCAAATGAGCTATCTGCCCAGCCCCAACTGTCTTAAGCTTTGGTTTTCCTTTTCTTCCTTCCTTCCTGACGGTGTCTGGCCTTAGATTCACTATATAGCAAAACTGAACTTTTGATGCTCCTTTGTAAAAGAATTTTAATCCGGCAACATGGCTACTCTGACAAGGGATCACTTCCAAAGACATAGGTCTGTGTGATCTGGCTGGAATACAAACACACCTTTAGTGAACACCTTTAATCCCAAACAATGTCAGCTAATTGAGGGACAAAGTGATGACTCTGAGAAAGATTTGAAAGAATGAGTCATAGACAAGGTACACCCAGCCTGAGGAGAACAGACAGGAAAGAGAAGCTATTTAAGAGCAGGAAGAGATAGAGTAAGAGAGTTCATGAGATGGTATAGTAGAGCTCAGGGGTGCAGTGCAGTGCAGTGCAGTTCCACTGAGTACAGTTGAGTTTGTTTAGTTCAGTTTGTGGAGTTCAGAGGCAGTTTTCCAAAAACAAACAATTCAGTGAGAAGCTAAGAGAAGCCAATTTGAATCAGTGAGCTTGGAAAGGAGTTTTGAGCCAGAACAGCTGAGTTCAACCACCCAGCCAGAGTTCAGAAAGAACTAGAAAATGTGAGTTTATTCAGCTGTAAGTCTCAGAGGCTAAAAATGTTCTAGGCCTAGGTTTGCAGATAGGCTGGTAGCTGAGGCCTTCAAGGTCTAGGTTGCAAAAGATTAGATTGTATGGAGGCTAGAAGCTTCCAGGCCTTGACCTAGAGATATTTAGATAGAAATGCTCTGGGCTCAGCCCAAGCCATGTATTAGTAAAGCTTGGATATGGCTCTCATCCCATCATCTGAGGAAAAAAATTACAATCCTGATTCTGTTTCTCCAGTGCTGGGATTACTGGATTATAGTCATCCCCAGAACTACCACTCATAATTTATGTGGTGCCGGGGATCAACCTCCAACCTCAGCAGACTAAGCTACATGTTCAAATTGTTATTCTTGGTGATGACATTTTAAATGGGATTTTTTTCTGTTTTCCCTTCAAAGATCTATTAGTGTTGTTTAAATTTCCTCTGAGACTGAAACATCCTATCCTACAGGGAAGCTACTTAAGTAGTAAGGCAAACAACTGGAGATCGTTTCAGGAAGTCCCTGAAACTGACCAGATTCACCAGGCAGGTCCCTGCCAGAGTGAGCAATAAAAGCTGAGAGTCCCTCCCAGACAGAAGGAAGATGAGCTGCAAAGATTCCCAGAGAAGAGCTGCCAAGACTCTGAAACTAAACCAGCTGCCTGGAAGAGGTTTATACTCACCAACCTGCTGAGCTGCCTGCAGGCTGTGCAGTGTGCTCCAGGTTTCCCACTTTTTGTGAGCTGTTACCCACACTGAGGTGGGCATTAGTGACACAATTGTCTAAGTCATTTCTAAGTCATTTCTGCACCTTACCCATACTCCTGTAAGCAACCCCAATAAACCACATATACTTAGTTGGACTTTGGTGGTATCTGTGCTTTGTTCTGTTGTGGGCCCTCTATCTAGGGTGAGTAGATGTGTGTTATGTCTCTCAGGAAAAGTTTTGGCCCACAACTCTTGGTATATAGATGTATCATTGATTTCATATAAGTTTTATGTCCTGAAATTTTACTGAATTCTAACAGTATTTTGCTGGACTCTTCTGGAGTAAATTGTGCATACATACATACATACATAGATACAAACATGCATGTCTGAGTATGGATATGTACATATGTGTGATTGTGGAACATATAGATATATATAATATATAAATATATGATCACAGCAACAAGAAGTCTAGATAATTGTCTTCATTCTGATCTAGATGTCATTTATTTTTACTTTCTATTAATTTGGGCTGGAGTTCCGTTGCTACATTGAACAGAACTTCTTCTAAGAGTGGACATCTTTGTCTCTTTCTGGTCTTAGAGGAATTTTTTTTCAGCTTTCACCATGTTACAAGTAAGCTTCTAACATATGATTATGCTGAGGTAAGTTACCTCCACTCCGAGTTTGCAGAGGGTTTTGATTTTTGTCAAGTACTTTTTCTGCTTCTATTACAATAATCATCCTTTGCTGCTTTATTTGATTTGTGTCATCATTTTATCAATATGGTGTATCATAGTGATTGATTTTCTTGTTTTCTGCTGTCCTTGCAATCCAGAGAAAAATCTCATTTGACCATTGTGTACAATCCTTTAATGCTGTTGAATTTCATTTGCTGCTGTTTTGTTGAAAAATTTGAGATCTATGCTTCTGAAGAATATTGGTATGTATCAACTCCTCTTCCTCATCTTCCTTATTCTCCTATTTTTCCTTCTCTTCCTCCTCTTTATAGTAGAATTACCCCCTCCTATTCAGTTTTTCAGAAGGGGTTGTGTGGTTAGTGATGATTCTTTAAATGTTCAATACTTTGATCACTTCCCACTGACGGGGCGACCTTGCCAGCCCATAGAGGAAGAAGATCCAGGCAGTCCTGATGAGACTTCATAGGCTAGGGTCAGATAGTAGGGTAGGAGGACTCCCCTTTCCAGTGGATTAGGGGAAGGAGATGGGGGGACAAGTAAAGGAGGGTGGTACTGGGAGGAGGTGATGGAGGGGGCTATAATCAGGATATAACGTGAATAATTGTAAATAAATATATATATATGTATAACAATTTACTCTGATGCCCCTTTGTCTTGATGAGTTAGCAAGAATGTTTTGATTACTAATTCAACACTCTTAATACCTAGACTTTCATCTCTGCATCATTACTTTGTAGGCTGTGAACTTCTGAGGATTTATCCATTTCTTCTAGGTCTAAATTTGTTTACATACAAATTTATTTACTTTTTATTGAAAATAGATTATTTTCTAACACAACATATCCTGTCTATTAGTCCTCTATCAGATGTGGGCAGAAGTCTTTTCCCATTCTGTAGGTTGCCACTTTGTCTGATTGATAGTATCCTTTACCTTACAGAAGGTTTTCTGTTTCATGAGGTCCCATTTTTTTATTAAGTAATCCAATTTACATCTCAGTCATAGGCCCTTCCCACCTCTCCTCCCAGTCCCACTCTCCCTCCTGCATCCCCTCTCTCCTAATCTTTTTGTTAAGGTTTATTTATTTTCTGTAGATGAGTGCTCTATCTTCGTGTACACCTACACACCAGAAGAGGATGTCAGATCCCAGTATAGATGGTTGTGAGCCACCATGTGGTTGCTGGGATTTGAACTCAGGACCTCTGGACAAGCAGACAATTCTCTTAACCACCAAGCTATCTCTCCAGCCCCCCCTCCTATTCTTAAGAATAGGGGAGCCCCCTACCCAGACACTCGAGCTCATCTGTTCACATGGGGATTGAGTTTGTCTTCCTCTTCTGTGACCTTCTAGGGAAGTCCCATTAGGGGGAAATGATCAAAAAGAAGTCAACATAGATAGTCTGTGTCTGAGATATCCCCCACTCCCCTAATTACTGGACAGACATGAAGCCTAAGATGTCCGTCAGACTTATCTTCTTGGGGTTTGTGCATTTTAATTAGTCTATCCTATACTATATGCCTAAACTCCTCTTATAAGTGAATATACACCACGTAGGTCTTTCTGGGTCTGTTACCTCACTCAGGATGATCTTTTCTAGTTCTGTCCACTTGCCTGAAAATTCATGATTTCCTTGTTTTTAGTGGCTGAGTAGTAGTCCATTGTGTAAATGTACCACAGTTTCTTTATCCATTCCTTGGTTGAGGGACATCTAGATTGTTTTCAGTTTCTGGCTATTATGAATAAAGCTGCTATAAACATGGTTGAGCAAATGTCCTTATTGTATGGTGGAGCATCTTTCAGGGGTATGCTAGGAGTGGTATAGCTGGGTTTTGAGGTATGTCTATTTCCAGTTTTCTAAGAAAGTGCCAGATTGATTTCCAAAGTGTCGTACAAGTTTGCACCAGGAATGTACAAGTTTGCACTCCCACCAGGAATGGAGGAGGGTTCCCCTTTCTCCACATCATCTCCAGCATGTGTTGTCACTTGAGTGTTTGATCTTAGCCATTCTGACAAATCAGGCTGTAAGATCTACATTAATAAATGGGACCTCTAGAAACTGAGAAGCTCTGGAAAGAAAAGGACACTGTCAATAAATCTTCACCAATCCTACATTTGACAAAGGGCTAATACCCAGAATACATGAATAACTCAAGAAATTAAACAACATACCAAATAATCCAGTTTATAAAATGGGATACATGCTAAACAGAATTCTCAGCAGAGGAATCTCTAATGGCTGAGAAGGACTTAAAGAAATGCTCAGTGTCCTTAGTCATCAGAGAAATGCAAATCAAAATGACTTTGAGATTTCGTCTTAAACCTGTCAGAGGTACCATTTTTTAATTGTTGATCTTAGTGCCTGTGATATAGTTGTTCTGTTTAGAAAGTCATCTCCTGTACCAATGTGTTCAAAAATATTCCCCACTTTCTCCCAGGTTCAGTATATATGATTTTATGTTGAAGTCTTTGATCCACTTGGACTTGAGTTTTGTGCAGGGTGATAAATTTGGATCTATTTGCATTCTTCTAGATGCAGTCATCAAGTTTGACCAGCACCATTTGTTGAAGATGATGTCTTTTTTTTTTCCAGTGCGTATTTCTAGCTACTTTATCAAAAATCAGTTGTCTGTATAGGTTTGGATTTATACCTGGGTCTTCAATTCAATTCCACTGATCAGCCTGGCTGTTTTATGCCTACACCATGTAGTCTTTGCTCCTGTGGCACTGTAGTTCAACCTGAGGTCAGGGATGGTGACACCGCTAAAAGTTCTTTAATTGATTAGGATGCTTTACCTATCCTGGGTGTATTTTGTTTTGTTTTGTTTTTTTCATATGAAGTCGAGAATTCTACTTTTGAGGTTTGTAAAGTGTGGGAACAAGCAAAAGAAAATTATTCTAAGTACTACCATTTTGTTTTCAAAATCCATTTAATCATAGGAAAAAACTAAGTTCAAGTCCCAGACCCTACGGAAACTGAGGACTTCCCAATAACTGAACAGCTTCTGTTGCAAGGAGTCCAGCCATCTCAGGGACAGTATACAAGGAGACAATTGTCTGAGTTCAATCATCTCAAGGACAACTTCCCCATCCTGCTGGCAGGATCAAACTAAGTTCATGTTGCCAGGCCCAGGAACCAACTCCTGTCCTGATTGATGGAAATTCCTTTGCTCCATCCCTTATGTCAAACTATGATTGGGCAATTGCTACATCTACCCTATTCTCCCTTGCTTTACAGATTCATCCTTTAAATATGCAGGACAGTATCCCTTCAGGGTTGCAATTCAGCTCCCTAGTCTGTTCTTTGGCCCTGATCAATCAGTAGCTGCTTGAACACAATACATTTTTCTCATCTGCATTGGTCTTGTGTTTGAATTATGTTGGATTTAATCAGACCCTACAACATAAAGAATTTGTTGGAGTTTTGATGGGAAGTGCATTGAATCTGTAAATTGCTTTTGGTAGGATGTTTGTTTCCATGTTAATCCTACTCATCCATGAGCATGGGAGATCTTTGCATCTAATAAGTTTTTCAGTTTCTTTCTTCAAAGACTTGAAGTTTTATCATACAATTATTTCACTTGCTTGGTTAGAGTTACCCAAGATATTTTAAATTATTGGAGGATACCGTGAAAGACATTATTTCCTGGATTTCTTTCTTTCTTGGTCTGTCATTTGTATATATGAGGGCTACTGAATTTGTGTAGTTAATCTTGTATCAAGCTAGTTTGCTAAAAGTGTTTATCAATTGTAGAAGTTCCCTGGTAGAATTTTAAAGTCCACTTATGTATATTATGATATCATCTGCAAGTAACAATACTTTGACTTTTTCCTTTCCCATTTGTATCCCCTTGATCTCCTTCAATTCTCTTATTTTTCTAGCTAAAACTTCAAGTACTATATTGAATAGATATGGAGAGAGTAGGCAGCCTTGTCTTGTCCCTGATTTTAGAGGAACTGCTTTAAGTTTCTCTGTTTCATTTGATGTTGGCAATGCACTTGCTGTAAATTGCTTTGTTATGTTTAGGTATGTCACTTGTATCCCTAATCTCTCCAGGACGTTTCTTGAGAGAATACTTTATGTTTGTATGGAAACTACACCTGTCAATAATAAGTCTGATGGCCTATAGCTGAGGTAGAAAATAGGAGGTGGGACATCCAGCAGGAAGAAAGGATTCTGGGATAGAGCCAGGCACAGGACATTAAGCTGGCAAGATGTGAAGAGAATGGACACACGATATCTAAGCAGAGGTAACCATCCATGTGACAGAATGTATAAATGGGTTATTTTAAGTTATGAGCTAGTCTGAGTAGAGTCTAGCTATATGGTCAAGGTATTTCTAAATACTATATAGGGTCTTGTGAGTTATTATTCAGGGAGCTTGGGACCAGAAGGAAAAACACCACCCCCTACTGCAACAGACCTTTATCATGAAGGGATGTCAAAGACTTTTTCTGCATCTAATTGGATGATCATCGGGTTTTTCTTTTAGTTTGATTATTTAAAGGATTACATTTACTGATTTTTGTATATTGAACTACCTTTGCATCTCTGGGATGAAGCCTACTTGATCATGGTGAATGACATTTCTTTAATATTTTTATTTTAATTTTTATTAATTATACTTTATTCACTTTGTATCCCCCCATAGCTCCCTCCTTCCTCCCCTCCCAATCACACACTCTCTCCCCCTTCTCTACACATGCCCCTCCCCAAGTCCACTGATAGGGGAGGTCTTCCTCTCCTTCCTTCTGATCCTAGTCTATCAGGTCTCATCAGGAGTGGCTGAATTGTCTTCCTCTGTGGCCTGGTAAGGCTGCTCCCCCCTCAGGGGGGGGAGGTGATCAAAGAGCAGCCCAATCAGTTTATGTCAGAGGCAGTCCCTGTTCCCATTACTATGGAACCCACTTGGACACTGAACTGCCATGGGCTACATCTGTGCAGGGGTTCTAGGTTATCTCCATGAGTGGTCCTTGGTTGGAATATCAGTCTCAGAAAAGACCCCTGTGTCCAGATTTTTTGGTTCTGTTGCTCTCCTTGTAGAGTTCCTGTCCTCTCCAGGTCTTACTATTTCCCACTTCTTTCATAAGATTCCTTGCACTCTGTAAAACGTTGGCCATAGGTCTCAGCATCTGCTTTGACCTGCAGGGTAAAGCCTTTCAGAGGCCCTCTGTGGCAGGCTCCTGTCCTGTTCCCTGTTTCTCCTTCTTCTTATGTCCATCCTCTTTGCCTTTCTGAATGGAGATTGAGCATTTTAGTCAGAGTCCTCCTTCTTGATTAGTTTCTTTAGGTGTACAGATTTTAGTAGGTTTATCCTGTATTATGTGTCTAATATCCACTTATGAGTGAGTATATACCCTGTGTGTCTTTCTGATTCTGGGATACCTCACTCAGGATGATCTTTTCCAGTTCGGTGAATGACATTTTTGATGTGTTCTTGGATTCAGGTTCCAAGTATTTTATTGAGTAGTCTTACATTTACATTCATAAGGAAAATTGGTCTGTAATTCTATTTAATTTTTGTGTCATTATATGGTATTGGTACCAGGGTAACCATGGCCTTAAAAAATTAACTTGGCAGTGTTCCTTCTGTTTCCATATTGGAGTATCTGAGGAGTATTGCTGCTAACTCTTTTAAAATCTGCTAGAATTCTGCACTAAAACCATCTGGACATGGGCTTTTTTGATTGGGAGACTTTTAATGACTGGTTCTATTTCATTAGTGGTCACTGGTTATTTAAATTGTTTATCTGATCTTTATTTATCTTTGATAAGTGGTACCTATTGAAAAAATTATCTGTTTCTTTTAGATTTTCTAATTTGGGGAAGCACAGGTTTTTAAAATATGTCCTTATGACTCTCTGGATTTCCTCAGTGTCTGTTATTATATCCCCGTTTTATTTCTGATTCTGTTAATTTGGATGTTCTTTCTCTGTCCTTTAGTTAGTTTGAGTAAGATTTGTCTATCTTGCTGATTTTTCCAAAGAACTAAATCTGTTTCATTGATTCTTTGTATTCTCTTTGGTTCTATTTTATTGATTTCAGCCTAATGTTTATTTCTTGCTGTTTACTCCTTGTGAGTATGATGATTTTTTTTTGTTCTAGAGCTTTCTGATGTGCTATGAAGTTGATAGTATGAGATCTCTCCAAAAATTTTTTTAATGTAGGCCCTTAGCGTTATGAATTTCCTCTTAGTACCTCTTTCATTGTGTCCCATAATTTGGGTATGTTGTGTATCATTTTCATTGAATTATAGGAAATTTTTAATTTCTTTCTTTCTTGCCCCATTCTTTATTCAATAGAGAGCTGTTCATTTTCCATGAGTTTGTAAGCGTTCTGTTCTTTCTGTTGTTTTGATATACAGCTTTAATCAATGATGGTCTGACAGGATACAGTAAGTTATTTCAATTGTCTTGTATCTGTTGAAACTTGCTTTGTGTCCAGGTATATGGCCAATTTTAAAAGAAGTTCTATGAGGTGACTATGAGAAGGTATATTCTTTTGTGTTAGTGTAAAATGTTTTGTAAAAACCTATTAGGTCCATTGGTTTATAATATCTATTAAGTACAGTATTTCTCTGTTTTTGTCTAGATGACCTGTCTATTGGTAAGAGTTGGGTATTGTAGTCTCCCACTGTCAATGTGTGAGGATCAGTATGTGATTCAAGGTGTAGAAGTGTTTCTTTTACAAATTTGGGTGCCTTGTGTTTGATGTATAAATGTTAAGAATTGAAACATCATCTTTGTGAATTTTTCTTTTGATAAGTATAGTGTTCTTTCCCATCTCTTCTGATTAGATATTAAAATGGCTACACCCACTCGCTTCTTGGGTTCATTTATTTGGAATATTTTTTCCAACCCTTTACTCTAAGATAATGTCTATCCTTGATGTTAATGTATGTTTCTTGGATATAGCAGAAGGATGGATTCTGTTTTCACATCAATTTGTTAGTCTGTGTCTTTTTATTGAGGAATTGAGACCATCGATATTGAGAGATATCAAGGACCAATGTTTGTTGATTCCTGTTATTTTGTTGTTTTTGTTGTTGTTATGTGTATATGTGTGTGTATGAGAGAGAGAGAGTCTTTTGGTTTTGCTGGTATGAGATTATTTATTTCCTGTGTTTTCATGTTAACCTCGTTAGGTTGGAGTTTTCCTTCTAGCACCTTCTATAGGGCTGAATTTGTAGATAAACATTGTTTAAATTTGACTTTATGATGGAATATCTTATTTTCTCCATCTATGATTATTGAAATTTTGCTGAGTACAGTAGATGGGTGGGCATCTGTGGTCTCTTAGAGTCTCCATGACATCTGTCCATGCCCCTCTGGCTTCTTAGAGTCTCCACTGAGAAATTAGGTGTAATTCTAATAGGCCTGCATTTATATGTTACTTGGTCTTTTCCCTTGTAGCTTTTAGTATTCCTTTTTGTTTTGTATGTTTAATGTTTTTATTATCACGTAGCAAGAGGACTTTCTCTTCTGATCTAATCTATTTGGTGTTCTGTATGCTTCTTTCTTTATAGGCATCTCTTTTTAGTTAGGATTTTTTTTTCTAAGATTTTGTTGAAGGCGTTTTCTGGGCATTTTAAGCTGTTTCTTCTCCTTCCACTATAGCTACTATTCTTAGGTATAGTGCTTGTTTTTAAAATTCTACTTTATTTGGGATGTTTAGGCTTCAACCTCCCTTAGTTAGTGGGAAAGGGGATCCAGAACCCTTTACTTCTTCCTGGCTCTTTGGGTTCGAGGTGCTCTTTTATTACACGGTTGGGTAAAAGTCAGAGGGGCCAGATGACCCTCTAGCTGATGAGGCACATAATCACAATTGCCATTCTTCTAAACTACATCTGGAACATTGGGGAGAATTTTCCCAACCAATTTTCTTTGATTGTTGTCTCTCTTTTCAACCAAGTATTTATCCTCTGATATTTCCTGGAAGCTGTTGCTAGGAGTACTAATTTTGTTTTCTGCCAAGTGCACATTCTGTGATATTTCCTGGTACCTGAGTTCATCCCTTGGTCAAGATGGCTTCTCATTTCAAAATGGAGTCACGCAAGCTAACTTAACGCTCTTTGAGGTGAAAACCCGCTATCACAGAGAGGCAGAGAAAGTAACCAGCCAACCTTCCTACTCAGCTCAGGTCTGGATGGAAAAATCCAAAAGGGTCACTAGCTCAGCTAATAGGACAGGAGCAAAAGGAAAAAACAAACAAACAAACAAAAACCCAAGGTCAAAGACTTGCTAGCCCAAATCCCCAAAAGCCAGGGACTGAGGAGCTGAAGCCTAACCTAAAGCCAGAGCTTAAGCTAATAGCCCTTTCTTCTTCTCCACACTGTCTTAAATACCCCTCAACTCAAAGTCCCTCCTACTCTTTAATTCCTGTCAGCTGGTTTCTTGCTTCACCTCTTGACCTAGGGTTAACTTTATTAAATCCTTTGTCACAAAAAGTTCTTGGATTAAAGGTGTGTGATAGGTCTCAACCACACCAAAGAAACAGGATTTTACTGTTCACAATTTTGGGGTCCACAATGAGATAAAATATCCTGCAGCACTGTACACTTGATTTTTAATCATCTCTATGTTCCTTGAAATATAAAATTAGAATTAGAATACATTTGAGGTTTTTTTTTTTTTCATTTAAAGATTGAACATGATAAACTTCACTCTGTGCTTGCTGCCTGTGATATGTTCCAAAAGCATTTTCTTGTTTTGGTCTTTTGCAGGGGGAGGGAGGTGGTGCTCAGAATAATACATGTTCTCTTGTCCCCTCTAACTTCTCTGATCTCCTGGTTGTTCAAAAATTGTACAGTTTAATCTCCACCTATTTGTGAATTTTGTAGTTTTTTCCTATGCTATTTACATTTATTTCATTATGTTTTTTAAGATTTATCTATTTATATGAATGTTCTGTCTTCATGTATCCCTGCATGTGAGAAGAGGGTATCAGATCTCAGTATAGATGGTTGTGAGGCCCCATGTGGTTGCTGTGAATTTGAACTCAGGACCTCTGAAAGAGCAGACAGTGCTCCTAACCACTGAGCTATCTATCCAGCCCTATGTTTGATATTTGACATGATTCAGTCATCTTGAATTTGTTAAGACTTAAATTGTAACCATCCTTCCAAGAGAATACTCCATAAGTAATGAAGTACTTGTCTCTTACCACCTTTGTGGGGTAGGTGTGTGTGTGTGTGTGTGTGTGTGTGTGTGTGTGTGTGTGTGTGTGTGTGTGTGTGTTGGGACCATTTGACCCTACTCCACTGTTGAACTGCTGTACCTGCAGACTTAACTGTTGGTTCATTCTGTTCATTATTGAACATTTTGATAGTATCTGTCACTTGTCCTTACACCTTCCTTCAGGTTTGTCACTACATTACCCCAGTGCTTAAAAACTGAGAGTGTATACTTATAATTGTCACATTGTCTTGGTGAGTCCCTCTTCTATGATTTTCTGTTTTCCCTGCCTATAGTGAACTGTGTATGTGTGTGTGTGTGTGTGTGTGGTTTTTTTGTTATCATTGTTTATTTAGTCAAGCAGTGGGGACACCTATGCCATGATGTACATGTGAAGCTAGAGCACAAATTGTACAGTTCTCTCTTTGAACCATGTGGTTTCTGGGAATGAAACTCAAGTCATCAGGCTTGCCAGCAAGTTCTGTTTCTTTCTGGCTGAATCATCTCCTCTGCCCTGAAATGAAGTTGTTGTTTTTGTTTTGTTTTGTTTTGTTTGAAATCTGTTTTGTCTGTCTGAGTAGAATCATCATCTTTGGCTACTACTGTCTGCATGAATCTTCCTTTTACATACTTTCACTTTCAGTTTACATGTGTTCTTAAATATGAAGTAAATCTCTTTTGGACACTGTATTGTCAGACTGCATCTTTTGATAGGGGAGGGGTTCAACCATTTACATTCATGGTTTTCCATTATGCTTGTGGTTCTTTTGCCTTTTTTTACTCTTACTTTGTTTCCTGGCTTTTGTATTGAAATAATTTGGCCACTTTCTGCTTTTCTTCTGTGTTTTCTCTAATCTCTATAGGCGTTTTCCTTGATTCTTACCGTTTAAGCCCTTTAAAAATATCTCACAGTTGTTGCAGTCTAGTTTAAATTTAACTTTAGTCACATACAAGAACTACACTAGGGTTTTATTGAAGGGGCAGGTTTCTTTTGTTTGTTTTTGTTTTTGTTTTTGTTTTGAGACAGTACCCATGATGTATTCCTGTCTAGCCTGGAACTCACTTCTAATTCCAACCTATGCTTAGTCTGTTGATGCCGCAGTATTCACCAGTATTAAATATCCAATAACACAGTTTAGTTAGTTTTAATAGTTTTGTATTTTAAACATTATACTAGAATATATAGAATATATAGTCAGGATTATTATTGCTGTGATGAAACACCATGACCAAAAGCAAGTTGAGAAGGAAAGGGTGTATTTGTCTTACACTTTCAGATTGATGTTTGTCACTGAAGGAAGGCAGGACAGAAACTCAAGAAGGACAGGAACATGGAGGTAGAAGCTCATGAAGAGGCCATGGAGGAGTGCTGCTGCTTCATAACTTGCTCTCATGGCTTTAGTAAGCCTGCATTCTTATACAACTCAAGACCACCAGGACAACTGACTCCTTGTCAACTTGACACACAAACATATCATTGTTAAGCCAACTCCTTCCTTGTTCATCCCCAAGATCATACATTAACATCAACATCACAACACAGAACATTTTACAAACTTAAAAGTTCCACAGTCTTTAAAAAAAACAAAACCAACACTTTAAAATCCAGTTTATTCTAAAATCTACAGTTCTTTTAAAGCCTAAAAACCTCTTTACAAATTCAGTCTCTCTGGTATCAGTTTCTGTAAAATAAAAATTAAGTTAAATATTTTCTTATTTCAAGAGGCAAGAACCAGGGTACAGTCTCAATCTGAACAAAGCAAAACCAAACTCCAAAATGTAAATAGCTCAGCATCCCGTTGTCTGGGATTCACTTAGGATATTCTGGGCTCCTTCAAGGGGCTTGGATCTCAAGAAAGGAAGCTCTGCTCTCTGAAGCACACATAGCTTGTCTTTTAAGGTTTGGCAGTCTCCACTTCACTCTGCAGCTATTATTGATAGTCAGTCCATGCTACTGGCATCTCCTAAATGCTGGGATCTTCTGCTGCAAGTGGGCTGTACTTTCACCAATAACCTCTCCTAGACTCTTTTCTTGGTACAAAATCTCAACTTTTCTCCATGACCCATTCTGCTTCTACTGCTACAAGGCTGCACCCTCACCAATGGCCTGTTCTGGCCTCTCACTGTGCCAAACCTCAGTTGCTCTACATAACTCCCTTTATGCCTTCAAAACCAGTGCCATCTCAGTGACTCTTACACTACCAAGTTTGGCTGTTGGTAAAACCTTGGCCTCCTCTAGAACACAGCTTTTGTGTGCTGGCTTTCATGATCACTGCTAATTTCTCAGCTCCAGCTAACCAGTATCAATTGTCCCAGTAAAACAAAGGTTTTACTTTATTTGTTCTGATGTCTTGTTGATTACATCCATTTCTTCCTCCCCAGCTGACTAGACACCACAGATTCTTCACCCAAATGGCCTAGAAGAATCTCTAAACTTCCCTCTGAAATATCGCAAGCCGGGCCATCCACATCTGCCCTGCTTTAACATTCTAATCTTCCAAGATTCTACAGAACATCTCACTGAGCTCTCAAGAGCCAATGGTTTCTCCAGCCTAAAATTCCAATGTTCTTTACAATCCTCCCCAAAACAAGATGGTCAGGTCTGTCACAACAATATCCCACTCTCTAGGTTAATATTGTTGTAATAAACCACCACTGCCAAAAGCAAATTGAGGAAGGGATTTATTTCACTCATAGTTCCATATAACAGCTCATCAGCAAAAGCAGTGAGACGGCAGAAACCCGGTGGCAGGCGCTGATGCAGATGCATGGAGGGGTGCTGATTACTGGCTTGTTCTCATGACATACTTAGCCTGTGTTCTTATAGAACCCAGGACCACCAGCCCAGGGATGGCTCCACTCACAAGGGGCTAGGCCACTGCTTCTCAGCATTCCTAATGCTGAGACCCTTTATTTCAGTTCCTCATGTTGTGGTGAACCCAACCATAAAATTATTGTGGTGCTACTTTATAACTGTAATCTTGCTACAATTATGAATTGTAATGTAAATGTCTGATATGCAGAATATCTGATATGCGACCCCTGTGAAAGGGTCATTTGACCCCTAAAAAGGGTTGTAATCCACAGGTTGAGAACCACTGAGACAGGCTTTCTTTTATCAATCACTAATCAAGAAAATGCCGAACAGCCAGATTTTATGGAGGCATTTTCTAAATTAAGGTTCCCTTTTCAGATACCTCTATCTTGTGTCAAGTTAACATAAATCTAGCCAGGACAAAAATTATTTAGCCATGAAAGTTACAGGAACATAGCTATTGCTCTGTAGAAATAGAAGATCAGTTCCAAAGCTCCCTGGAGGCCACCCAAATCTGTAGGTCTTCCTCTTTTATGTAAAGCTGCATGTTATTTGCACATAGCTTCTGCAGATACAAGTTAAACTTTCTGCAGGTTACCATAGGTCTAATGCACTATGGATACTGTGTAAACAATAGTTGTGCTGAGTTGTTTAGGGAAGAATAAAAGCTGTGCATGATCAGAACAGACACATTACAGATATTTTAAACTGGTGGTTCACGAAGTGTGGGACTGCAGAACCTATGACACGCGTGGCCAGCTGCACGTGTGCTGTGTCTTGTGGAGTCATGCTGCTGTTTGGTGTCCTTTTGTTTTAAGTTATGGAACTGGAAACCTCACTTTAGTATCTCTCTTAATACAAATCTAGTAATGAACTCTCTAAGTTTTCGTGTATACTAAAAAGTCTTTACCTTTTGGGGGGTTTTGGAGAATATCTGAGGCAGGGAGGTTTGGCAGCAATAACTTTGCTTGGTGGTTGCTTCCTCGCTCGTCTTTCCAATACACAGTGTCAATCCTCTGTCCAGCTTGTAATGTTTCTATTAAAACGCCACTGGTAATCTTATCAAAACTCTTATGCATATGAAAAGCCATTTTCCTATACTTCTTTCAAACTTCTTTTCCCTTGACTTTGGACAGCTTGACTCTGCTGTGTCATGTATGTATTTCTTTAGGTTCATATTACTTTAATATGGATTTTCTGGATTTGGATATAATTTACTTCTCCAAATTTAAGCAGCTTACACACTGGTTCTTTGAAATGGCTTTCTCATGCTTTCTCTCCTCTATACAACATGTCCATAGTACCTTTTATAACCCTCTTGATTAGAATTGTTCCGCTTCCTTTCCTTAGAGCTCCCTGGCTCTCTTGTGTGCTCCAATCTGCTGTTGAGCACCCACTTTTAAATATTTCAGCTCAACCATTGCATTATTCAGTTCTAAAATGTCTTTAATTCTGTTTTAAATGTTTAATGTCTTTGTTGAGATTCTCACTCTGTGGACCACTCTCTTGAGATCTTTTTACTTACTTTTCTATTGCTGTGAGGAAACACCATGACCAAGGCAATATGTAGAAGATATCATTTAATTAGAGGCTTGCTTACAGTTTTCAGAGGGTGACTCCATGACATCGTGACAGGGAACATGGAAGCCAGCAAGCAAGCATGATGCTGGAGTGACAGCTGAGAGCTACATATAGAGAAAACAACCATAAGGCAGAGGGAGAGGGAGAAAGAGAGAGAGAATGCTAAGAGGGAATGCAATAGCCTTTTAAAACCCAAAGCCCACTCCTAGAGATTCAACTCCTCCAACAAGGCCACACTTCCTAATCCTTTCCAAACAAGTCTACCAACTAGGAATCAAAAGTTCAAATATATTATCTTATAGTGGCCACTCCCATTCAAGCCACCATATTTGGTCATTGATCATTTTGATGGTTACTTTGAATTCTATATTAGATAATACATACAATCCATTTTATTAGGATTGGTACTAGAATTTTATATCTCTTATTTGTTTGGATCATGTCTCCCTGTTTCTTTATTCTCTTTTATTCCATTAGTGTATACACATTCAGAAAACCTACCACATCCCTGATTCTTCATAAACAAGATGTAAACAGAAGTCCAAGGAAAAAAAGCTATGGCTGGTGCCATTAAGATACTTCTAACTACTGTTTTTGTTCTCGTGACCCATCAGTACAGTAGGGAAGGTGGGACAAAGAAACAGGATCTTGTGTAACACCTTAATATTTGTGGGTCCAATTATTTTATCCCCAAGAAGAAGCTGGGAACTGATGTTATTTTGAATTTCTTTGTTTATTCCATGGAGAAGAACTGTGGTGATACCTGTGTAATAGTTCAGGTTGCCACGTTTATTTTCTGCAGCCAATGGAGGCCTAGCCCATAATGGCTCTTATCAGCACTCAGAGGCAGGTAAGACAGAACTGCCAGTCTATTAGCAACTGGAAAAGCTGGAACATGGCTGTGGAGTTCAGCTGTTTATCTCCTTATACAACGGCTAAGAACTGGAACCTCCTCTCAGATGTCTGGTGTTGTACTGGGGGAAGGGTCATGGTCCAGACACGGCATCCCTAATTTCACTACCAACTTCAGTTTGGCTACCTTTAGATTTATTCCAGGTAAAGAGCCCTGTAAACTTTCTGCTTATTTGACAAACAGAATGAATCTGCTTATTGCTGTTGATTCATTGTGTCTGTGGGGGCTGTCTGGAGCTTTCTACCCCATCATACTGCTGAGGTCAATAGGATAGGTTTTTAAAAGTCCTGAGAATATAACACCAAAAGAAAAGTAGCAGGACATAGGCAGGCATTCAGAGACACACACAGTAGACAGCCTAACCCATGTCTAATTGGATATCAGGAAAAAGACAACACAGAAGCTATGAAAGATAATTTGAAAGATAATGAATGGTAATATTACAGAAATGACTTTAAAAGGTAGTTAAAATTCTTTAGGTAGATGGAAAGCCCAATAGTTCCCAAGAAAGATATACTGAAAACCATTATTCAAACAAAAAAATGTCCATGCTTCAGTATTTAATGATAGTACCTGATTCATATTTATATCTAAATGGAAAGCTATCAAACAACAGTTAATACTTCACTAATTCTACTAAAATGTGTTGCCTTTGGACATGCTTATGTATAATCCATCAATATATAAATTAGTTATTGGTCCTGCGATAATTGAATCAAATATATCTGAGAACAGTTTGGTTTCCTTATCTTGCTTTCTCACACAAAGCATGGAACTCAAAACATACAGCTAGACATGGTAGTGCAGTTGTACCCCAGCACTCAGGAGGCTGAGACAGACTAGCTGTGTGTCAAAGGCCAGCCTGAACTACAGTGTGCTACACTTTCTTTCTTCTTCTTCTTCTTCTTCTTCTTCTTCTCCTCCTCCTCCTCCTCCTCCTCCTCCTCCTCCTCCTTCTCCTTCTCCTTCTCCTTCTCCTCCTCCTCCTTCTTTTTTTTCTTCTTTTTTTCCAGAGTTTGGCTTTATTTTGCAGTTTAGGAATCATTTGGAGCCATTTTGAGACAGACATCATTGAAATTGAGTCTCTGTCAAATTAATACTGTATTGTAGCTTGGTCCATTGAGGAAGCCTCAGCTGAGATAAAAGGTGCTTCTGTATTTTACCTGCCTTACCATAAGGTTCCCTTCCCCTTTTACACTTTCTCAAACAAGAGAGGAAAACAACTCTCAGACTCAAATTTAATACCTATAATCTCTTTTTGTATTGTGGGGTCAGAAGAAAATATCCTTGGTAACTTAATCAGTTTTATAAAACTGTTTTCAAATAACTTCCTTTATATATTATCAGTTCAAAGAAAAGGAGAAAAGAAAAAAAATATCCAGAAAACAATACACAAATGGACAAAGGAAGATTGAATTCTGGATGCCCATTATTTTATATTCAGAACATATGGCTGAAAGCTTTTCCTTGGGAATCTGAGCATTTGGTCTCCTTGGATGATATCATAGATGTGTTAACATTTTTAAGGGCCTTTATATAGTCATTATTTTTTAATATTCATGAAAGCATATATACTAAATAAATCACCATTTCTGTTAGCATACCTAATGATACCAATTAAAGGGAACATTTCAGCTTCGTTATTAATTATTAAGTAATTAAAGGGAATTAAATCCTCCCTTATAAATTATTCCCAATTACTGGAGGAATATAAAGCTTGCTTATTTTTACCTGTCCACTTAAATAGCTAAAAATTCTAAAGATGTACAGATGATTCTGTGAGCTTCTTCCCCATGAGCACAACTAGAAATGGAGAGAACACTGCAGCCTCAGCCTTGTTTGGATGGTTTATTTGGGATTCAGCTATCATTAGGAAGGGTCTGTGCAGGCAATGTCCTTGACACTGGCTTTCTCCTGAGCCTTGCTCTCGGCCTGTTCTCCCCAAACTCAGGAAAGAAATGAAATCTTTAACTCTTTCTTTCAAACTGGATATTATCTTAAGTGGTCTCCAGGCTGGTGCTTTCTGGGTCTGAAACACACATTATGGGAGGCCACATCGTTTCTCCTGTGGTCTCATAAAGCCAAATGGTAAGTCAAAGAGCAAACCTATCTGTTTATATCCTCTGCTGGGTTGAGTCTCTCAGAGGACAGCTGTGCTAGGCTCCTATCTGCAAGCAGAGTACGGTTAATAGTGTCAGGGGCTGGCTCTCTCCCAAAGAGTGGGTCCCAGGCATTAGTTGGGCATTCCCTCAATCTCTGCTCTATCTTTATCCCTGAGCATCACGTAGGCATGATAACTTTTGGGTCAAAGTATTTGAAAGAGTTTGGGGGAAAAGATAGAAGGACCCGGAGAGGACAAGAGCTCCACAAGAAGACCAATACAGCCAACTAATCAGAGCCCAGAGGGGCATGAAGAGACTGAAGCACCAACCAAAGGCTATGTATGGACTAGACCTTGGCCCCCTACACAGATGTAACCAATGGGCATCTCAGGCTTCATGTGGGACCGTTTCCAACATGGACTCTATTGCGGGGCTGCCTTGACAGGCCACAGGGGAAAAGGAAGCATTCAGTCCTGTTGCAACTTGATGTGCTGGGGTGGGTTAATGGGGAGGGGCCTTCCCTTTTCTGAGGAGTAGGGGAGAGAGTATAGGGAGAAGAGGAAGGGAGGGTGGATGTGGAAGAAGAGGAGGGAAGGAGCTGTGATCAGGATGTAAAGTGAATAAATAAATAAATAAATAAATAAATAAATAAATAAATAAATAAATAGCAAACCCAAGCTAGTGTGGGCTTGCATAGGGTGAAGAATGTTTTATATGCCAAGCTGAACAGTGACCAATAACACAAACTGTGACTGCAGCATTAACCCTAAAAGGCACCATTACTATTACTATCAGCAAGAAGAAAGATAGTGTTCCAGGCGGACTGAGGAGAATAGGACCAAGGGAAAGAGAGGAAACAACTTCAAAAGGTATTTAGAAAAGAACAAAAGAAGAAGATTATTTTTCTTATTATCTTTCCATAACCTTATAATTCAGTATAATTCTTGTTATTCAATAAGAAATCATCTATCAACATTTTTTATGAATCATACAAAAAACAAAAATGAAAGGTATAAATCCTGTTTTCAAAATGAAAAATCCCATTCGGGGAAGGATTTCTTGAAAAGCCCCATTTACTGCAGACACCCTACATCTAAAACTGGCCAGTTAATCAGAGTCGAAGAAATAGAGTAGTATTCCCTCCTGATGGGTAACCAGGACCACAGCCTGCCTCAGGAATCAGCCAGCTTTCTGCTCTGAGGTAAGCTGAGGCCCTGCCCCAGGTGGGACCTGACTTGAGTGCATTGGGGTGGTTTGTCTTGTTCTGAGGTTTAGAAGTACTATAGACAATAGGAGAAAAATGGCAGCAACAGTGACTCCACCTTATCTTCTCTCTCCATCAGGATGTCCATGTAAAGGTTTTTTAAAAATCTAACTTAAAAGCTGTTTGGGTTGTTTTCTTTGGGGGGGGGGGAAGGGGAAGAGGGAGGTTTGTTTTTTTGTTTTGGTCTCATATACATTTTCCTCTTCTGGCTATAGAGTCTCTGTTTTCATAGTTTTCTTTATAACAGTATGCTGGTAAAAATACTTCTTTTTTGTCACATTAAAAAAATGTCAGAGAAATCAAACAG
Source organism: Pachyuromys duprasi (assembly GCA_028658305.1). NCBI lineage: Eukaryota > Metazoa > Chordata > Mammalia > Rodentia > Muridae > Pachyuromys > Pachyuromys duprasi. The sequence continues at coordinate 16,537,085 of CM053760.1, read as the reverse complement.
GAAAAGAAAACCAGGGAGGGAACTGCATGACATTTCCCTGAGGATCAATGGCTTCCTTTTTCTCTTCTTCTATCATCTGGACTTTTGTTGTTGTTGTCCACCTCATTTGTCCCAAGCTTTCCTGTATGCTCTTTAGTCACTACCTGACCCTGAGGAGGGTTTAGGACATTGAATTCATCTTTCTGCTCTTCATACTGTCCCTGTCCTTAATACATACACATATTCTCTCTCTCTCTCTCTCTCTCTCTCTCTCTCTCTCTCTCTCTCTCTGTCTCTGTCTCTCTCTCTGTGTCTCTCTCATACATAAGTGTAGCCCAAATTCCAAAATAGGCATTTCATTCCTTGCACTAAAGCAGACCTCCCTGTACAAGCACAAACTATCCTGGAAGACATTATTCTAAATCATGGTGGGTTTTCTAAACAGTATGAATCAGTTTTACAGCCCTTTAAGAGGTATTTTTAAGTGGGAGTTGATACCATATGCCACATATGAGTAAGGGTTGGATGCCAGATTCTCAGGTGATCTCTGCCCTCCCCATCTGGTATTCAAATGCACGCATCGTCTTGTAGTATTTGCACATCTGGTAACAAGACATGTTACCGATATATTTTGATTTTTGTCTTTTGGTGTCTTCTTCCTCTCAGTGACACGTTGAATCATTTCAACAGTGGAAGTCTTTGATCTGATTACTTGGTGTTTATGATTCCATAGTATCACTAATGGCTAAAAAAATGTTGGTTCTTTTTTCACATTCTAGTTTGTTTGTTTGTTTTAATTCTGAGACATTATTACTAAAGATAGTCTAACCTTTAAAAGAAATCTTGGATTCTTTTTTTCTGCTCTTAGAAGCAGATAGAGTTGTTTTCCATGATGAATAATTTGTGAGAGGTGGGACCCCCATAAATTATGACCTATTACACAGGACTAACTGATATTGTTTTTGTTGAGACTTGGGGAAGTTTATAGCCAAAAGTTTGTGCTTTTGGGGGTACTCTGTTATTGACCATTAATATTTATTATTGATTCATCTTTTAGTTAAACAACAGTTATTCCTAAGCCAGCTCTATACCCATATCACCACACAGAGGCTAGGATTTATTTAATTAACCTAGAGCACAATGCTGGGCGATAGTTACTCCATCCTAAACCTCCAAACCCTCATAGCTTCCTCCCATTCAGATTTCCTACTTTATACTTGCTTTTTGGTCATATATTAGGTCCGGTTCATCTCTTCTGGTGTTTCCAGGCCCTCTCCTCTCCGATCTCTCTTCTTCCAACTCCCCTCCCACTCGTTTCTTTTTCCTTCCTTCCAGATGAGGATGTCCCACCCTATTCTCTCCATTGCTCAGCACTGATTCGTTTTATTGACAATACAGAGAACAAATGGTGGCATGTTGACACAGACTTGAGACAGATGTGATGCTTAAAATAAGCATCACAACGCAGTGTCTGGATTGAAATGAGATAGTGGGGTAGAGAAATCAGCGTGTGAATGAACAAGGGTAAATTGTCTACATTCCACAAGAACATTTTCTCAACAGTGCTCTCAAACTAACAAGGTCCACCCATGAAATTCATGGGGTTCTTTTCCTGCTAACTAGATCTCAGTAGAGTAGTTGGCTATGTTTAATTCTAAGCCCCTGGTATTGCTGCTCTAAGAACATACTACATTGAAAAACAGTGGAGAGAGTGAAGGGAACCACCTAGGACCTGGTAGGGTAGCTTGCATTCTGTGTGGTAGCTGGGAGGAAAAGTCACTTATTGTGCTTTGTTCCTGGGGTCACTTCCCGATGCCTAGTTGGCTCTTCTCCATGTTCCTAGGTCTTGGAACTCAATATCTCAGGATGAAGTTAGATGGCTCCTAAATTTCACGAGACTCCCTGAGCCTGCCCTGTCAGTATCTCAGGGATCACATTGTTCTCTGTGGCACAGATTCCTTTTTTTCAATTGACACAACAACCTCATCTACCACAAGGAAACTGACATACGAAAAGTCCAGGACTTTACCCCAAATCTGTCCACACCACAAAGCTCTCATAATGCACTACGTATTCAACAGCCACTTCTTGTTATTCTGTCTGTATGAGCAGAATAATAATCTCTACTTACCTTGGAAAATAAGTGGTGCAATGCTATAGATTCCTTAATGGTATTATAGTGTCAGAAAAAGGCACTAAAGTAAGCCAATTTAAATATAAATAAGGTCTGATTATTCTCATTTCTTTGAAATATTGAAGCATGCTTCCTGTAAAAGCTCTTTGGTCAGTCCTGGCTAAGAAATTACCCATTTCATGAAACAACATTTTTATGTATCTAGAAAATAGGCCATTGCAAATAGAGAAGCACAGCCCTCATGGTAGTTACAGATAGTGTTTGGGATCAGGGTTCAGCATTATTCTGCAGCCATGGCTCCTATAGAAATATTTGTATCTCTACTGCCAAAGCCCAAGTGAACTGAAATACTGGTACAACAGACAGTCCCTAACTGGAGTTGAATCCTTAGGAATTTAAACCAGAATGCCCTGGGTATCCAAGTTTATCCAAGTGCATGACTGCTCATACCTGAGCTGCTTCAGAGCAGTTTCTGTTTCAACCAAAATACTCCTAATCCAAGCATACTGACTTCCAGGCTTTGTTTTTCCTCTTCCAGTTTTCAGTATTAATTTACTTATTTAGCCGTGTTTAGTGTGTTTGTGTGCATGCACTCACATGAGCAGGTATATCTGAGGAAGTCAGAAGACAGCTCCCAGGAGGTAGCCTTCTCCTTTCAGTCTTGTTGAGACAGGACCCCTTGTTTTTGCTCCTGCTCTGCATACTGTGGACTAGCTAGCCTGCATGCTTCACCAATTTTCCAGTCTCCACCTCCCATCATGCTCTAAGAGTGATAGAGTTAGAGATGCTTACTACTGCGTGTGGCTTCTGGGGATCATATGCTGGTCATCAGCGCCTTTACCTGCTGAGCCACCTTGCTGGCATCCCTCCTTGGTTTTTTTTGGGGGGGGGTGTCTAATAGGTGTGTCTGATCTAACGAAATCCCAATAAAGTGATGGAGGAGAGCACATATCACAAAGCCTGGTGACACCAGAAGCACTTTGCTTATGCAGCACCAAGTCAATGGCTGTGCTTGGTTTATTTGAGAGTATAGAAGGGAAAAGAGGGACAGGCTGTCCTTGGCATGATAGTATTGTTCAGAGGTACATCTGTTTTCCCAAATCATTAATGGATTCTCCCGGAAACAGTCAGTCCTTTCTCCAACATTAGGTCAGCAGTCCTGATCAGAGTCAGCCTCAACCACCCATGAAACTAGATCCAGCTCCTGTGATTTATTATTTCTGTAAAACCCACTAATTATCATTAAGAAGAAAGGCTCATCTCAAATTCAAGATTCTAAAAGAAGCAATAACTTAATGTCTCCCACTCTGCACAGTGATCTCAGTGAGGCTGGGGATATTTGACTTACTGTGTAAATAAAAATTATTTCTAAACGCACATTAGCCTGACATGTACATTTGGGGTGTGGAAATGGTCTTCAAGGAGCAGCTTGTTCTTTGAGGCACATGAACTGAACATTCCTATAATCTCACAGCACTAATAACATCTTAACACTTGTCAAATTCATTTACAAAAGAAGCCTGAATTACAGAGGTTATTGTATTTGGGGATCAGGATGACAGTGATTAGGGATCAAATCCTCTCCTAAAGCTTTCTACAAAGTCTTTCTTAGGGTTTCATATTTCAGCTGAATATGAAGCTATTTTTTTAGAGAGAATGGGAGATATGACTGTTGTGAATGAACTGACATTTCTTCTGCATGTTTGATAATGCTATGAAATGTATTCCATGCTTTCAATTAAAAAAACAGACAAGGGTGAAAACAAATACACCTGCAACAGGATGCCTGGTGCCCAGATCATTCCTCATGACTGTTGATTTGCTGCTCATAAGACTAAAGACAAAGCTGGAGAGCCCAGGCCCATGTTCTAAAGCGATCTTAGATGGCTTCTATAATGTCAGGCCTGGGAACATGTCCTATAAGGACATGGGATGTGGGCCTCAGTAAACAACCAAGGTAAAAATGTTGCTTATGTTCAGTAAGAGAAGGACATAAAAGCTGGGATGAGGGCTGGGAACAGCATGGGGGCTAGCTCCTGCCAAGACTTTAAACAGCCTGACTCAACTAGGCAGTCACTTCCTAACGTAACTCCTTTCTGGTTCTTCCCTGTGCTTCCTGTGGATCTGTGCTTTCGCTTCCTGCCTTTTATTTTTATTTATATATTTCTTGACAATGTCTATGTAGCAGTGTCTGTAAGTCAGTATGTAGATGAGGTTGCTGAGAAACTCACAGAGATCTGCCTGCCTCTGCCTCCAAGCGCTGGGATTTAGAAAGGCGTGCGCCAACACACCCAGCTCCTCCCACGCGTTTCGCTCAGCCTTGTAAAAGCCCTTGAGCATTCCATTACAAGCACGGAAAAACGAGGCAGGTTTTTTGGAGCATGTGGAAAACAGCCCACTTTCACATGTCCCTTCCTGTAAAAACTGGAATCTCACCCAGTTGGATTCGGGAGGCATTTCGACGTCATAGGTCAAGTCTGCAGCAGGCCTGACGTTGGCAGATGCGCTAGCCAGTTAAACGGGACTGTGTGGCACAGGTTACCAGAGTTCACAAAGGAGGATGAAAAGCTTTCTGTTGTCCACGGCCATGGTGCCATTCCGCTTGCCGTTCTCGCCCTGGTGAAGGTGGGGCTGTGCGTGACCTCGCTGCTCAGGAATTCACTGAGCCTACCCAAAGCACCAGCTGGGCCTTTGCACTAATTCTCCTTGAGTTTCCACAACTTCTAGTGTCTTTTATTTGTTTGGCATTTTTGCTGCCTTCTACAGCTTTTCATCTTACATGGAATGAAGCATGTATAAGAAACCCAAGCCCCATACAGGAGAGGGGCAGAGTCTCAGCCTGTTCTGTACGGCTGCTTCTGCTGCCACGCAAGTTCATTTTAAGCCTGTGGAGTCACTGTATAACAAAGTGACAACAGGACCACTCCAAGGAATGGGTGAGGGTTTTCATTTTTTATTTGATTTGCGGTTTCTATTGTAGGTATGAGGGAGAGTACAGCTAGAGAGAGCTGGAAGAGTCCAGAGCGGAGAGAGAAGGTAACGGACTAAACATGACCATGGACCAGGCCATGAGAAGGGGGGTGTGGGAAGGCAAGAGAGAGGGAATCAAGAAGACTGAGACAGAGCCAGCAGATCAGGAGGACTAAGTGGCAGGTTTATAC
>CM053760.1:16516580-16531311 GCA_028658305.1 Pachyuromys duprasi | reverse complement strand
AGCAGACGTCAGCAGTAGGGCTTTGCGGAAGCGAACTGGAACGTGAGGGCTCTGACCCCTTCCATGGCTTAATGCAGCCGTGAGTTCACTATTTGATGGTGATGAAAACATGGCAAGTGGAACCTAGTTGAAGGGTCCTTGGAGGCCCTTCTGCTTTCTCTGCTCTTATTCCCACCAGCTCTGTGAGCTCAGAACCTTTGCTCCATCCCATGCTTCACCGCAGCTTTAGAGCAACAGAGCAGATGGCAATGAACCTACACTTCTGATTCTATGATCTGCAATCAGTCCTTTGACCTTTTAAAGTTGGGACCCAGCACTAAGAAGAGAAGTGGACTCAAGTCCTACTCCTAACCAGAAGCTGTCTGCAGCTGATCACCATTCCCAAATGAGAAGTTATTTTTCTCCAACAGAGTCTAACTGGGTATACAAAACTCTTAAGCGTGGGCCCTATGCCCAGCAGTAGACGGCCAAAAAAAACCAACTGAGTGCTATTGTAGGAGATTCTTTGTCTCATAATGCTTTGTCTAGGCTTTTTTTTAAACTGGTCTTTGGCAGTGTATATTATGGTTTCTAGTTTTATGTTTTTATGTGATTTCTGTATGGGGGGAATGTGTGTCTGCATCTCTATGTGTGTCCTGTGCTTTTTCTTTTGTTCTTTTTCTGTTTGTTTTCTTATATTCTAATTCGTTTGGTTTGGTTTTATCTTAATTTATTTTATTATTTTTTAGAAGCCTGTTTGTTTCCTAAGAGGGGGGAAAAGGATGTGGCTCTGTCTGGAGGTGGAGGCGAGGAGGGTGAGGGAGGAATGGGGAAGGGGAAACTATCATCAGGATATATTGTATGGAAAACCTATTTTTAATAAAAGGAAAATAGAGAAGTTTTTCTTAGGTATTTGATCATAGAATGTAAGTATTTTTCTAAACTGCATTACATTCATTGGTTCTCTAAGCACTTGAGTTGACTTGCATATACTTTCTCAAATTCTTAACTAAAGGCATGCATAGTTATGAGCTTTGGGTATCATGATTCTCCTTGATTACTCCAGGTTTTCTCTACTTGTGCAATGCTGGGAAAACATAATGTTTAAGTGACTGAATTAGTATCAGAATAGCAAAGGTTGTGTATGCCACCACGTTCTCATTAGTTGGTTCTCCTTTAGTCCATAAGAGAGACATAGCTCTAACCCTGACCAGTCACTTACTCATGCAATGCTATTTACAGAATGTTGTATAACCTAGGCCGTATGTGGACCTCATCCTGTCACAGTAGTTTTCTTGCTCATGGTGACAGATTTCAGTGCTCTTACCATTCACTTCAAGGAGCTCAGTGTTGCATATTATTCTTAGTTGCAGAAATATTATCAAGAGAGTGTTGCGAAGACAGCAATCCCACCTCCATCAGAAATGCCCATCTCAGAGTGCATACCTGGTACCACAGCTTGTTCTGAGTCTTACTGTTTCAAAGTAGCCTTTCTCTTGCTCACATGACATATGGTGCAGCCAGTAGGCTATACAGGATAAACTCCAAAGACGGAGTCAAGAATTACTTTTTCCTGAAAGAAAAAACTGTTTTCACCCAAACACACTTTTTTAAAGCTTGTCATGCAGCTTGTCTCTATTGAAGGTGGTAGAAACTTTAAGAGGTAGAGTAGTGGAAGGTTTTCAATGACTGAAAGTGTGCCGACTAAGGTGATTGTGGGTGCCTGGCCCCTTCTCTGTCCACCTTCACTTCTAGGCCAAAGGTGAGCCCCTTGTTACACTCACTGCATAATCCCCACTGCGATGGATTTCCTTACTATGTCCCTCAAAGCAACAGAAGCAACCAACAACCATGAACCCAAACCTCTATAGAGAAGAGCAAAAATCTCCCCTGAGAAAGTTATCTCAAGCCAACTAGAACCAGGATAACGATCACAGAGTCAGAGATGCTGGTGGGGGCAGGGCTGTCTTACAGCCAGGTTCCAGCAGTCACTTCAAACCCACGTTTCTCTAATTCTTTAGGGTACTACATCTCAGCCTCTTTGCTTTCACCTTGCACCCCTCTCCCGCACCCCAGAGAGATGCTGCTAATTTGCTGGGATCTACTAGCTTAGAGGCTATTCTAAACCCATCACTCAACTTTCCAAACAGATCATCTTTCCTTCTCTGGATTACCAATGACTCACACCATGGTATATCACAGTTTTTTCTTTGGGTCTCTCCTAAATAGCATTTGTGGAGGTAGGCAGTGAGCATGCTGGCTAAGAGGAATGGTGGCCAATTCACAGTGGATCCCAGTCCTAAACAAAGCACTTTCTCGGTAGAAATGGACCAGAGCCAAAATCAAGGAGCAGCTTTCTAATCATGTAGATGACACCTAGCATTCTTATTGCTATCTGCTAGAAGGACCTTCTCAAAAGGACAGCAATCTGGTTAGTAATGTGGCAACCTTATCATATGTAGCATAACCAAGAGAGCACAAGCTACAGCTCATTAAAATAGCAGTCACCTTATAGACTATTTCAGTATTCACAGCCTAGGTTTCTGCCAACAGAAATCTTTTCTCTTTCTGTCAGACTTAAGACCCTCTCAAAGCCCTTTCCAAAACTGAGAGATCATGTTTCTGAGTTAAAGCTCCTAACGTTTTCATGTGTCCTAAGATGAACTTGCTGTCACACACTCCTCTGTACAGGGCCATTCCATGAAGCACTTACAGGTTCCTACATATTTTTATAGTATTAGCTCTGAAATCCATAGCTAAGTGTGTTATCATCTGTCCTGGAACAAATTGCTCTGCAAGATGTCAGTGTGAGGTTTTATGGAACCCAAATGACTGGATAGAGTCATTTCAGATATTTCCCTAAAAGTCTTACAACCATACATAACTTCCTACATAAGATGCCCAGCAACTTAGAACCTCATCAATGTGCTTAACAAAAATGAATGTTTTACTTGTGTCACTATTTTTGGAAACTTTTCTTTTTTAATATACAAGAAAACAGTCTGTTTTACTCATTAGTGAGTCAGAGGAAATTCACAAATGCCTCTAATTATTAGAGTTCAATGTCAGGATGGCTATCAAGGAAACATGTTTATGTTATCAAGCTATTTTAAAACATCCTCTAATATTCAATGTGAAGGAAATTTTCATGATGGTGTCTCTGGCCCCCCAAGCATTATACATACTGGAATCCTGTGGCGTGGCGATTCTTGTGTTCTCCAAGTGGTTAGTGTCACGTGAGATCAAATTTGAACATTACAAGAATGCCTTTGTAGAAAATAAGACAAACCATAATTCTGGGATTAAAAATTAACAAACTACTAAGCTTGTAGTTTTACTACTTTTCCTTAGCAAACACCTCACCATTACTGGACAAGCAAAACCAGTATGCACATGATGTCATTGTGTGGAAGATGGCTGGGGGCCAAGGAGTCTGAGAGGGCTGAGCTAATCAGCTGTCCCAGAAGAAGCCAAACAAAGGTCAGATGTGACCTCTGAAAGGTTCCCCCACTGAGATACAGAAGCTACTTCCTTACAAAAGCCAGGGTTCCATCCTTCTCATAGATCCTGTGCCCCACATCCCGCTCTTTCTCTCACCTTTAACCTCCCCCTGGCTCCCTTCTCCTTCCCACCATCATTCAACACCCTTGAGCATCTCTTGTCTTTGACAAGCCCACCCTCCCTAAACCTCACAGCCCCCTCCAGCTGGAGCTCAGCTTACAAATCAGCTGACTCAGAAGCCTTGCTTCATGTACTGTGTCCACAGCCTCGGCTCCTCCTTACTTCTTAACTCTCTCAGCTCCTGTTTTACCATATCACCTCCTCAAACCACTACAGTCATCATGATGCTGATGATTGTATAGGGAAACATGGCTCTGAGCCATCCCGTCCCCACAAGAAAGGGCCTTCTATTGAGGCTAAACCCACATGCAACTCTTCTAATAGCTCCCTTCATGATCAACAAAAATAGATAACAGCCAACTTGGTCATCAGTCTCAGGATGGACAAATTGTGAAACACTATTCAATCACAACAGGCAATGAGCTGCTGACTTATGCAGTAGCAACAATGATTTTCAAATATATTTCTTGAAGTGAAAAAGCCCAGTCCAAAATGATATATATAGCATGATTGAAGTTACAACTTTATGATGGGGTGGGGTGGGGTGCCAGCTGTGCAGTACCAGTTTCCAGAATTGGAGGGAAAAGATGGAACTACGGTGGGTTAGCGTGATGAGAGCAGAGGAGATAGAACATAGCAGCAAATACATGACTCTGCATTACGTTCTGAAGTACGGATGAACTTATTTAATCTCTTGGTCGAGAGATGCTTTTCCATTTTACAGAGCTCAGAAACAAATGGCCTTATTTTGGGGGGCTATTTTTTTGCACTGGTTAATTTGTCCATGTGAAGTTACATATTACAATGGACAGGCTAGAGATGGTAGCCCTCGGAGCCTTTTATTGATTTCAAAACGCACGGTAATGAAATAAAATTGCTTTAATTCTTGCCTTTGTTATGCCCTCCAAGAAATATCTACTTTGGACTCCAACATTCTATTCTTTATTTTCTGAGGTCTAAACCAGTCTCCTCTAATGAAATTTGGCCATTGAAATGGCCCTGTGTACCCCTTCCCTGTGCCTCTCTCCTCTGGGGAAGACCACTAATTTTCCTTCTCTCTTGAATCTGGGTCTCTTTTGCCTGTCTGTTCATGTCAAGGGCACCACCCTGGCTGCAGTCAACACATCTCTTGTCTACACAGCTCTTGCATTTTCCTGACCCAACCACCTGTTCTTCAGTCCTTCTACATTTTGCAGTTTTTGAAGCACAATAGATTATTGCATTCCTATGCTTCAAATCTGCTGTGATTCTCCACTGCTTTTTATAATAAAACCCAAACTCAACACTAATCTTATCACAGTCTGGCCTCTGGTGACCTTCCTGCCTTTGACCTCCCCTGTGTGTCACCATCTTTCCCTGAATCCAGATATATCAGTCTTCTTCCCCTGATGCTGCCCCCTCACCCACATGGTACTCCTTTATCCGCTCAGTTGAATGTCATTTTGAGGGAACCTTCCTAGCAACCCAGACATTAAGTTTGTTTCACTTGTGAAGAGAGAGAAAGAGACAGAGTCAGAGTCGGAGACAGAGAACATGTGTATGCATGCAGGTCAATGTCAGGTGTCTTATTTAGTCACATCACTTTCGTCTTTCTTTCCTCCTTCTTTCCTTCCTTCCTTCCATCTTTTTCTGGTTTTCTGCAGGGGTGGGAGTGGGGGAGGGGCTGGCCAGAGGATGAAATATGGTTTTCCTATATAGCTCTGCCTGTCCTAGAACTCACTACATAGACCAGGTTAGCCTCGAAAATCACAGAGACCAGCCTGTTTCTGCCTCTGAAATGCTGGGATTAAAGGTACCCCCACATCTGGCACTCCACTTTATTTTTTGAGGCAGGGTCTCTCACTGAACCTGTAGCTCACCCATTGAGCTAGACTGCCTGGCCACCGAGCTCCAGGGAACGCGTGCCTGTACCCTCACAGTGCTAGCATTACAGTCGCTGTGCTCTGCTTTGCCTGGCTTCTACAAGAGTGAGGTGACCCCTATTGGCTGACCTATTGCCCCAATCCTTTTTGAGGTTTTTTTTAACCTTCTTTCTGAACATTGATCTCTAATATCAACCCTCTTCTCTAAAAGGCAAAGAGAAAATAGGTCTGACTTATTTGTTCCTGCTTCTCTTAAGCAAAGAATGATGCATGACACACTACAGACATTGATGTAACACCTAATGGAAGGAAATAAAAATTAAGGTAATGATTTAACTATGTAGTGTACTGCTCATGTGAAGATCATGGTGAGCTATGAAAGGCAACAGTGTATAAGCAAAGGGGAACATGCATGAACTCAGCAATGTGCAGAAGACATCAAGGAATCCATTAAAACATAATAATTATAATGTAATAGATCAGACCTGGTATAAGGAGCAGTAAGACTTACATTAAATCAGTGACACAAGAATGGGAAAGAGAATATTCGAAAATTTGGTGGCTAATGTACTTAGGAAAGATGAAAGGGAAACGAATATGCTGAAACTAGAGTCTACTCATTTTTTAAAATAATTAGAAGTAATGAAAGGCAAGCTGAGCTTCAAGGGGAGCTGATGATGCCGGGTTAACAACATTATCACGGGATGGTGAGGCGCTCGAAGATTTCCAGCCGCTGTAAAGAACAGCAGTTGTCTTTCAAGGATTTTCTGCATACCTTTTCCAAATCAGGGCCATCTGCGAGAACTCTGATGAAATTGTGATTCCTGAGGCTCGTTTGCTCTGCAGGTGGTCTCCTTTTCTCCAGGCAGAATTGTGCTGAGGTCAGACCCACGTTCCATATGCAGCCCTGGCCAGGCAGCGTCTGAGAGCATCCCAGACTACTTCAGAAACTGCCAGGAACTGGCAGCTACAGGCTGCTGTCCTTGAGAAGCATGGGCACACCTTCTCTGGTTGCATTCCATCCAGCTGCCACCAGTCTTTTGAAAGGTGACCTAGGAAGGGGGCTAGTTAATCCTCAGACAATAAGGCAACGTTGTTTGAGTGTGCAAGTTATGTAAGATATATGCCTTTAGGTTTCTGAGGCAAAGAAAAAGAGCAGATGACACTAGAAGTCACAGAGCTTCTAAGGAAACAGGTTGAAAATGTCCCACAAAGTGGACTGGACCAGGGATTCAAAAGACCCATTGCTTCTTGGCAACTAAGAATCTCATCCATAGGGGATGGGAGATGGCTCAACAGTTAAGAATGCACACTACCTTACAAAGGACAGTTTGGCTCCCTTCACCAGTGTCAGATAGATCACAACTGCCTGTGACCCCAGCTCCAAGGATTTCAGGTGCCTTATCCTATTCCAGCACCTGCACTCAGGTGCACATACCCTCATACAGACACAGACATACACGTAAGTGTAAAAACAATGTCAGCTTTTTCTATGTTGTTCTAGCTCCCAGATAATGACACAGAAACATACCACATTTAATAATAAACTTCAAAGCACTAGAGCTGGGCAGATACTCATTTATTCTAACCTGTGTACACTGGTCTGGACTATTTCCCAGCCATGTACCCCATTACCTGCCATCTAATCTCACCTGGGCCGCTCCTGCTCCATCGTTGTCCTCAGGGTAACCTTCTTCTCATGACTCCTTGTGACCTTCCACTTCTCCTCGACCTTCTTCCCTACCTACTTCTTCCCCTCTCTCTCCTACTGGGATCCCCTCCCTATGATCAGAAGTCCAGCCCTAACTCTTCTGCCCAGCTATTGGCTGTTCAGCTCTTTATTATACAATCAGAGATGATGGAGAACAATTTTTACACAACATTGAAACAGATTTCTTTATAGAAATGACAATGCCCACATCTGGATTGTAACCAGGTCTCTGGGCACATTAATCAGCATCTGAATACACAGTGCACAAGGCCATCCCCCAACACATAAATAGAAATAATTCAACCAGCATATTAAGAAGACACAACTGCTTGATATCTCATAAGCTGGAAACAGAAATAAAGAGTGGCTTTAGATTACAAAGTACAGGAATGAAGAATGTTAGAAATACAGCACTGAGTTTATATGGGCAGATAGTGATAGAGCCCTTGCCTAGCATATACAAGTCCCTCAGTTTGAACCCTAGTACCATCATCACCACAAAAAGATACCACCATCACAACTACAAAAGCCACATAGGGAAGACACGGGGGCTATTGAATGCCAGAAGCAAGCAAGGCTCTAAATGGGCTGTTTCTGCTCTATGGATAAAGGGTCTGTCCAGCTTTATCTACACAGACAAGCAGCTTTAAATGCTCAGGCACAGACTGTGCAGCAGGACCTTTGCCAGCCTCTTTCAGCTACTCCAGAAGCATGGTAGTTTCTCCAAGCTCTTGGGGTCAGATGTAGGGTGGCTTTAAAGGATGCTTCAATGAGAAGGGGGTGTCACCATCTTTGACAAGACCCATATTACTAGACTATGGGAAAGATAACAACTTGTAATTCTTACTTGGAAGAGAAGGAAGGATGGGGTGGGTCGGGGGGAGGCAGAGAAAAAGCAAAAGAGAAAAAAAGATTTCTACCAAGGTTACATGATTTCACCAGGTCCATCTCAGACAGGGCTCCAGGGCAGACTGTGTCCCCTTTAGCACACTCCTAGCATCGAGGAAAAAACAATAGCAAGAAGGACTCTGAGAGGCTGCTAAGGTTTACCATGGGTTAGGCAATTCCATCAAGCCCTTCCAAGAGGAAGGCAGCTGGTCCTGTGTAATTCCTCAGGAGGAGGATGGCTTAGCAGTTCTGTCAGGCACTACCCCCTTCGTCTGCCCACAAAGGGAGACTTTATCTGATTTCCCGTGCATTGCCTGGAATTGCGTGCTCCCCAACAAGGGTGTGCCAGCAATGGCTGCTGAGAGCTGTGGCCTTAGGGCAGCAGTTTCACTCATCTCTCTGGTTTCCCTCTTCTAGAGTCAGGACTGCTCTCAACCTGTAAATCTTTGTTTCTCAAGTCAGTGATCTTCGTTAGGGGTTTTGGGCTTTTCGCCTGTCTGTGGAACAGTGATCGGAGACTGCTACTAGGAATAGTCAAGTTGGTAACAAGCCAGGAGTTGTTAATACACTTGGTTAATAACATCTGAAGACAACAGGCTGCACATCTGTTCACTGATGAAGAATAAAAGGTTTCCTTGCCTTTGGAGGCCCTGTGGGTACAGGTTCTGGAAGTCCCCAGAGAGGCGGCTCCTAATTCTTAGGGCTCAGTCTGAGGGACTGTGATACACTCGGGTGAAATTATTACGAAAGAATGATAACAAGATCAACACAAGCAATCATTTCCTGAATCACAACACTTTCAAGTCTGTCTGCTGAGTAAGCAGGGCAAGTTTCTGCCTGGTGGCTTATGTAAGACAGGCACTTGATACACAAAGTGAATATTGCTTTTAGCAAGGCTGCCATTTATTTCCCTTCATGTGCTGGCCCAGTTTAGAGAGCTGCCTTTGAGGTAGGACACAGTGACTTTTCCTTTTTCTGACCATTTTGCAAGGACATCAGTTCTCATAAGATGATATCTAGTTCCAGCAGTAACAGAATTTATTATTTATATCTAAATTATCCAGCGTATTTTGTTTCTGCATGCTTTAATCTCAGTTTTGGGAAATTGCTTTATTGTTTTACCATTTACTCATAATATTGGCCAAAAATGAAAATTAAAAAGCTCAGTTATTAAATGATTTTTAGAAATAGGTGATGGTTGGCTTCAAGCAACCTGGGCTGAATGCTTAGAACTGGGAACAACACAGGCACTTCGCTGAATTTTTTATTCCTGACAACAGCATTCCTGAAACTTTTCTTTACTATTATTTTCTCTGTATGGATAGTGGAGGGTGAGCATGCATGCCATGGCACATGTGTGGTGGTCAGAGGACAACTCTGTAGAACTGGTTCTCTCTCTCTACGCCTTTGCAGGCTCTCGGGATTGAGCTCTCAGATCACCAAGCTTGGGCAAGTACTCCTGGGGCATCTCACAGGCCCCATTCACCTTATAAAGTAATACTCTACATGTGACCGTTGCTTCAACAAACTAAAACAACAATGTGTGATTTGTCCCAGCAAGCCAAATGACAGTAGTAGTCAAGGTAGAACATGGCACTCACTGGCTTGGTGAAAACAGGACCTCTGAGTTAGGACACACTGTGCAAAGCAGCAGCTGTGAAACCCCTTGCCCCGAAGTTTGTGAAGAATACTGTTCTGTACAGCCTTGACAATGATCTACAACAAGCATACTAACAAGAGATACATGTATGTGTATGAACACATGTATGCGTGCATGCATGGTTAGAGAGATAACAAAGCATCATCAAACTGGATGCTCTGAAAATCCAGCAGGAATATACTGGGTGTGCCTCATTGTGGCAGTGAGTAGAAGTTATGCTACAAAGAGGCCCAGGCAGAGCAATAGCCCTACAGAGGAAGCTTCCTGGTTAAAGAATGAGTAACATTGGGAAGGTAATAGCCTTAAGTTGGAGGCTTATAGATGTATGTCAGAAACCAGCTGTGGAAGCCCTGGAAAGGCCATCCACTGGAGTTTCTATATAGATACTGAGATGGA
This sequence comes from Pachyuromys duprasi, assembly GCA_028658305.1. Lineage (NCBI taxonomy): Eukaryota > Metazoa > Chordata > Mammalia > Rodentia > Muridae > Pachyuromys > Pachyuromys duprasi. The sequence continues at coordinate 16,521,194 of CM053760.1, read as the reverse complement.
CCAGAATGTCCACTCTGGGGAGACCTCCACATAGAAGTACAAATAGCAGCAGATAGAAATGACATTACCAGATCAGGTTTGATGTCATCCCCTGAACTTGCGAAGGGAAGTTAAGGCATCTGGGCTCACTGACAGAGCTCTCTCTCCATGGACAAGCTTCTGAGGCTGAGCTCCTGGCTTCTCTTTCCCACTGTAGGCGCTTGTGTATCATGGGACAAGCAATAGTAGCATCTCTTGGAAATACTTCACCTTCTGCTTATTTCTCAAGGGCACAGTGTTTTCACTCTTGGTCTGTTTTGCTCTTCTCTTCCCTCGTGTCACAGCTGGGAACAGCCCAACCCCAGACATGGGGTACATTAAAGGACATTTTGAGAAAACATATCTGGGTCTGAAATTGGGATGAGGGGAGACTCCCTTCAAGTGCAGCTTTTCAGGGAGCTCAAGCAGGCATAACAATTTACCAACATCATGTAGAGAGGGCACCTGACCTTGGCTTAAGAATATGAATTCTTTTTTATCAGTAGATATTGCTGGAGCTTTATAATATAGTAATAAATTATTAATTAAATGATCAGTAAGTCTAAATAATGTAAATTAGAATTTTTAAATTAGTTCTAAGGTGTTCGTGCCAGTTTAGAAAATATCCAGGCCGTCACCCCTGCTTATGAAGATCTTTTTGCTGAATGCTTACGTCAAGAATCTGACTGTGACCTTTTAAATGTTTGTGAGCTTCATTTACTCATGCTTTGTTTCTACATTTGGAGTCACGACTCTTGGGGTTGATTATAAGTTAAATTGAAAGCTCTACTCTTTAGAACATTCTGAAGAAGTTTAGTGATTTGAATATACTGGTAGAGATATTATGCTAGACCATGTGACATTGCCATTGTTAGATCATTTTGTCTACAATAATACCATGACGTTTAGCCTAGAATGTTTTGTTGGAAATCACTCATACTGCATTTTAAATCATGTTTTGTTAGGATTCTCCTTTTGTGTAGTAAATGTCTCTTTAGCCATAGGAATTTCATCATGGCTTTTGATTTCTTGGTGTCAAATGTGTCCCATTTAGGAAATGAAGAATCAGAATTTATAAGCGATAGGCGCAGGATTTTCTTATGGGATGATAAAAATGGGCAGGAACTGAATGATGGTGATGGTCACATAACTGTATGTTAATATTGTATGTGCATATGTGTGTATGATGTGTGTACATGTTTGTCTGTGTGGATGTGTTTCTGTGTATGAAGGTGGATGCATAATTACTACAGCATTCATGTGCAGGTCAGAGACAACCTCAAGTTGGGTCCTTACTTTCCACCTTGTTTGAGATCAGAACCTCTCCTTTGTTGCTCACTAATATTTATTCCAGGCTAGCTGGCTCATAGTTTTCTGAGAGCACCCTGTCTCTGCCTTTCTGTCTTGCCATAAGAGCACTAGGATTACAGATGCTTTTACATGGGTTCTGGGGATTCAAACTGAGGTCCACACACTTGCATATGTTTTAGCCAATGAACCATATCCTCAGCCCATGAGCATACTAAAAGCCACTGAATTGTGCATTTTATAAGGGCTAGCTTTATGGCATGTAAAGTATGTGGCAATAAAACCTTTATCCAATACAAATTAAAATGGAAAAAGCAAAGCTGTCATTTCAAGCGACTTATTGTCTAAATATAAAATCTGCAAGAACCATGAGGGAAAAGGGGTCCTAGAACTAGAAATAAATGAAAATGTCATGGGATCTAAAGGTTAAACAGGAAAATTAGTTCCTTTCCTGTGTCCTAGCAATAAACAAGTAATACTTGAGACTTAAAACATGATGCTATTACATAAATACCCGTGGTGATTTGAGTGAGAAATGTCCCTGGTGGCCTCAGGTATTTGATGGTGCTGCTTGGGGAGGTAGAGCTGCCTTGCTGGAGGAATTGCATCACTGTGGGTAGGCTTTGAGTGTTCATAGTGTTGTCTTGTTTACAATTAAAGATGCAGTCTCTCCTTCACTTGCTGCCATGCCTCTGTGCATTGAATCTGTGATGACACATGATTGTAATCCTAGCACTCTGGGAGGCAAACAAACAAACAAAAACCGGGACAACAAAAACTAGGCACAAAAGTTGGGCATTATGACACAAACCAATTGTTTTCTGTCACAGAAGATGGACATATAGTCCCTAGTTTATGGAATAAAGAATTTGCCCACTTGTCTGGGGATGTGACAAGTGTTCCGTTTGCTTTTAAGAACTATGATGCTGTGGCATTTGTCAAGCAAATGTAATAGTGGAAATAACTTTTAAAGTTTGCAAAACCTTGCTTTATTTAAAATCCAGCTTATTACATGTAAAACTAGGCACAGAGGAAGATGATGCAGCCAACCCTGATAAGACTTGCTAGGCTAGGATCAGATGGAAGGGGAGGAGGACCTCCCCTATCAAGGAGCTAGGGAAAGGGCATAGAGGGAGAAGAGGGAGGGTGAGTAGGACGAGGAGGAGATGAGGGATGGGACTACAGCAGGGATACAAAGTGGATAAATTATAACAAATAAATAAATCAAATTTTAAAAACAATAAAAAATGACGTGTGTCAGGGAGGGGATTGGTACATGTTGCACACAATGCCTGCAGAGGCCAGAGAGGACACTGAATCCCCTGCAGCAAGTGTACAGGAGGCTGACCCATACATGGGTGCTGGGAACCAAACTTAGGACTTCTACAAGAGAATGCACACTCAAGACCCCAGAGTCACAATTCAGCCGTAGCTGTGATCCTATTTTAGTGCTTTTGGGGAGGCCAAACCCAGAAAATGTTAAGATCTGTCTTTCAAAGAGAGTTTATATGAACTATTAGTGACTGCTGTAATTGAACAATAAAAGCATAGCAATTTAAATTACTTAACATTCCTTTCATAGTATAATGAAGTTTTGTAATCTCTGCAATATAGAGAGACTCAGGTATATTTACACATGTCTTCACTAATACCTTCTTTCTGTAAGTCCATGGCTCTTGTTCTTTTTGTGGACCTAAAACCGAAAACAAAAAACAAAAACACACACAAAAAAACTATTTTCAAAATAATTTTATCTTAATTTTTCTACCTAAAGCAAATGGATTATATATATATATATGGACATATATATATGGATATATATATATATGGACATATATATATATGGACATATATATATATATATGTCCTTGTGGGGTGTGTTATGAGAAATATTTCATTGGCAGATGTGAAACACTGCCAAATAAACAATAGCATATATTTTAAGTGCCTACTGTGCCAAGAATGTTTCTGCATTATAAATTTGAATTTTAAGTTGTATAGGGAAAATGCTTAGGTTGGAGCAATGCAGATTTACCTCCCTCTGTGCAAAGATTGAAAATGAGGTGGTCACCTAAAGAAACTAGTCAAGAAGAACGACTCTGGCTAAATGCTCAAACCCCATAGAGAAAGGCAAAGAAGATGGACATCAGAAGAAGGAGAAACAGGGAACAGTACAGGAGCCACAGAGGGCCTCTGAAAGGCTCGACCCGGCAGGGTATCAAAGCAGATGCTGAGACTTATGACCAACCTTTGGGCAGAGTGCACAGAATTTCATGAAAGAATTAGGAAATAATAAGACCTGGAGAGGACAGGAGCTCCTCAAGAAGAGCAACAGAACCAAAAAATCTGGGCACAGGGATCTTTTCTGAGACTGATACTCTAACCAAGGACCATTGATGGAGATAACCTAGAACCCCTGCACAGATGTAGCCCATGGCAGCCAGTGTCCAAGTGGGTTCCACAGTAATGGAAACAGGGACTGTCTCTGACATGAATTCATTGGCCTGATCTTTAATCACCTCCCCCTGAGGGGGAGTAACCTTACCAGGCCACAGAGGAAGACAGTGCAGCTACTCCTGATGAGACCTGATAGACTAGGATCAGAAGGAAGGAGAGGAAGACCTCCCCCCCAATCAGTGGACCTGGGGAGGGGCATGTGTGGAGAAGGGGAGGGAGGGTGGGATTGGGAGGGGAAAAGGGAAGGGGCCACAGGGGGGTGGGGGGATACAAAGTGAATAAAGTGTAGTTAATAAAAATTAAAATAAAAAATGGAAAGAAAAAAAAAAAGAAAATGAGGTGGTCTAATAGCTAGTCACCAAAATCTATTTTAGAATTATAGCACATTTTGGTAATGATTTTTGAATGAGTTCTTACAACTGAACTATTCAAATTCCATTTATAGTGGGCTTTGGACTAATTTTCAATGACACATTAAGACATACCAAGAGTAAAGTGTTGTGTGGTTTGTTTATACTGATATTTATTTTTGATGTTCACTACTTAGTATAAAATACCATTCTCATAGTATAAAATACCATGAGAACATAAAGTTTATTGCTTTCTCATTACCCCACCACAGCCAAACATATCCTAAAATACAGTATGATTCTTCCAAAGGTGGCCACGGATAACCCAACTGACTGTGTACAGTTTAACTGCTGGGATAAAGAAGGTACTAGTAGCTTGAACGCTGGGTGTGTGTGGGGTGTGTGTGTGTGTGGGGGGGGGTGTGTGTGGGGTGTGTGTGGGGTGTGTGTGTGTGTGTGTGTGTGTGTGTGTGGGGTGTGT
>CM053760.1:16505262-16516480 GCA_028658305.1 Pachyuromys duprasi | reverse complement strand
TGTGTGTGGGGTGTGTGTGTGTGGGGTGTGTGTGTGTGTGTGTGTGTGTGTGTGTGTGTGGGGTGTGTGTGTGTGTGTGTGTGTGTGTGTGTGGGGTGTGTGTGGGGTGTGTGTGGGGTGTGTGTGTGTGTGTGTGTGGGGTGTGTGTGGGGTGTGTGTGTGTGTGTGTGTGTGTGTGTGTGTGTGTGTGTGGCAAGATATGCACAATGAAAATCAATAAAATAGTTTTGACAGAATGGCTCTTTATCTAGTGAAACATAGTAATCTTCCCTTCTGTACTCATAAAACAGGTCTTTCTACCCCAAGGCTATGTTTTGCAGTGTCACTTTAGGTATTCGTGTTTCAGGGAAAAAAAACAAAACAACAACAACAACAAAAAAAAAACCTGTTCCTTAAGATATAAGGAATCTGATCTTTTTGAACTAGAAAAAAATAAAAAGGTACTGGAAATAGCTTAAATCATTTTTGATTTGTGAAAACATAAAATGTTCTGCCAGGGATGAGTGAAGCGTTTTGATTTCAGTGACTTTGCCTGACTTTTTTCTTCTGTACAAACTCCATGTCCTTCACTGATAATACTAAAAGAAAGTCTGAGGCAGAAAAACCCAGAGGGGTGTGCTTACGGAATACATGTTTATGTGGTGAGGCTTTGCAAAAAGATATTTGACCTGAGTTAATTAAGGGTATTTTCCTATAAGTTTAATATTGGCTGAGAATAAAGCTTTAGGGGGGAAAATGCCATATACACGTAATGAGATCATGAACGACAGAGCATGGCTAAAGGGAAAGCAAACTGTACTTTGCTTCATGTGAGTCAGGTGACTGCTAAATCTTTTTAGCTTCCACTTGATGAGTTCTGACGGCAGGGTACGGACAGCTGCAAGGTCAACATGTCTGACTTCCACCTAAAACCCCTAATGGTGCTTTGAGCAGGAACGGCCCCCTTGGGCTCATAGATTTGAATGCTTGGTCCTTAGGGAGCAGCACTACTTGACAGGGCTTAGGAGGCGTGGCCTACTTGGTGGAAGTGTGCCTTGGGCTTTGGGGTTTCCGAAGCCCAAGCCAAGCCTGTTGTCTCCTTGGCCTGTGGACTGGATGTCGCTCTCTCAGCCACTCTTCAGTCCTATTTCCTCCTGAGTGCACACAAGCTCCCACCTTGATGATAATGGACTAAGCCTCTGAAACTGTAAGCAAGCCCCAATTAAATGCTTTCTTTTATGAGATCTGCCATGGTTGTGGGGTCTCTCCACAGCAACAGGACACTGACCAAGAAACTTTAAAAATACAAAAACAAAAACAAAACAGGGTTTCTTCCTATATAGCTCAGATTTACCTTCAACTCATAGTAATCCTCCTGCTTCAGCCTCCCAAGTACTGGGATTATAGATGTCCTTTTAGATAATCAGCTGGACCTAGGAAAGCATTCAGATTCCAGGAGAAAAGAGGTTTTTGCAAAACTACCTGTTCTCTCCTCATGCAAATACTTGTCCTGCTGCGGCTGCAGTCACATGATCACTGTGCCTAACGTACAGCCATTGGACCATATGTGCCTTCTCTGCACTAGGCATGTGCGGAACACTAGAAAGATGAGGCCCCATCCTCAGAATTTACCCCACATGTGTGTAACTAAACCATTTCAACAGCGCAGGGGGTCCATCCCTAGCACCATTGCGGCAGTCACAGGTCCCATCTCTGCAGTTTGTCTCAAACATTCTGTTCCCCAGAGACCCACAGAAGTGCTTCCCAACACCCATCCCTCGGTTTGATCTCATGCCCTCTCTCAACATTTCATTCTCAGCAACAGGGCTAGAGAAATCCTTTTAGGAAAATACACTGAGCACACATTCCTTTGCGAATACCCTAGCCTTGTCCTTGGAAGATGCCCAAACCTGTTCCTCTTCCTGAGAACGCTCTCACCATCAAGTCCCACCCATGACTTGCCTTCCCCAACTTGCCCACTAAGCCACACCAGAGGATGGATCCTGGGCTTTAGGGAGCATGCCATGCTGCCTCCTACCTTTGCTTTTAAACCCCTCCAAGCTCGCTGCACAGCCAGCACTAGCTCTGCTTCCAGAATTCATCTCAAATGCGTCAGAAGTGATCACACATCCCTCCCTAACATCGTTGATGACCAGTTCCTTTGCTTCATAGCATTTGGCTTATTTCTTCTAGGGACTTACCACTCTAAAACTGTCTGCAGGTCCATGTTCCTCTTTACTACTCAAGAGGTCAGAGGTTTTGCATGCCTAATTGGACCTTTTATACCAGGTTCACACAGTGCCTGGTACATAGCAGCAACTGAAGAAATAGTTACTTGATGAGCCAAGCTACTGAAGATTAGTGGAGGAAAAGATAGCTACATTCATGGGATCCAGGAAGTCAAGTCAGCGTTCGTCATTGGGAATTTTGCTTGAAAACTAAACATTGTTTAGATAGTTCTGCAGTTTGATGAAATTGAAGCATAGAATTCAAGGCAAGCGGCAGTCATCAAATCAAGCAAGTCAGCTCTTCCGGGAAAATGCAGGCTAGCTTTGGGGTGAAAAGGTTAAGCAGACCCTGTCCAGCAGCACAGATAACTTCATGCTCACTTTCCGGTTGTTCTGGGGCTGCATTCTTCCTGTCCATGAATGTGTGTTCTCAAAGGCAGAACACTGCTCTCCTGAGAGCAGAAACCTTGCCTGTCTCCTGCAGCCGCAGTAGCACCAGGACGGCTCCCTGCTTCTTCTGGGAGCTTCTAGGCATCATGAGGCTGTGTACCAACAAAGCTGCTAGACCTCCTGGTTTGTGCTTTAGACTGACTTCCAGGCTGGGGTACAGTGACCAACCACTCACATTCCTCAGGATTACCCAACAGGCAGGGCTTTGAGCTTTAAAATTAGGAGAATTCAGTGTTGAGTTAGGGTAATCTCATTAGTTTTTCATGGAGCCATCGGAAAGAAGGTACCCAGAAGCTTTACTTTAGTTTCAGGCCTTCGTGTCCCCACTGCGAGGCCATGTGTGCATGTGGATTTGTCACATTTCCTCCATTGGCGCTTCAGTGGTTCTCAAGAGTGCAGCCCTGCAATACCCGCTCCCCTCCAAGACATCTGGGTTCTTCTTCTGTCACCCTAAACCACCACTCCATTGTCGGACAGCTATTAGCTCCTGGGAGCTTCCCCTTTCAAGTCCCTCAGAAGCTCACTTGCTGAATTTACCCAGGAAGAGCAGGAAGCAACTGTAGACTTAGGACTATACCACATTTCTGCCAATATAGTTCCGGGGGGGGGGGGGAGACAAAGAATACAGTAGTTTTCTAGTGACTCTGACATATAAAGATGAAATCTGTAAGATTTTTCTGGAAAATTTTTGGGCTTTGTGGATCATGCTGTCTCTGTTATAACGAGACGGTTCTACTATTACAGCATAAAAAGATAATATAAAAGAAACAGGCACACATGTGTTCCAATAAAACTTTATTTATAAATGTAGGTAGTGAACCTCATGAAGACTAGGATCTTCATTTGTGAAGGTATGGTATAGCATGTTCTTCTAGACAATCTTTGTGTGTGTGTGTGTGTGTGTGTGTGTGTGTGTGTGATAATGCATGTGTGTATAGATGTTCACTTGTGTGTGGATACAGGTGCATGTGTCTGCCTATGTGTTGTAAGTAGGCCTGAGGTAAATGTTAGTGTCTTCTCTCATTTTCTACCGTACATATTGAAACAGGTATTCCTCTGAAGTTGGAGCTCACTGTTTTAGCTAGCCAGCTTGCTCTAGAGAATTCTCTGTCTGCTTTGTGAGCATTGGGACTACAAGTAGGCACTACAAGTGGAATCTGCAGGTAGATCCTTAGGCACTGTACAACAAACATGGTATTTGCTGAGCCACCCACTCTGCCTTTCCAGACTAGCTTTATTGGTTATAAAGGGTTCCAAAGAGCTTGTCACCAAGACATGTCATAATTCTACACGCAGCTTTCACCTTTCCTTTATCCCATCCATCTCTCCCTCTTTTAAAACTTACTCTATCATTCAGCTAGACTTTAACTGGAGCCTACAATAATGAATTACTTCACTAAGAAATTGACCAGGAAAGAAAGAACACATGGTGCTGATCTTTTTTAAAGGCTTTTTCAAAATTGTTTGTGTGTGCATGTTCATCGGAAGTCATGGGAAAACAGTGCTGGTCCTCACATCTCTCACTTGTTTGAGACAGAATTGCTATTGTTTGCCAGTTGCTGCATACTCCAGCAGGCTTGCCCAAGAACTTGCCTGGGATTCTGTCTCTGCCTCCCATATCACTGTGAAAATGCCAAGATTATGAATATGTGTGGCCATGCCTGGCTTTTACATGATTCTGGGGACCTGAGTTCAGATCATCAGGCTTGCATGGCAAGCACTTTCTCCCACTGAGGCATCTTTCCAGCCGGAGATTCTTATTTCTGGAGGGCTGACTAACACAGTTTGCAGTACGGAAAGATGGGTATGGATTTAAGGGTTGTGCTGGCTAATTGAAATTAATACATGGTCGCTGCTTTGTTAATATGACCATTTTATTAACAAGGGAAGACCTCCTGTGAGAGAGATAGTATCCTTATACTTAGGGATGGGGAAGGAAGAAACCAAAAATGACAGTTCTAATGTTAAGTTGGGTCTGAGGGCAGGACTCCATGGCTGTTGAGTGGGAGCATCACTCTTGCTTCTCAACCTATGCTAAAACAGGCTGCGTTTAGACACCACTTTCAAAGGAGGGAAGAAAACCTGGGTGACACTTAAAATAATTTCAGCATGCGTGTACCTGGACTTTGTATCAGGAAAGAAATCTGGGAGTGACAGTGAAGAGGCAAGGCGGACAGGCACAGAAAGGGAGGACTAACTACCAGCAAAAGTCCCTTACATATGTTTAAGTGGTCCTAGGGAAGGGATGAACTCCAAACCAGGATAATGACAAGCAGGGTTTTCAAACAGTGTGGACCTGCAAGTCGTCAGTGCAGGGGGAGACACCTCAAAAGACAAGATTCGTTTTCTAGCATGAGGCAGCACATGTGGACTCAGTGCTGAGTCCAGAAAACAGCTTCACACCCCTGCATGTGCGCCTTGGTGGGGAGTCCTCAGCAGGAAATCCTCCATCTGTTTCCCTTTACCAGAGAAACTTCTGAGGATGAGTTCACTTCTCTTCGAACATCCTTGTGCTGCTGTAGCACAGTGAGGATGTTGGGTGAGAAATGTCACCGAGAGAACGGGAGGATGCATCGTGTACCAACAGCCGGGACAGTTACACTTCTGAGTCTGAGTTTTAGACAGGGCTTTACAGCTTATGTTCTGATTTTGCCCCCTCTAAGTTTTCTATTGCTTCCCACCCCATTTTAAGGACATTTTTATTGCTTCCTAATAGTTTGGCTGTTTTAAGTACAAAGGGAAAATTCTCAAAGGCCTGTCCTGCGGATTTCCAGTGAATGCCTTGTGGGCCAAAGGATTATAGCTAGCATAGTCTGTCTTCATGAACAAAAGAACCAAATTTGAACTTCAAGATTACTTTAAAATTATCACTGCAAGTAAGTACTTTGTTTTTCTCCTTTCTTCCTTTAATCCCTTAATATGAAGCATCATTTGCATATTGTAATCTCAATGAAGCTATAAATATAAGCCTTCAACTATAAATATAAGTAAAACAATTCACCAGCCCACAAATTAATTACAAGATTCAACACAGAATTTTCTGCTCTTGGTACCACTTAGCAGGTAATAGGTGTAGGCATGCTATGCCTTCTTAGCAGGAGTTATTTAATTTCATTAACATTGCAAGTCAATATCTTTTGGCTCATTTCCTCTGGTAATATAAACTGTATTTTAAATTTAAAAATAAGGAAGAATGCACTGTTGTCCTAGTAAGGATATCAAGTGGTTGACTTTTCTGAAAGATTTAGACAGATTTGCTGAAGTATAGGTAAATCTAGAGAGTGAAATTAGCTAAAGCACTGACATTTGTGAACTCCTCTTGAAAATTCCATGCAGTCACTCAGCCGGTGCTGGAAGAAATCGCTCTAGCCTGTCACAAACAGCAGGGAGCTGAAGATTAAAAGCTCTCGGCCTGTCTCTCCTTTCGGTGGTTACAGTATTGAGTTGGTCGGGTGGGCTAGGAGGCTCATCTAGCTGGATGTGATTAAATAGTGAATAGGCCATTGTGGGGTCCAGTATCCTAGTCCACCCAGATTCCTGTCCTCTACCACCCACTCTCACCGCTCCACTCTCCTGTGTGGGTGTAATACTCTCCCAGGATCATTTGGGAAGGAGACGGCTGCTTGTACTGGCTTGTGGATATCTCAGCAAGGGATGAGCTGTCATTGTTTCTTCTACTTCCATGTTCCTTACTCTACCACCACGTCCTCATCAACCACTCATTTTTCTAGAAGCCAGCTGGTTTAGAAGAAAGCATTTAACAAAGGGAAAACCGCGATGGTCACACACTTCTGTGTTCTTCCTCCTTCCATCCTCTGCTAGTATTTGAATGTCCTCTGTTTACTCCTCCAAGAAATAGTTCCTATTCCTTCTTCCCTCAGCACCAAATGCTCTCAAAAACCAGCCCAATTACTGTGTAAGCCCTTTAGCTAGAGACCATTATCTGCCAGGCCATCTGTTATTTCTACTCAGTAGACTGCATCATTCCATTTCTATAGCTGCCCTTTAAATCTCTCCCTCCATGGTGCACAGCAGCTCAATGTGGTCCTAGGTCAAAGGCCTGCTGTGAGCAACAGGAATCTGTGGCCCACTTTTGTGAGCATTAGTGCCTAGGGTATAATTGTGGATGACCACAAACCCCTCACTTAGAGGACAGGGGACAGTCATCTGTGAGAAATGAAACAGAGTGAATATGCTGTTTGCCCTGTGGGGTGGCTGCTACTTTCAGACAACTTAACTGCATCCTGGTTTCCTTGTGCTTAAGGGTTTGCACTGGTTTTTATGGGGCACAGTGGTGACTGGCAGCCCCTCTTTATGGATGTCAGATATGCATCAGATGTGGCGGTATTGATGAACGTTGAGGTGGGGTTGTAGCTTAGTTGTAGTGCAGTTGCCTAGCATGTACCAAGCCACTGGTCTCACTCCAAGCACCACAAGAGAGAATGTAAATTATTCTCTATTTCCCGTGCCTTGGTCACCAGGTGAGAAGATGCTCATAGGATGTCCCTTCCTAGTTGCGTTTACAAGGGAATCAGGGCTTGGCGTTAAGTCTCACTAATAAATGAATTTTTAAAATGGTCTCAAAAGGAAGTTCAAAGACCATTTTGTTAGATTTTGAGAGGAAAAACTCCAGAGCAGACAAGCTATAAATCTCAGCAGTTGCCTGGAAGAGCAAGATAGAGGGGAGGAAGAAAGTCGTGTCTGTCTTGGAGTCTGAGAAATATTCAGCATTGGAAGTCGATAAGAAGCTACATGGCCTTAATCCACAGAGAATCGAAGCAGATGCTAAAACTCACAGCCAAACTTTGGGCAGAATGCAGGGAGTCTTATGGAAGAAGGGGGGCGAGGATTGGAAGGACATGGAGGGGACAGGAGCCCTGCAAGGAGACCAATAAAGCTAAAGGATCTGAACCCAGGGGTCCTGCAGAGACTGATGCACCAAACAAGGACCATGCATGGAGAAGACCTAGATCCCTTGCTCAGATGTAGCCAATTGACAGCTCAATCTCCATGTGGGTTCCCTAGTAAGGGGACCAGGTGTTGCCTCTCTCATGAACTCAGTTGCTTGCTCTTTGATCACTTGGCCCTGGCAATGTGGTCTTGCCAGGCCATAGAGGGAGAGGATCCAGGCAGTCCTGATGAGACTTGATAAGCTGTGGGCAGATGGCAGAGGAGGAGAACTCCCCCTTTCAGTGGACTAGGGGAAAGGGAGGAGTTGAGGCAATGGGCTTCAATCGGAATATATAATGAAGAAGTTGTGAAAAAATAAAAAAAAAAAGAAACTACATGGCAGAGCAATTAGGGAAGGGCTTCAGAGAGAAAATAAGAAAGCCTAGAGTGTCAGGAAAAGTGTGTATGGACTCTGGGTCAGTATCCCAAAGAGACAAAATAAAAAAATAAAATGGAAAAGGAAGAACACCTTGAGTGTCAGGCAAGCCTTGAATCTGACTTCCCCAAGTCTACCCAGTTCTACCTTAAGTGCTAGGGACCCAAACTCTGGTCCTCCAGCATTTGCTCACTAAGCATCTTGTTAGCTGCTTGCTGACTGAGAATGACTATTGGGCTTCTTTTCCTGACAGTGGAAATTATCTTGCTGGATTTCAAAAGACACCAAGCCATCTCACGCAGCTTTCCCTTACAAAGAAAGTGTTTTTTGCTTTGAGTAGCTCTTTTATAATTATATAATTCAGTGGACCAGCCATATCCTTCACCTCAGGAGATGATGAAATGATGATGATGACATCAAGCAATTACTGAGACTGCCATCAGCTGTCAGGTGCGAAGCTGATAGTCAATAATGCTTGTGGCATATGTCCTCTTTCACTGTCAAAATGTGGGTAATAGGGGTCCCCGCCTCACCTGTTTCAACAGATGAAGAATGAACGCTCTCAGAACATTCCCATTGACTACCATCTTGCATTCTTTCTGCATTTGGCACCGTGGTTTCCGTCATCTGGTCTAACACTAAGGTTAGACATAGCATAACTAAGAGCAGGTATCAGACAGGGATGGGTGGGGATGGGGAAATTGAGACTCCAGGAATGAGGTTTAGTTTCACTGGTTAGAAGTGCATTTCAGACGTCTCAGCCCTGCATCGGTATTTATAGAAAGCGTGTCTTCACCCCATGCCATGTGTTTCTGTGCTTCATTTTCTGCAGGGCTCTGTGGCTAATTAGCTCTTGTTGGCTAAAAGCGCCATAATTCTTGGAAGAAAACAGCACATTAGTGAGCAAATGTGTTTAGTTGTTTGTGTTGGGCCAGGTTTTCATTATGAGCAAACAAGACGTTTAGAGGATAGAATGAAGTCATTCAGATTAATGAAGGGGGGTCAGATTTTTATGTTTGTCAGTTGTAAAATATATTAAGGGAATTTTACTATAAAACTACTCACATAAATCTTATTGATATATAACAAATAATGATGAACAAAGGTTCAAGAAAAAAAAGATAGTCAACAAGTGTGTGAATAAAGAAATGTTTACAGGCTTGGGGCTTTTGGTGATAGAGGCGGCCGCTTTCTGAGTTTTTACATTGCTCCTGGTCTGGGTTTGCCCCTTTCATTTCCTGTTGTCAGTTCAAGAACAATGTACTGCCTGCCGATAGAGCACTGCTTCTCAGATAACCCATCATTATTACATCTGAGAACAAATTTACTACTTCAGGGTGAAGTACCAACTTGGCAGATGACATCCAAGGAGAAAGACGAGATAACCACAGAATTACTGCCCTTTTCCAGCTTTAGAGTCACCGACATTTAAAAGCAGAATACGTTCAGAATATTTCAGAATACATTCTCTCAAGCCCTCTCTTTATAAAGGAAGATAAAGAAGCCAGCGAAATGATTTACATAGAGAAAGGTGCAGATGTAAACCAAGAATAAAGATTATTTTTACTCTTTTTGTTATGTTTTTAAAATGTTACTGTTTTTGAAATAATTTTTTAAAATTAAGATGTGTCCCATAATCATAGCAATCACATTATTCCTTTATCTTTTGATTAAAATACTTTAGTGCATATAAAATTCTATCATAGTTATTTACAGACCGACTGCCAAGATTAAATATGTCTATTTTCCATCTTTAATTCATATCACCTATACATTAAAATGAAGCCCGTTATAAATTCAGCTAGAGCTTTTTTCTTTGCTCTGTCTCCTAACGTACTTATTGTCCCTCTATAGCTGAGCATGTACATGCATGTTACATGCATATCTACCTGTGGTTATAGTCTTGTTTTGTGCTCACATTTTAAAATACACAGGTATCATTCATAGTAATTTTTTTTCATTTGGCATTGTTTCAGGCACAATCCGCACTGGAGCATAGGTGTCTAGTTGTTTATTGTAACAGCAAGCTATGTAAATAACTCAAGGTAGATTTATCCATTTTCCTACTGAAAGGAATTTAGACCAACTCTGTTTTGATATAAAGCTATGCTAAGAAGATCTGTATATGTGTCTGTTTATGTTTGTGCTGAAATTTCCTTTGTTGTTGTGTTTTGCTTTGCTTTGCTTTGCTTTGCTTTGTTTTGAGGCAGGGTCTTCTGCAGCCCCGGCTCGATTCAAGCATGCAATGTGGTGAAGGATGACTGAGTATCTGACATCCTGCTTCCTCCTCCTGAGTGCTGAGCCTAGAGGTGTATACCACCTTGCTTGGCTTATATGATTCTGATGATGCAAATGCAGGACTTCACGTGTGATGGGCAGACACTGTGCCACTGGGCACATCCTTAGCTCTATGTTCCAGAGAATAGGTTCTTGGGAGAATCACTCAGGTTATTCCTGAGATGGGTTTACAGAAAATGTGTAACTTCACCTTCCTAGAGATACTGCAGTATAATCTGCAGTGGGTTTGTCCAACATGAACAAGGTTGAGCAGTAAGTCCAAAACCTATCTACAGATAGGAATCGCCCAAGACACATGCTAAAATCACTATGGCTCATGCTGGATCCTAGACTGAGCATCTTCAGTTTTGGGACATGAGATGGCGGTTAAGTTCCTCTGGTGGCTCTAACGCATGGTTGGTTTCTCATTTTTACTCCAGTCTTCTCCAACACTCTGCTAATCTTGTAGCTAGAAGGGCTTTGTGATCATTAGGAAAGCCAATGCTTTTAGAATGCTTTTAAACATATCAAGCCACCCATGAAAAGTGATGTATTAAAAGTGATAAAAGGCCAACAAAAGGCGATGAAAATCCTAGCATGTGGGAGGTAAAAAGAGAAGCATCAGAACTTCAAGGCCAGCTTTGGGCTAGATGAAAGCATGTTTAAAAAATAGTAACACAAACACATACATCTATAATTGTGTGTTCACATTTAATCGTGTAGGTATTGTTTGTAGATGTTCTTTTTAATGCTTTAAGAGATTAATTCTGAAGGGCCAACATATACCCCCAATTAATGACATCTTTTCAGTTTAATTGCGATGCTTTTTATGTGGAAATTTTAAGTGTTTGCAAGAAGTCAATCAGTATTTTCTCATTTGGATTGTGATTCAGAAATTAATATGTATGAGCTGCATGTGATTTAATAATTTACCTTTCTACAATTTTCAAACATTTTT
>CM053760.1:16489616-16504762 GCA_028658305.1 Pachyuromys duprasi | reverse complement strand
AAGTGCTGACTTGAGACTTTTCGCTGCTTTTGTTGCTTCTGTCTGGATGGACACAACCTGCTGATGTGTGGCTTGGCATGCGCTGGAGACTCGTGCATCCACATGATACTCAACAGTGGCTGGGGGCCTCTGCATGTGCTGCAGCAGAGCTCCTGGTTCTCTAAAATTGTTTCATTGGTGACTGTGACCAATGAGCAGGAAGTCCCAGGAGAAACAGGGCATTGTCCTTCACTGCCTGTGAGCTTGAGCCCCAGAACAAAGGCTTATCACACTTGGACCAGAAGCCTGGGCCAGAGACTCAAGGTGAACAGTAGCTAACAGTTTCATTTTTCACCTTCATTAACTAGGTTAATAATTCCTAGCTAAATTACACTCCATTGTTAGTGATCACCTATGCTGTCACTACCAAGATCCCCACTGACCTTGGCTATTAAAGACCAGTCTCTTTCCAAGAATCCCCATTAACCCTACTTTGGCTAAAGTACAGTCTGTTTCCCCAGCAAAGAAACTGTTCCCTCTTTTTTGCGGGGTAGCTATCCTGGTCTTCCCCGGAGGCTTGTGGGATGAAGTAAGTGCTGGAGGTGGGCCATACTGAGCTGTGGAGAAACACAAACTCCTACCATGCGCAGAAAATGCTGAGGCAGATAATTCTGCAGAGCATTTGTTATTTGGAGCCTTAATTTATGTTTTCAATTAGAGGCCTTGCTGCAGTGTGGTAGAGGAGTAAGTGGAGGATGATAAAAGAGAGGAAGGACAAAGAACTGGCAGTCTTTGCCTCTTATTTATTTTATTTAGTCAGGGATGTTAGATATATAATGTCACTGAAATCAGTACCTTACTGGGATGAGGCAGAAGAGGGGCCCTCATTGCCCAAGATCCCAGCACTAACGTTTCAAAGGACATGTGTAGGCCCCACTCAGCCACTGGTGCTTTATCGATTTCCTAATTCTGAGTAGTCTATGAATATCTCTTCAGTAAAAATCATTTAAATGTCTTTAACACATATAATCAGTTTTTTTACTCTGAAACTGTTAAGTCCATTTGCGTTATAAGTCTTGAGTTTTTTTTTTCTAGAGACAGGATTTTTCTGCATAGCCCTGACCATCCTGGAACTTGCTCTATTGACCAGGCTGGCCTCAAACTCACAGAAATCTGCCTGTCTCTACCCCACAAGCTCTGAGATTAAAGGCATGCACCAACAGCCCTGTCCATGTGGCCTTGCCATCTCTAGCTAATCCTGTATACAGCTGCATCCTGCCATTTTGTTCTAATCTATCTCACTTTCTTTACATCTTTCTTTAGCCATCCCTGGGAAGTTAACTTGGACCTCTTTCATCCTGTTCCAGATTGGCCATACAGCCCACAGTTTTATTCTTTTCCTTTTGTGCCATTTTATTGACTCATTCTTATTCTTATGAAGAGTCACAATCTTGGGCTTCATGTATCTCTCAGGATCAAAGTCCATGTGCTTCTCTGATAATTTGTCCTATCCTGCCTTGCCTGTAACTCCCACTCTCTCTCCCTCCTTTTTAGTAAGAGTCTGCAGAGCATTGGAAGCTTGTCAATCATTCTTTCCCACCATGTCTTTCTGTCCACATTGCTTCCTTCCTCTGGGTATGAGTTATATGTCAACCTTTACATGAAAACTTACTGAATGAGGCTGAATGGTTTATTTGAAGTTTTATTAGATGCAAGTTTCAAAGATACAAGCAACTCTCATTTTCTAAATAAGAACATGTGACTGTGACTGCTAAACATTAGGAAGGCAATGTTTCATTATTTCACTGGAACCCAATTAGAGGCTTTTTTTTAGAAATAATGTATGTCCTATACATCTTATGTAGATCTATAAATCCTTAATTTGCATAATTTGTACCATAGCAGTTAATGGACTTGGTGGCACCCAACTTCCCTCTGCAAAAGGAACCTCCAGAAAACAGGGTCTAGCTCACAGAGTAGCTGGGGTAGAACATCTAAAATCCTTAAGAAACTAGTACCTAAGCAATCAACCAATCACAGATAAGTCATCCAGCCATTTATGGAAATCAGTGCAATATCCGTTAGAATCACCTTCTCCTTTACCTGCTGACTAACACTCAGTAAGTTCCTCCATAGTCAAACTTGGGAAAGCTGGAAAATGTTTTCAATTCCGTGTGATTGATCACTGCCCTCAACTTTTCCAGCTGTGTAAAATCTCCAGCAATTTTGTGGTTACCTTAAGATTCCAAAAGATACCATAAATCAATGCAGCAATTGATGGGCATGACTCTTTAAATCCTGTCTTTTAATCTAGTGATAAAGCCTCCATCTTCTCTTGCCTAAAAGATAAAACTTTAAGATGGCCAAGAATGATGAGGCAGCCAAAATAGTTCATGGTAGAACAGAATATGTGTATTCAGTTATGACATAAATGATTCAGTTTAAATATAAAGGAAATGTAACTTTTCTTATACGTAGTTCAGTGTTATTGAGTAATGAAACAGATAAGAGCAAAAAATATGAAATTGCCTTCCTATATTTTATTAAAAGTAAGATTAACATCCAAGATTCAAGATGGATTTGGAGACTTTCTAAAGGCTGTGGACCTAGGATTTTGTCCTCACCAATAACAGTTTGTCTCTTTGATTACTTCACAAGGTCTTTCTTTTTCTTTTTTAAGATATTTTTATCTTTAGAACACTGAAGGGAAGATGTGCAAATTTCATCTCCTTTACCAGAGATGTTTACCAATCCTGTGTTATTTAAAGGGCAAATGGAACTGTTATGGTGAAAACCTGGAAAGAATGCCAGAGCAAGCACAGTATAGAGAAAACATTTTCACAGGAAATGAGTCCAAGGTTTCTAATTGAATTTGCATGGTCGAATGAACTTGTCTTGCTCCTATTCCAGAAATACAGCCTACCACATCCTGAACTACAGTCCTGCAGAATAGCAGTCAAGTTCCCACATTGGCATTCCACAACTGTGCCCACTCCCTGCCTTCATACCAATGATATTTTTTAATTAAAATGAAGTTTGCGCCTACAGAGCTGAGAAAAAAATTCTGTGTATTTCATTTAGGTAAAATAAAATTGCTTAACCTAAAAAAGAGGGATGTGCCTTAGCTTTTCGCTGAGTGTGTAAGCTGCCAGGGGAAAGAATAGAGCATATTTCTTGACTTGAGGTCATATACCTCAGGGGTTTTCTCATTGGAGCTGAGGAAAAGGTTCGTGAGAAAATTTGTTTAGTTTGCTTTCAGAAGTGTGCTATTAGATGCTGTCCGCATTTCTGGGCACCACTGTAATGGCAATGTCTCTGTCATAGCATTCTCTCACTACAAAGGTGTGACTCTCAACATAGTCCACTGGTGTAAGGGCGATCACTCATCCAATTACAGGGTGGTTTTTAGGACCCTCTCCCCTCTGCAGTCAGTCCCCCAAGGGGGAAGCCATGGAGGACTCCTGAGGAGCTCTCTTGGAAGTGGTATAGTCACCTCTGCCCTCATTCTGTGGGCTAGAACTCAGTTATTAGCCCCACCTAACACCAACGGAGGCTGGGAAATGAAACCTAGCTGCCTGCAGAACAGAAAGGAATTATGATGCGATGAATATAGAGGGGTCCGTTGCATTGTCTACGGTTTGGAATGGAGGATAATCAAGAGAGCAAGACAGTAGCTCCATGGTTGGTCCATTACAGGGAACTCCAGATCTGGGTTGCCTGTTGGGAAGCATGCTCAGTTTTGTATACTTTGAGGACTGTGAGACGAGCCGGCCATCCTCGCCAACCTTGGGCAGCACAGTCTCCAGGAGGTTCAGGCTTTCTACGTAACTGCTCTGTAGCTGGAATTTAACTGAAATTTTTAGCTGAGTCTTGGTTCTAACAGATAGGAAATTCCAAAATGAGGTAATGCAGATCAAGGCACCAGTTTCAAAGGAAAATGAAGAATGGGTTCTATCAACTTAAAAACTTTGTCGGCCACAAAGAAGGCATAAAAGGCCCCCAAGGGAACACTGAGAGAGCTTTGTAAAGATTACTACTTTTTAATGTTGTCTTTCCTGCTGTCATCCCTATGAAGGAGGTCTGTCTACCATCTCCTTTAAAATCTAGCATGACTGAGGCCAGCAGTTCCTTGGGAGTCGGAAGAAGCAGACTGATGGTCAACTCTGAGAGTGTGGAAATGACATTCCATAACTAGTAGCTTGCTTATGTAGCCACAACAAAGGATATGAACACATCTTGCCCCTCAACAGCTTGTTCCGAAAAGGTTGAAAGTGCATCTTAGCCTAGCTGCCCAGAGGCTTGGTACCGTCTTAGCAGAGAAAAGTTGGAGGTGGCCCCAGATTCCTAGGAGAGAAGAGGAAAGCAGCCAGCTGTGTCACTAAAGTACCCAAGTGAAAAGAGCAGAGCATCCAAAGGATTCACAAACGGGACCCCAAAGAGAGGGAACTCTCTATAAATAACAACCGAACTCTCCTCTGGTTCTGTTAGCCCCGAAAAGATCACCCCAGCTCCTCTTCTCTGCCTTCCTGACAACCTGGGAATGAGGCTGCTCACAGGAGGCAATTAGTGAATGGAGAGAGAAGCAATGAGAAACTCAGAAGCCAAGCATGTCTCCATTGCTAAAGACAGCAGTTGTCCTGCTGAGGATGGTGGGGACATGTTAGCTTTGCGTGGTAGCCTGCTGATGAAGACTGAGTGGGGACTATTATTTTCTGGACTGAGACTATGTTTTGTAACCTACTGTGGACACTGAATTTTCCTTAAGTAGAAGTAATCAGAAAAAGCATGGTTTTGCCTGAATTTCCGTTCAAAGAAAAAGCAGAGCTGAACCTTTAGTGACAATGAGAGTCACTTTTTTTTTTATGACTATAGCTTAATGATGCTGATTTGTTCAATGTGATATTTGCACTTGAATCTGAGTTCTCCCAGAAGAAGTGCAAATAAAGTGCTTTAACAAATAAAGAAAAAAAAAGTGGAGTAGAAATGTGCATAGGGAAAGCAGAAGTATCTACCTAAAAGACAGAAGAGATTTGGATTACAGAGATCCAGGATGGGCTGGGGAGCCCAGGTGGCTGATGGAATGCTGTTCCAGGCATTTCTCACAGAACAAACATCGAGGAGCTAGAAAAACACAGCAGATGCATAAAGAATAGCAATTAGTTCCATTTGGTTAGAGCCGAGCATAGAGCAATAACGGAAAATAGGGTGGAAAGTGTGGGCTTCCAGCTTGGGCACATGGCAGAAGACTCACCCGGAACTACAGCAGGGTGTTTGCAGTGCAGGCTGGGGTCAGGGACTGGGCTGCTAATGAGGGCAAGAAGAAACCTCTGGCGCTCAGCTGACCTTCAGGGTAGGTGGTTAAATGTCTGCTTTATGGTGCCCAGTAAAGGCATTAATTTCTATATAGAGCAGATTGGTATCCAAGGAGGAGGTGGATGTGACAAGCAGAGAGTGAGAGTAAGGAGCAATAGGTAGACTCAGCAGGGACGCTTGCAGGTGGCTTGTGTAGTCGGTATGAAGTAGGCTTGGGGGTCAAATGCAGGATAAACTTCCTTCTTTCAGACAGACAAGCACAATAATGAGCCCTCTGGCAAGTGATGGACAATCTATGCTGGGATGAAGTTTGAAATGTGGTCCCAAGTCTCAGAGAAGCGTTCTAGAGGGAAACTGAGGAAGCTGAAGCAGGTGTCCTTGGGCTGCCATCAGTAGGAGTTAGGGGAAGCCTTTGGGTCAGACAGAGCTTAACAGAGTAAACACCCACCCTGTGTGGAATTTGAGTCTGCTGGCCTGGCAGGATTGCAGTCGGGAGAGGGCAAAGCCATTTGTTAGTCTCAAGTCCTCTCTATGGAAAAAGCCCCAGACAGTAGAGATCAAAGGAATAATGGGAAGGAGCTTCACAAGCCCAAGACTTCTGATGTCCTTCCAATGCAATCACTAGCTTCTAGGATGAACAGCACCCCTAAGAGGGAACAAACCTAAGGCCTCACATAGCCACACAATGATGAGAGCTGGTAAGGTGACCTGAGGGATACAGCTCAAACAATGCAAACAGCAGGAACCTTTGCAGGGCATCAGAAAGGAGTGCTGGGAGATGGAAGGTAGACTGCATTGCCAGCTCCACTGACTTACTTCCTATGCCTAAGTTTCTCCATGCATCAAGTGATCTGTTCAAAAATTTGGCCAGTGTGTAAATATACCACATTTTCTACATCCATGCTTCAGTTGAGGGACATCTAGATTGTTTCCAGATTCTGGCTATTACAAATGAAGCTGCTATGAACATAGCTGAGGAAATGTCCTTGTTGTATGGTTTAACTTCTTTCGGATATACACCCAGGAGTGGTATATCTGGATCTTGAGGTAGTACTATTCCTAATTTTCTTAGAAAATGCCAGATTGATTTCCAAAGTATTTGTACAAGGTAACATTCCTGCCAGCAATGGAGGAGGGTTCCCCTTTCTCTACAACCTCTCAGCAATTAAAAACAAGGAAATCATGGAATTTGCAGACAAAGGGTGAGAACTAGAAAAGATCATCCTGAGTGAGGTGACCCAGAAGCAGAAAGACACATATGGTATATACTCACTTATAAGTGGATATTAGCCATATAATATAGGATAAGCACACTACAATCTGTAGTCATAAAGAAGCTAAACAACAAAGAGGACCCTAGGGAAAAGACTGTAACCTCGCTTAGAAGGGTGAACAGGATAGACATCAAAAGTAGAAGACAAGGAACAGGACAGGAGCCTTCCACAGAGGACCTCTGAAAGATTTTACCCACCAGGGTATCAAAGTAGATACTGAGACTCATAGCCAAACTTTGGTCAGAGTGCAGGAAACCTTATGGAAGAAGAGGGAGCTGGAAAGACCTGTTGGAGACAGGATCTCTGCTAGGAGACCAACAGTACCAAAAAACCTGGACCCAAAGGGCCCTGCAGAGACCAATGCTCCAACCAAGGGCCATGCATGGAGAGGACTTAGACCACTTGCTCAGTTTCCAAATGGGCGCCCAAGTAAGGGGAACAGGAGCTCTCTCTGACGTGAACTCAATGGCAGGCTCTTTGATCACCTCCGCCTGTGGGGGTGCAGCCTTGCCAAGCCACAGAGGAAGATGATGCAGCCAGCCCTGGTGAGACTTTACAGGCTAGGGTCAGATAGAAGGGGAGGAGGTTCTCCCCTATCAGTGGACTAGGGAAAGGGCATAGGGGGAGGAAAGGGAGGATGGGTGGGACTGGGAGGAGATGAGGGAGAGAACTACAGCCAGGATACAAAGTGCTTAAATTGTAATAAATAAATAAATAAATAAATAAATAAATAAATAAATAAAATTTAAAAATTGGCCAGATACAAAGGTATTAAAAGACAGACAAACATAAAGCAGTTTGTATCGTCATGAAAAACAAAACAAAACGGGAACAAAACTGAGGTGGGATTCCTCCCTGCTTCCGAAACATGACATACATACAGCCTTTGGCTTAGGATGCCTCAACTTTATGATGATTCAGAGCCATATGCATCTGGCAGAAATCAGCCTGCTAGCGCTGTCTTCGGGGGTTTGGTACTGTGAGCTGAAGCACAGCTGAACCAGGAACCGCCACTCTTGCATCTCTGAGTTTGATCTTGTCCTGGGATAGCTCTGTGTGATCCAGTCTCAATGCTGGTTCTTGTTAAGGACAGAGAACTGCATCTCCCAATCAGCCAGGAGATCCCAGGGGGAAGCCAGTAGTATTCTGCAGTTTACTGCCTTGCTGCAATCCAGCTGTCCCATTATTTGCTAAGCTGGAGGGATTCAATGCGTTTCTATCAGATACTCGCAGTTTCTGCTAGGTTTACCCAAATGTAACCCCAGGAGCCTTTGCATTCACTCTGGACAATTTTTGTACATTTGACATTTTGGTTACTCTTCCAAGGGAAATGAAGTTGTAAATAGAAAATATTCATATGCATGAGCAGGAAGACATAGGGGTGAAGAGCCCATTACAAGACGGGGTGAAAAATAAGCAAAGGGATGTTCTCCAAATAGCAATATTAATCTATTCAGTGTAACAATAAGGAGTATATGCCTCCCTGCATGCCTCTGTGGATATACCCATATTTTTGCTATAGTTGCTGGAATCTAACACAATGAGTAATTCACGTTTGGAAGGACACTTCTATGTCATCAAAAAACGGATAAATTTTGTCCAGAACCCTCTATCATAAAAGAGGCAGAGAGAAAAACATTTTAAAGTTCTGTTCAGAATTATAGTTTTTAAAATGGGAGTTGAGGGCCAGAGATGGCTCGGGGCTTAGAAGTACTTGCCCTCTAGTACTTGGGTTCTAGAGAACCCAAATTTGGTCCCCAGCATACACATGAGGTGGCTTATAACCACTTGTAACTCAGGCATCAAGGGATCTGATGTCGTCCTGGCCTCCATGGGTACCTGCACATATGTAGCATATATTCAGACACACATATGCATAAAAGTTTATTTTAAAATGGGGATATGCTGCAGATATGAGAATTCATTGTAGGAACATTGATTTCCCTATATGTCTTATGTCTATCAAAGTGTTCCTAATACATTAACCATGAAGAATGTCTCAAAGAAAGGGACAGACAGACTAAAACACAAGCAAATGAATAGTCTTCCTGGGAGGCTATGAACTACACACTGATTGTCCAATCTTTTTAGAATGTATTTTTTATTATTATTATTACTGGTTTTTGTAGCCTATTTTTATAAGTTTATATATTTATTCACTTTACATCCCGAACAAAGCCCCTTTCCTCCTCTCTCTCTAGTCCCCCCTCCTACAATCTTCCCCTTTTCCTCCCTCCCCTTATCGTCAGAAAAAGGGAGCCCTGCCCCTGTATCAACCCACTCCAGCACATCAAGTCTCATCAGGATGGAGCGCATCCCCTTCCACTGACACCAGACAAGGGAGCCCGGCTAAAGGAGAAGTGATCCAGAAGCAGGCAACAGAGTCCATGTCAGAGAGAGCCCCCACTCCACGTGCTAGGAGACACAAAGACCAAGCTGCCAATCAGTTACATCTGTGTAGGGGGCCTAGGTCTAGTCCATACATGCTCTTTGGTCAGTACTTCATAGTGATTATAATACAGAATATAAGTCTCCTTACTGTAGAGTCTCACCTGGTTGTTTGCAAAGGCCTACAACAGTGGCTGAGGGTTTAACTAGTCCCATGTCCCAGCAGCAATAAACTTCAGAAATATTGACTCATAATGTAGCTGAACTGCGCACATTATTCACAGAGCTTGTTCTTTTTGACTGTCCATGAGAATCTAAGCCTACCCTAAAGATCGAAACATCAGAAACATTGCAAAGATTTTCCATTGTTCCATAATCTCTGGGATAATTGTGCAAAGTAGAACATCAAATAAGCTGTAAATGGTGAAGACATCAAAAATAAGATAGTCTCAAGCTGGATATGGTCGTGCACCCATATCCAACACTAAGGAGGGGGAGGAGTGTGGGTTTCAGGCCATCCTGGATTACACAGCAAGACCGAAACCAGGGAAATAAACTAGTAAAATGGCAGTAAGATAATGCCTTTCAAGGGGATAGTATTTATGTAACATAAATGTTAACATGTTTATTTTAAACACAGCATAGAATCCCATTTGAGAGAGCATTTATAATCATTAATCCATTTTCAAAACAACAACAAAAAAAAAACATTCCTGGCATCATCATCACTGTAGTGCAGGTGCCAAGGTGCCTGAGATGGCAGAAACTCCAATTGCCGTCTCTGCTACCAGCAGGACCTCCACTGTAGGCACCTAGCCATGGCAATGGCTGAATCCCATAGCGACAAAATGCCTGCAGGTAGGTGTGGTGTCACCAGCTGCCTGGGCTTGTGGCAGAGCCTCCCTGAGCCTCAGGAGAACCTCTCTGAGCAGACTGACAGTTTACAGACAGCATTTCCCTGTGCCTCACCAACTCTTCTTTGGAAGATCACACAATATTTGAGCAATGCTATTTTTCTGGAGACTCCTGGCCTCATAAGGTTGGCAAAGAGCCAGAGATATCTTGCCCAAACTTTGTTTTTAAACCGCTGTGACCTGAGTTTATCTATTTGCATGCATTTTAGAAGTGGAGCCAAGTTGCATTATTACATAAACCATTACAAGCCATTCACAATTCGACCAGGCTATGCTAAGCCCAAATTTAAATACAGTAAAAAATGAGGTTGTATTTGGAAAGTTCCAGAATGACAAATACCGCATTCATCCTAAACATAAAGAAGTAAGACCTAATTGTCTGTTCATTCTCTTTTCAACTGACACCATCATTAAAAACCCCCTCTTCTTACCCAGTCTTAAAAACAAAAGAGTTGGGGTTGATATCTGTGCGCAGGATCTTCTTTTGGTTTAAATTATTATGAACTTATAATGCATGGCTATGTAGTTTTTAAAAGCAGAAAGGAATTCAGAAAACCCGCAGACGCTGCAAACGAAGAGCAATAGAAAGTCATGTGTCCACCTCGGCGTGGCTTTCACCTGCATTGCTGCTGTGCTGGCTTTGAATTTTGCTTTTTCATTTTATTTTTCTGAGACAGGGTCTCACCGTGTAGACAAGGCTGGACCTAAATTTGTAACCTTCCCACCTTCACCTCCCAGGTGCTGAGATTATGGACATATATGCCCTGGGGTTTATTTTTCTAACATACCTGGTAAAACATATAATCATACTACTTTTAATGAAATATTTTCATGTTATAAACTGTTTATGACATAATGTTAATGATTGTATAGCTTTTCTTATAATGGATGGTATTCCCTGGTTACTTAGCCAGTTA
The DNA here is from genome assembly GCA_028658305.1 of Pachyuromys duprasi. NCBI lineage: Eukaryota > Metazoa > Chordata > Mammalia > Rodentia > Muridae > Pachyuromys > Pachyuromys duprasi. Next base: position 16,493,977 of record CM053760.1, on the reverse strand, counting down.
CCTGCGGTTCTAGATGTATGCCTCTCCTATTTGCATAAATTACACCGTTCATTGATGAACAGCCCTCTCCCCACATTTGGACTTAGCTTTTTTAATATGTTCCTAGAATTGTCATAAATTAAAATGGGATTAGCTTTCTAAGAAACTTCTCATATATTATAAATTCAGTTTCTAAAGGTGTTTTAAACTGCCATAGTTTTATACCATAAGCCCTAATGCCATAATATTTTATGCTGATTAATGATTTTCTTAGTTGTTCATGAGGAAAGAAATGCTAGTGTATGTCCTTTTTCTGTCTATTTGTGCAAGAGCCAGATGTTTCCCTAAAATCTATATGGCCACTGTCACTATCTAAATTTTTGGCCCATTTGTAGACTTTTGCAAAATATTTCTTTTGTTTTCCCTTCATTTATTTTTCTGTATGAGTTTTTCTACTTTTAACATACCAAATAATCACTTTTTTATTAATTACACTTTATTCACTTTATATCCCCCCTATAGCGCCCTCCCTCCTCCCCTCCCAAGCCCCCCCTTCTTCCTCCTTCTCTATACATGCCCCTCCCCAAGTCCACTGATAGGGGAGGTCTTCTTTTCCTTCCTTCTGATCCTAGTCTATCAGCTCTCATCAGGAGTGGCTGCATTGTCTTCCTCTGTAGCCTGGTAAGGCTGCTTCCCCCTCAGGGTGAGGTGGTCAAAGAGCAGGACAATCAGTTCATGTCAGAGACAGTCCCTCTTCCCATTACTATGGAACCCACTTGGACACTGAATTGCCATGGGCTACATCTGTGCAGGGGTTCTAGGTTATCTCCATGCTTGGCACTTGGTTGGAATATCAGTCTCAGGAAATACCCCTGTGCTCAGGTTTTTTGGTTCTGTTGCTCTTCTTGTGGAGTTCCTGTCCTCTCCAGATGTTACTATTTCCCATTTCTTTCATAAGATTCCCTGCACTCTGCCCAATGGTTGGGCGTCTGCTTTGATGCCCTGCAGGGCAGAGCCTTTCAGAGGCCCTCTGTGGCAGGCTCCTACCTTGTTCCCTGTTTTCTCCTTCTTCTGATGTCCATCCTCTTTGCCTTTCTGGATGGGGATTGAGCATTTTAGCCAGAGTCCTCACTCTTGACTTGTTTCTTTAGGTGCACAGATTTTAGTAGGTTTATCCTATAGTATATGTCTATATGAGTGAATATATACCATGTGTGTCTTTCTGCTTCTGGAATAGCTCACTCAGGATGATCTTTTCTAGTTCCCACCACTTACCTGCAAATTTCATGATTTCTTTGTTTTTTATTGCTGAGTAATATTCCATTGTGTAGATGTACCACGATGTCTGTATCCATTCCTCAGTTGAGGGGCATCTGGTTGTTTCTAGCTTCTGGCTATTACAAATAAAGCTGCTACAAACATGGTTGAGCAAATGTCCTTATTGTGTACTTGAGCCTCTTTTGGATATATGCCTAGGAGTGGTATAGCTGGATCTTGAGGAAGAGCTATTCCTAATTGTCTGAGAAAGTGCCAGATTGTACAAGTTTACATTCCCACCAGCAGTGGAGGAGAGTTCCCCTTTCTCCACAACCTCTCCAGCATGTGTTGTCACTTGAGTTTTTGATCTTAGCCATTCTGATGGGTGTAAGATAAAATCTCAGAGTCGTTTTGATTTGCATTTCCCTGGTGACTAAGGATATTGAGCATTTCTTTAAGTGTTTCTCCACCATTCAATATTCCTCTGTTGAGAATTCTCTGTACCCCATTTTTTAATTGGGGTAATTAATTCTCTGTACCCCATTTTAATTTTTAATTTGGTTTGTTGGTGTTTAACTTCTTGAGTTCTTTATGTATCCTGGATACCTAGGGTTGGTGAAGATCCTTTCCCAATCTGCAGGCTATTGTTTTGTTATGTTGACAGTGTCCTTTGCTTTACAGGAGCTTTTCTTTTTCATAAGGTCCCATTTATTAATTATTGATCTTAGAGCCTGTGCTGTTGGTGTTCTATTCAGGAAGTTATCTCCTGTGCCAATGAGTTCAAGGCTCTTCCCTACTTTTTCTTCTAACAGATTTAGTGTGTCTGATTTTATGTTGAGGTCTTTGATTCACTTTGACTTTAGTTTGATGCAGGGCAACAAATATGGATCTATTTAATTTTTTATTTGTAGATATCCAGTTAGACCAGCTCCATTTTTTTTGAAGATGCTGTCTATTTTCCATTGATTGGTTTTGGCTTCCTTGTCGAAAGTCAAGAGTCTGTAGGTGTGTGGGTTTATTTCTGGGTCTCCGATTTGATTCCCTTGATCCACCAATCTGTTTCTATGCTAGTACCATGCAGTTGTTATTACTGTTGCTCTATAGTACAGCTTGAGATCAGGGATGGAGATACCTCCAGAAGATCTTTTATTGTAGAGGATTGTTTAAGCTATTCTGGATTTTTTGTTTTTCCATATGAATTTGAGAATTGTTCTTTCAAGGTCTGTAAAGAATTGTATTGGTATTTTGAAGGGAATTGTATGGAATCTGTAGATTGATTTGGTAGGATGGACATTTTTACTATATTAATCTTACTGAGCCATGAGCATGGGAGATCTTTTCATCTTCGGATATCTTTTTCAGTTTCTTTCTTCTCTATCATTCTTGATGTGAGTTTCTGAGTTCTGTCCCCAGCATACACACACATACACAATTGCTCACCACAGGTCTTAAAGGCTTTAAGCTACCTCAGCTAATGTATTGGCTTATCCATTGTCTGACTATAGAATCAAGGAACTTGTATGATTTATTTTTGTTGCATAAGTTTACTAAGAGGCTCATATAAGATAATGTGTATATGTTACTAAAGATAGTGTTTGACATCTAGTAAGCAATTGATGAAAGCAAGCTCTTCTGTATCACAAGGATTAATCACATTATCTCCTTTCCTACTTGGATATCTCATTTCTATGGCATGTTTTATGCACTATCTAGAATTTCTAAAACAATTTTAATGGTAGTACACAGCCTTATGAAGAGCAAGCAAAGATGCCCTATGCCTTCCATTTAATGCAACTATTAAAACCCTAGACAGAATGAACACAGTAGCTTTTGAAGACTAAAAGTTCCTCTGGATGGAGCATCAGAATCCAAATCTGCCATCAAAATGGCAGGAGTTTATTTAGTTTGTTAGCACCAACATTTCTTCACCTGAACTCAGCATGGATTGCAAATGGGAAGTGAGCATTAGTGCGTGAAGGCTGCTGATATTACAAGTCCAGTATTCCTGGTCAAACAACACGAAAAGAGTTAGGTTTGTCTTTTATTTGTTTTTGGTTCCTTTATCTTATCATGTAGCACATGCTGGCTCCAAATACACAGTATTCCATACGCACACATGTACATACACATGTACATGTATGTATATATCACACATATATACATACATACATTTACATATGTACATGTGTGTTAGTGCCTGTGTATGAATTGTGTATGTAGAGCTTTCCAAGTGTTGAAATAACAGGCCTGTCCCACTGTGTCCAAACTGAAGTGAGTTTCTTAATGCTCAGAGAAAACATTTCTCTTTTTTCCTGTCTATTTTTCCATATTCTTGGATTCAAGCCCCCAAATAGTCTCATGGTGGCGAGAATAGCAATGGAGACAAGAATCCAAAACTGAAGAGAAAATGATTTTCCCTGGGGAAAGGAACGGTGACTATAAGTCTGTGGGACAAGTACCTATCTGCCTGTTAGTTTTGCTCATTCTGTCTTCCCACTACTTACTCCTGATCAGGATCATCTAGGCAAGTATGCTCTAGCAGGACAAAGTCCTGGTTTTCTTGGGATGCTTCGGGGAACTAGAAAGTTCTATGTCCAGAGATAGTGCAGAGAAAGATCTTAGAAAAACAGCTACTCCAAGTTCATGAACTCCTGGGATCACCCTCTAATTATATGTACAGAATTCTAACCATATATAAAGCACATCGGCCATAGAGAATTGAACTATTTTAAAAGATAACCACAGCAGAGCCATAGAAGACATATGAAAGTACAGCTGTCCATAAAAAACCTGTAACCTATAAGAAAGGGTAGAAAAGAAGGTGGGACATCCAGTAGGCAGAATGGATTCTGGGACAGAGCAGGTATGGAAAATTCATCTGGGAAGATGTGAGGAGGACAGACACATGGACTTGAGCAGAGATAACCATCCATGTGGCAGAATGCACATTAGTATAAATGGTATTTTTAAGTGAGGAGCTAGTCAGAGAAGAGCCTAGCTATGTGGCCTAGGTATTTGTAAATATGTTTATATGAGTCGTTATTCCGGGAGCTTGGGGCTGGGAGGAAAAAAACACACCCTACTAAAAGGGCCTAATGGCTTCTAACTTATCTAAGAAAACATGA
>CM053760.1:16472587-16489116 GCA_028658305.1 Pachyuromys duprasi | reverse complement strand
CAAGCTGTTCCAAACATCCCCAAAGATTTTTTAAAAGGAAAAACCCTTGCACCAATTACATTTAGTAGAGTTTATTTGAACAAAGAAAAATAAAAAGCAAAAGCCACAGCCTACACACTGAACAGCTCCCCCAAACCAAAGCAAGTTCTGAAAAATGTAACCAACACTCAGGTCAGACAGTGGCTGTAGGAAAGTGGGGGGAAAGGTGTGGCAAACCACTGGACTGCAGTCTAGTCAAGCCACAGTCAGCCGAACCAGTCTTAACTGGTTCGAAGCTGACTGCTTCGTTAGTTCGTTAGGGAGGCAGTCTGCAACAGCCAGTGCAAGCACACTGCCAGAGGTTAAACTCTGCAATACTCAGGCTCTGGGGGCCAGAGGTGGGTCACCAGTCCAAACCTCTTGCCTCACACAAAATTTTATTTTACTTTTAGCAAGTTAATGATATAAGGAGTCTTAAGTTAAGTTTATAGATTGTGAGAGAAGGGCCGCTCCCAATCTGATTAGCTGTGGCTGCTTAGGGGAGACTAGATGACTCAAGAGTTCTTAAAGTGGTATTGACATGGAAGTGGACAGGAACAGAGGTCACAGAAGAACCAGACAAGGAATGAAACGGACAAAGGCGGTGCTGCTCTCATACAGACCGGGGGACAGAAAGGGACTGTCAGCCTTACACGCTGGAGATTTTGTCAAGAAGCCAGCCTGCCCTGTCTGATTTGAACGAGAATTATTACTGAGGAATGTTGCCATTGTCGTTTCGATTTTATAGCAATTACTTTAAAAAAAAATCTGAGGGCTCTCCTTGATACTAAAAAGCCATAATATATATCAGGAAAAGAAAAGGAATTTGCTAGCAGTGCCAAAGACCCAAACTGCAATGACCCGCAGCAGAGAAAAACATCAAGAGTTTTCTTACAGCATTGAGACGTAGGTCAGAGAGAACACATAGCAGTGAGCGGTCTGCGGTTCTCTCTAGTAGACACTGTGAGAAGAAGAATCCCCCACCACCAGCGCCCCAGCTGAAGGAAGTTCAAACAAGAGAAATTGGAGGGGAGAGCCATCCGAGCATGGAAGTGACACAGGACAGGCTAGCCTGTCCGGATGCAGCTGCGGGAAGCTCTGCAACCTGTGTCTGTGTCCTCCACACTTGAGCCTCACGAACTGCGGAGTCCCCTCTGTTTCTGCTGACTCTGCAGCGGGAACGTACTAATCAACCAACCTTCCCAAAGTGCCCCAGATTCAGTCTCACCCTGGTTCAGCCATCACTTCTGAGAAGGATGGCCCTGGTGGCATGCCTCTTCTCTTCCTATGGGGCAACACAACCTGCAAGCTGGCGCTGACAGCCGACGTGATCCGTGCTGCCAAACGGCTAACTTAGAGAATTGCTGGTCTCTTTCGAGGGGTGTTCTGGGCAGGGCAGGCTTTCCACCAGTCAAGAGATTCTCAGTCAACTTAAGGATGACATGACATTAGGAAAACTAGCTGTGAAATTGAATTTAAAATATGCTCAGGACAGAAATGCAAGAATAAAAAGAACCCACCAGAAAAGAGAATAATACATGTTGTTTTTTTAAGCTTTTTGCTTTTATTCATCCACTCCAATTTTGAAGTGTTTTTTTTTTTCAGTATCAAGGGCTCAATTTTCAAAGTTTTATTCTCATTTTGCCTATCATCTAAGATATGTTAGTAATTCAGAAAACTTTAATGGATTAATATTTTTAAAACTGAGCAAAAAAAGTATTTGCTTAACATTTCTTTAATGTAAACCAAGAGTCTAAGGAAGAATTAATACAGGTGAGTCTCACTAAGAGTCAAATGGTTTAGTTTTAAAATCATTGCATTTCTTTTGTGTGTGCACATGTGTATACGTGAAGGTGCACAAATATGACAGCTTTGTAGAAGTCAGTTTTCTCCTTCTGCCCTGAGGGCTTTGGGGACCAAACTCAGGTCATGGTTTGGCAGCATGGATGTTGACTTCTTGAGCCATCTCACCAGGTTAGGATGTGCATTTCAGTATGTTAAACAACCACACTCCCGTGGTTGTCTGCAAAGAGAACAGCAGCAACAGTTATGGACTTAACATGTGAGTGTAAATTCCCACAGGGAAAGCAATTCAAGTATGATTTTTTTATAGTAAGAAATGAGGACACGCTGGTGAAGGACCACCAACGTAGAGCAGGATGTGTAAGCAGTGTCCTTGGTGAACAGATAGGAAGGACATGGTGTCTTTCAAAAAGAATGCCTTTTATAGATACGGCTTGAAATGGCAGGATTTGGAACACAATAGCAAATCTATTATCTTGAAGACAGTTTCCTATGGAGTGTCTATTTTTAGGTGCTTTATGCTTACTTCTTCCTTAGGTTCTCCTAGCCTGCCTTTCAGGGAACCAGGTCTTCAGTGTATCTGCTGTCACTTAGAGCCCCACCTCTCTCTTTTCTTGCTCAGATTCTTTACCATGTCTGTGTCCTGCTTCTCATCGAACCAAAGTCACTTCCAGCAGATACAATGGGTTTGTAAACAGGAAACTTATTTGAGTTAATGATTATCGTTTTATTTCAGTTTTCATTAGAGATCAAAGAATTCTTTGGAATTTGATGCAGTATGAGATTGAAATTTTAGATTGCTCTATTTGAAGAAGCACAGAGGAAGAATGTGGGTATGGCTCCATGCACACTGAGTCTGATCCCAAGAGACTATGTCTAAGTAGCACCTGTAGCAATTACATGGACAAGTCTGGGCTCCTCAGAAATCAGAATTACAAGTGTAAGCAGCTTGGTCAAGAACAACATAGTATGTTCTTCCGAGTCCTAGTCATTGTGATTTCCCCTACTCACATCTAGATGTTGAGTGTGGTAACTATAGTGAGATGCTAAAATTATAAAACTAAGCAAGTACACATACATGAGCACATAGCTGTTTCTTAAGAGTTACTCTGGCAATCATTATAGAAGAAATATTTGTTTTCTATCAAAGCAGGTTAATGTTTTATTATTTATCACTATACTAGTGTTTTAACATATTTATCACCAGATAAAATTAGCCTTGCTGGAAAAATACCTGTGTTTTCTTGTTATCTTCACATAAGACATTAAAATCAACACTTTGGAATGTGGCTGACCTCAGGGCAAATACTGACCCAGTCATTTAAGAGCGCCCCCTGTAGGCAATCACCTTTACTTTGTCTCTGCAGTGTAGTTGTAAAATGAAGCTACCAACAGGGCTGGATGAATTCTATTACCAAATGTGTAACAACTGTTACCACAGTATTAACACATCTCTCTTTTGCTGATAATACATGTGTTTAATCCAAGCAGTTGGGAGGTAGAGGCAGGAGAATCCTGAGTTCCAGGTCTCATTTCTGTGATAATAACAAGCTGGAAGTCATCCTATCTCAAACGCAACAGCAACTTACAACAACAACAAAAACCAAAACAACAACAACAGCAAATCCTTATCAGTAAAAGCTAGCAGTTTAAAAGTAGACTGTGCTGATTTATGCGCAATCAATTAGTTGCATTCAGAGATCATTGCCAACATGTACAAAACCTGGGGAAATGGACTAAATATTATTATTGATACAAAAGCTAGAAGTTGAAAAAAAGGTAAAATCACAAAAACACATTGACAAAGGCAAAGCCTAAATAAACATGAAGTGTTAACTGGGGAACCAACATTTGTCTGCTGGCCTCCTAATACACTATTTCACTGACAAAGGAGAGCCTGCACATAGTAAGGTTGCCTATCACTCGTCACATTTGCAGGGTTTCCATCAAGAAAGTTGTGCTGAACAGGGAGCTAAGTAAATAGCTCCTGTACATATTTTTGTTTATTTGTATTTATGACTTTAGCTTATAATCAAGAGAAGCTTATTTCTCTTGTTCTAGGACCCTGGAGGCTGTCAAGTCCAAGGTCAGGGTGCTAGCCAGGTGGGATTCTACTGAGGGCCTTCTTTCAAGTTACAGATAGTCCATAGATTGACCTATGGTCATACAGAAGGAAGAGGTGATAAAATGGGGCCTCTGTAAGAAAAACAATTTTTTTAGCACCTCCACAAGTATTTGGTAGTTAGAAGAAAACCCAGATGTTGCCTATTTTCACTTATGAACCAATTATAAGTTATATAAATTCTGTGAAGAAAATCTGACTTTATCAAAGCCTTCTTTTCAAAAATGAGGCAGGTATGGTGGCCCACGCCTTTAATTTTAGCATTTGTGAGGCAGAGGGAGGCAGATCTCGGAGTTCAAGGATAACCTGGTCTACAAGAGCAAATTCCAGGACAGTCAGGGCTACACAGAGAAAGTATGTCTTTAAAAACAAAAACAAACAGCCAAGCAAACAAAATGATAAGTAGCTTCCGTTTCCCTCCACAGGACCCATTAGTCCTAAGGAAATTGAGTCCTTAACTGGATGCATTATTATGCATTAAGCCATTATTACTCCCCTGATTGACATGTCCAGCAAGGAGGATGCAACAGGCTCCGGCTTTGCCTGCTCAACACTGGTGGGAGGGATCACCAACGTCCACCTCCAAAATGGCCCTCAACCCCAGGTCCCAAAAGTGGAAGGAAAAAAGTCTTAAAACAAAGTCTCAGGAGGCAGAGATGGAAGGATCTCTCTGAGTTCCATGCCAACCATTGCTGCATAGTTTGGCCCTGTTTCAAAAACAAATGTGCCAAAATGAAAGGTGCTTGGGAATCACTTGATGTATCTCACCCTCTGGATATAGGGAGGTCTTCTCAAGATTGCACTCTGTTGCTTGCAAACTTCAGTGCATCTGAAAACAACCCAGAAACCTGATTTGGTTCTGTTGTTGCTGCTGCATGATGCTGGGAGCTTGAGTGTAACAGTGTACATGTGGAAGTCATGGGACAGTTCTGTGAAGCCAGTCTCTTCCCCCTTTACATGGATCCCAGGCTGAGCCATCTCACAGGTAACCAAAGAAAAGGCAAGTGTATATACATCCTCAGAGATCCTGACTCCAAATCAAAATTGAAGTGACATGGTCTTGGTGAGGCCCCAGGATTTATAGCAGTCATTACTCCCCCTGTTGTTCTGGGATTCAAGGGTAACAGCTTCTGCTGGTGAATATGGAGCAAGCTGCTCATTTCTACCAGATCAGACAAGCACATGGCCTTCTTTTGATAATTTGAAATGTTCATATTTTTTGCAGTTTCATGGGAATAAGAAAAGGTGAAGAGCATATTATCACTATTTCCCTAAACATATTTTGTACTGTGGGGAAAGAAAATTTTATATGCTTTGTAGTGGCCCTGCATAGGGAACCTGTCCTGACTGAAATCACTACCATGAGATTTTTGAACAGTAAAGTTAGTATATTTGAGTTTTAATGGTGGTGTTGTCCAGTAGATTGGCTGTGTCTAAACAGCAGGAAAACGGCCATCACACCCAAGATCGATGGTGAGTAAAACCATCTAGTCATTTGAAAAGGACGTTTTTGTTCTGTGCTTAAATTTTCATTTTCAATTCTGTGGTTTAAAAACATAAAAATAAAAGCTATTAAATTTAATATGTGTGTTCCCATATGTGGTGTGGCCGCAGGGGAGTAATTGACCAGACTAGGAGGAAGAAGGCCCTAAATTCCATCCCCAGCACAGCAAAGGGCCACAAAAACGGATGTGTAGGCCAGGAATAGTGGTGCTTGCTTTATACCAGCAGAGTTAGGCAGATTACTGTGAGTTCAAGGCCAGCCTGGTCTACACAGTAAGTTTTAGGATAGCCAGGGCTCCATTGTGAGTCCCTGTCTCAAGAAATGAAAAGAGGAAGGGAGGGTGTGTGTATGTGTGTGTGTTTAAACACACAAATATATGTTTAAATATTATTTGGGCTACAAAGTGAGACTCAGCCTCAAAAAGTGATATTTTAAATATTAAACAGTCACTTTTGAGCATATAAATCCAAAAGAGCTGAAGAATTTTTTCCATATTTCCTAAAAATAAGTTGCCTTTGCATAAAAACCATATATGGAATATTTATCCCTCAAGGAGATTTTTCTTTTGCTTTCTGGCTTTAAATTTCTGAAGCTATTTTGCATTCTTAATGATAGCATTCATTCCTATGAATAGATTTTGCATTTTTTTCTCTGCAAACATTTGAACTTGGGTGTACAGAGCACTTGTGTGGTACTGTGCAGAAACACGGGTGCTGATCCTTCACATTTAAACAGGGAGCTTGGGCTTGTGTTTTTTGAATTAAAAGGGGGAAAATAAATTCAAAAGTATCTTCTCACTTGCTTACACTTAGTTATTCTGAGAAACAATGTCAACTATTTTTCATATGAACATATTTCTTTATTTCCATAGCATGATCACTCCTGGCCTTCAGACCTTACTCCATTCTGAGTATGTTAGACAGTTTTAACTGCTTTTAAATAGTTTAACAGAAACTCCAGCAAGGTTCTTGTTTTGGACAGATAACTTTGTCCAGTATAAAGTGAGAATCTGGAGCTCTGCACAGACTCTCCTTTCATGTACAGCCGTAGGAAAAGCTTCCTGGACTTTACAGAATACAGCTTGCATGATCTGATACCCAAGGCAGCTTGTAAGGGGAGTTTTTCTTCATCAAACCCAGGATTTCAACTTGAGAAAATCGAAGGAGCTTGTTTAGAAAGCAAGCATTGAATTTTGTGTATGCTCATTTGAAGCATCTGATGATAAGAGAAAATTATGGATGAATTTTCACTTTTAATAGTTGTAAAAGATACTCTAAAATTTTCTCCAATGCCTATAAACATTCTATAGGCAGCAGCAAGGTTTTGTTATTCAATGTGTCTTTATGTATGTAGGAGAGCGCTAACACAGAGGACTGATTTCAGGGTGGTCAGGTCTTAACATTCACATCTCCAGGGACAGGCGATATTTAATTGATCTGGAGAAAGTTGCCTACCCAAGGGAGCCAGGAAGGAAAAGGCTATTTCACAGCCATCTTTTGGTCCCAATGCTTTCACAGATTATTCCTCTCTTTCTTCTACTCTTTCAGTTTTGGGCTCTTTGATGCCAGGGTTAGAAAGAAAGGCTAAAGACGGCTAATTGGTTAGGCAAAAAAACAATCAAACAACAACAACAACAAAAAAAAAAAAAAAATGGCCGGCTGTAGATCAGTATCCGGTATAGTTGATGGGGGTCCCTACACGTAGGGCTTTTCTACTTCCAAACTTGGACTCCCAGTATCTTTCTGGTTGTATGGCTTTATTCTCAGCAGCTGAATGATTAATGAACTGAAGTAGGCAATCCTAGATAATCCCAGTTCATGTCTGAGATGAAAAGGTATGTTCTCCAAAGCTACCAGTAATAAGACCAGCTTGAGGGTAGGACTTGGAAGGTACGAGAGGGGCTCAGACTGGGCCTCAAGAAGAGAAAACTGGGGGGCAGACACATGTGCCAAGAGCTGGGCACAGAAGGACACCGTGGCTGAAGCAGCAAGGCACATGTGAGGCGCTGGCTTGGACTAAATACGATGGCACACGTCCTCGCTCTGCTGTTTATTTACTTTTTGATGGGAGATGGGATTGGGAAAAGCTTACCTAACAGACTACTCTAATGCTACAGTAGTCCAGGCTACTCTGTTTGAGTTTTACATGTTTTGTCTCTCTGACTTGTTATCAAACCTTAGAATTAGAAGCTCTGCATCAAGAGTAACAAGAGTGAGGACATGAAAAGAGCTGGTGTGCTGGCAGCCACTGACAGTCCAAGTACATGAAAGACTGCGCAGGGGAAGACAGTAGGATCTGGCCCGCCCGGGCTAAAAAATAGACCCTGGTTAAAGGAGGGGCAGGGGAGATGGAAGGAGAGGAATGAAAAAGGGTCAAAACTGAAACTTAGAGAAGGGATTTTTGTGGAGTTCCTACATTGACCACTAATAGGTACAAAGCATACTTCTTCAATCAGGTTCTGTGACTGTTGCTGGAAGCATGTCCCAAGGACACACTGGAAGGACATACAATGTACCATAAAGAGTCAAAGAATGTGTGTGTTTTGTGCATGTGTGTGCATGCTCCCGTGCATGTGCATGTATGTTTGTGTACGTGTTTGTCTCTGTGTGTGTTAATGTGTATGTGTGTGACTGGGTAGGCAGGGGTGTCTCTGTGTCTGTGTGTATGTGTACATGAGTGAGAACTAATACATAAGAATTTAGGAAGATTTAGTAGAGGTTGGCTATCTGGTGAACAAAAAGTATGCCCTCCTCCCTCTAAATTCCTTCACCAGTTGTACTGAGTGTAACCCTAAAGGGCTCTCACTGTGCGCATTAACCATACCCCCCAAAACTCCACGGATCCAGAAGGACTCAACCTGCTCCCCTAATTTTATCTGTTAGGGAACTACAGACCAGAAGAGATGTGTATGAGCTTAGTCATACACATAACCGGCAGTGACAATATTAAGACTTGAATTTAACCTGATTGCAAATCACATGTTAATTCCACACTAACCCCGACTGTGAAATTCAATGTTCAAGTGTCTAATCACTCTCGGTATTTAATGTATGGTCTTATCCCCGTGAGTATGCTTTGATTGGTGTGTATTTTCTATAATGCTTAGGTTGCAAATGGTAGTGGGAGCAGTGAAAGGGAAAGACCCTTATTGTGAGCACCAGATAGAGAAGCGTGCCCGTCCCAGCCGGTGTTCTTCCCTTTTCATTCACTGCCTAAGTACTCAGTCTTGGAAAAGCCTGCCCACGTGAATCAGTATGTAAAATATTTGCCATATGTCCAAGTTGAGTTAATGACTTACAAAATGCTGTCTTTTGCGAAGTAATAGTCCCTGTCCCTTCAGCAGGAAGCACACAGAAGCAGGGACAGCTTGAGGAGTGGTGAAGATTGTCATGGCTGTGGGATGTCTAATCCCCTTTATATCCTGCACAGAATTCTAAGGCCAAACTCATTACACCCTTTCATCTATTGTCCAATACTTGAACACACTGGACTGTCTTGTCCCCTCTGGTCCCTGAGATAAAACCAAAGTTCTCTTTTTAAAGAAAGATGGTATTGATTTATTTTCAAACCAGTGCTAAATCTTTTAACAAGGAAAGGAGTCTTGGAGGTTAGATTTTGGTTCTCATTAAGAGCAAACTGTTCCTAGAATTGTGGAATGCTAGCAAAATTCTTTAATAATGTATAAATAAATCTCAAGTGACTAATGGAGAAAGGGAACAAATGTCATTCACTCCATAATTAAGAATAAATCTAATGACAGTTATGACAAAAAAAAACTTTTTTTGAATGTCTACAAGGCAGACGTATCCTGAAGAGAGCCTGCTGGGTGTAAATCCATAGTTCTTGAGCTTCAAGGCCTACTGTTGACTCCTGAACTGTTAGCCATAAGTCAGTCTGCTCCTCCAGGGTCGTTTATTCTTTCTGCTATGAAGTCTGGCTGTGGGGCTGTCTGGTTCAGTCGGGTAGATTGGCTACAGCTGTCTTAGAAGCCAACTTCCCCTTATACAACAGTGAGAGTTGCAAATTCCTACCCTCTAGGATTCACCAACAGCTGAAACAGCAGCCAGGAAAGGGTTCATTTATGCTTTTGGAGGTAACAATGCCATTTGTGGTCACTTGTATCTGGAATCTCATTCCTCATTTTTCTAGAAACATAGCTCTAAACACTGGAAGTAATTCAAACACATGTTATGCTTCCATGGTTCTCCATTCCAAACTTAAAGCTTTATTCATTATATCTAACTCAATTTTACTTCACCTTGGCTTTACAACTAAAGTAATATAAACCAACACATATGTGGGCACACATACAGAATTTATAGGGATGAAGAAGTCTCATTAGAACCTAACCGAGACTGCAAAGGATTGTATATACTACACTGGCCTGCATATTATTCTTCCAACTTCTTTTGCTTCATCTAAGTTTTCCATGCTAAGTGTGGAGCCCAGGGCTTCCTGTGTGATAGGCAAGTCCTCTACCATGGAACTATATCTTCAGACATGTCTCATTAAATGTATTTTTATCCGAACACAGGAAAAGAAGGACCTGGGCTTTGGAAGCAGCTGAGCTATGTGTTAGTCACAGGCTTGTGACTTCACAATGGCATGACACAAAACTTCCTGTTTAGGGCTTAGTTTTGTCCTGAACATATTCCCTACTTCCTGGCTTACTGGCAGGATTAGGTGAAATAATATTAAAATGCTTGGTATTTTGGTTAATGATGGAATTTATATGACATAGTAACAGTCAGATTCCTAGAGAGAAAGTAAACCGGCAGCGGCCATGGGCTAGGGGTAGGGAGTGGAAAGTTCATGTTTAACATATCTAGAGTTTCCGTTTCTACAGGAGCTGAAGAACTCTGCAGCTGAAGGACAAAGTCAGATAAACAACAATGTGGGTGCTGAGCTGCATGCTTGGAAATAGATGCCAACACACAACAAACTCATGGCATCTGTGGACAATGTTGGTCGCGTAATGCTGAGTCAGGTTTTTCGGTCTGTCTGTTTCTTTTTAACCTTACAGGCCCTTTGTGTATTGTGGCTTCTGGTTTTTAGCTCTTATGGATTCCCACATGTGCAAATGTGTGTCTCCTCATCTATATGTGTTTCTTGCACTTTTGCTTTGGCTCTGTTTCTTCTGTTTGTTTTGACCTATTCCAATTTGTTTGCTTTTGTTTTATCTTATTACATTGTATTGTATGTTATTATTATTCTTTAGATGCTGTTTGTTTCTTAAGGAGAGACAAAAAGATTGTAGATCTGGATGGGAGAGGACATGGGAGAAGTAGGTGGAGGAGAACTGTTAATCAGAATATATATAATGTATCACTGATTTTCAAAAAAAAATTATTTTCAAGAAAAGAAAAAAATTATTACAATGGTAAATTTTCTGGTATGTGTGTTTTCTTATTGTAATAATAATGACAACACAGTGCTTAATTGTGCTAATAACTGGGCCTCTGTTTCTCATCTAACTTCTTGCCCCTGACAGCAGAGATCTGATCAGAGTTTACATGACTCTCAAGAAAGTAGGCTGCTCTTATAGATCCACACGATCCTAAGCGGTGGGACTGGACTCAATATTTAGCCATATAACCAGATCATCAGCCTGATACACACTTTGAGAAAATGGGTGTAGAGGCTCTCACTCATCTGACTGGATTGCAAATCAGCAAGTGAGCTGTAATCAAACACCAGAAGTGCTATGTTCTGCTGCCATTTGCTGGCCTTGAAACCTTGGACATGTGCTGTCTTTGGTTATCACATGGGTGCTCTGTGGCCTTACATGGGGCAGGGGACAGCTGTACTCCAATGATAGTTAAGGGTTCTGGATATGAAATAGCCTCTGTACCTGTGAGCCAAAAGTCATTTCTCCTTTAAATTGCTTTTTTCAAGTGTTTGTCACAACAACCAAAGGACTCACCACTACACTATGCCATTTTACATTGAGCAGCTGAGAATTTGGGTGTCAACTGGGATCTGGGAACTAATATCCCATAGATAAGGGACAACCGTACCACATTCCGTGTCATTTGTTTAATTGTTGGTTGATGTTATGAGTTGTTTTGAATAGTCTGTTACAAATAAAATATGTGTGGATATTCTCAAAAACTTTTTTTATAGAATAGGATTCCCATATGAGCCATGAGGGCTTGCTACTTTAACACTGAGGCTCTATCATCTAAAAGAGGGCATGTCTCTGAAAGCTAGCCAATTCCCAGACATATCATAAGACTCCCTGCAAGCAGAGTTTTCACATGGATGCTAACAGTCCGGGGCCTGTTCCTTCCGGTGCTTCTTTATCTGCTTCTCTTGCTTTAGCCCTTATGCACCTACCTGAACCAGGTAATGTCCATTACCAGGCATCCAGGGCAAGTTCCTGCCTCAGATGGCCTGCTGCAATTATTCAACACAAATTAGTCACCCCTATACCTGCTTAACTTGCTTGTCCTTCCCAGAAACCACTTGACCACATCTTCCCCTCTATCTCTTTGCTACCCAATGGTCTCTGATGCTTCTCCATATGACCCCTGTATATGGCACCTCCTGTTGCTAGGAAACTATGAATAAAACATTTTGTGGCAGTCATTCTGAATCTATATATCTTTCATTCCTGGTTGAAACAAATCCCAAGAACATTCTAAAATGTTCCCTGTTTCCTAGCATTGCAATTGCTGAGTCAGATGGTAGAACTATGTTTAAATTTTTAAGAAGCTACTATTAAAGTGTTGTCCAAAGCTCTTACAGAATTTTTCAGCCAGTAAAAATGAAAGAGAACCCAGTGCGTTCTGCCTCCTTGCCATCCCTGTAAATTCAGCCATTCTAGGTTATGGTCTTATTGTGGTGCCCTCTGTCTACACCCAATGAATATTTGTGTTCAAGTTTTGTGTTTCTTTTTTTGCATCTGTATAAATAGTTTACATATTTTAAAAAAGCAGGAATGTTGGTTTTTTTGTTGTTGAATTTTGAGACTGTTTTATCTATTCTGGATATAAGTTTGTTAGAAGGCTTATGGTTTACAAAAATGCTTGCTCCAACCTCTGGCTTACTTCTCTCTCTCTCTCAGTCACTCTCTATTTTTTCTTTATTCCTTCTCTTTTTATTGTTTGCTTTTTATTTACTTTTTTAAACAGGGTCTTCTGTACCCCAGGCTGGTCTCAAATTCACTATGTGGTTGAAGCTGACCCTGAACTCCTGATCTACCTGCTTACCCACCCTGCCCAGGGCTAGAATAACAGCTGTATACCATCATGTCTAGTATTTTGTTGTTGTTCTCTTAAGTGTCTTTTGGGGAGCAGAAGTATTTTAAACATTTATTTTGTTTTAAATTATATGTGTAAGGGGTGGGCGTCATATGTAAGGGAGTACTGGTGTCCGAGGCAACTACAAACACCAGATACCAGGGAGCTGGAGTTACAGACAATAGTGAGTTGGTTGACATGAGTGCTGGAAATAGCTCTTGGGTCCACTACAAGACCAGTATGCACTCCTAGCCACTGAGACCTCTCTCAGGACCACACATTTTTTTAATTTTAATGTTGTTGCCAATTTTGTTGATTTGTTTTTTTATTGTTCCAATTTTCCCATCATGTTTAAGAAAGAAATCTTTGCCTGACCCAAGGTCACAAAGATTTTAAATTTTACACATAAGCAAATAGGATTGTTTGTTGTATTTAAATCTGGTACACAGTAAACATTGGAGCTTATATTTTGCTCCTTTTGCATATGTATACCAAATTGTTACTGAAACATTTGTTAAAAATGATATTTCCCACAGAGTTTCCTTTGCTCTTTTGCTAGAGTTCAATATAAGGTCTATTTCTAGACCCTTTTTGTTTGCCTTTCTGCTAATTCCACACTGTATTAACTCTATAACTAAGAAAAAAAACTATGTAATGATTGATTTATAAGAAGTCGCGGAATCAGGTAGTGCTAGTCGTCCTTGTTGTTTGTAGGAGTTGTTTTGATTTCGTAGATGCTCTCCACTTAACAATCATCATTTCCTGCAAAGACACCTTGTGGGATGCTGAGTCAGTCTTACCAGTACTGACCCTTTCACCCTGGGAACTTGTTATGTAGCTCTTTAAATTTTACATCTTCTGTAACATTTGTAGTTTTCAGTGTACATGGGTTACAAGTGAAATGTACCCTAAGGGGTTTCAAAAGAAGTTTGTATGTGTGCGCGTATTCATGGGTGTGTGGAGACCAGAGGTCAACATGAGGTGTCCTTCAGGTATCACCCACCTGTGCTTGAGACAGGCCCTCTTACTACCAGAATCCACTAAAATACATTCTGCTTGGCTCTGTGTCCTAGCCACTGGAATTGCTAGAGTACCCTACAGCACCCAAAGTTTTTTCATGGCTTCTGGGTTGGGTCCTCATGCTTGCACTTTGCCTGCAGAACCATGCCTTAACCCTAAGTGTTTGAAATTCTTGAAATGGGAGTTTTTTCTTCACTAATTTTCAAAAGGCCTTCTTGCTTTTAACTTGAGTATTCTGTTGCTCCTGAGAATATAAAAACAAGGTTTCTGGATCTATTTTGGTTTCTGGATCTATTTTGGTTCCTATCTCTCTGAAGAACCTCGACAAATGAGATTTCCTTCCCAGTCTTTCAAAGCAAAGGCCATAAGTCTTTAAGGAAGCTGAGAGTGGGGCACTGTCCTTTGCGGGTGGCCCAGCAAACCCAGCATTTGAGAGACACACATTTCTGGGGCTTGCAAGAATGTGTAATAGAAGTAAATCAATTTTTCTAGAAGTCAACTTTTGCACTTCCTGACTTTGCTCTGGCTAAAATTGAAACATTAAAGTGATATTCCCTAAAGGGCTTGAATTCAATAGCATTAATTATCAGCCCCTCCTCAGTCTACAGATTCTTGGTTAAAACTTCAGATATCCTATTTATACTTTCTGGGAGTGCTTAACTTTTAGATGTCTCTCCATAAACATTTCCAAGAGCAAACCACCCCACCTGGAGACCTAATAGACAATGAGTAAGGGTTTCTACCTCCCAGCCCCCTCCAAAAGGCTGTTGTCAGGAGAAGTATCCTAGTCTAAATTTAGCTGGGTCATACCCCACTGTGTTCCATAAAACTCTCATTGTCTAGGAGCCCTGAGGAAACATGTTCTGGTAAATTCTTCCAGCATAAAATAGTTAAAAAAAAAAAAAAAGTCAGTGAGCAAATGAAGACTTCTGAGAATGTTTGCATTTCAGAAGAACGTTAACTCTAATGCAGACATTTATTATAACAGTGAGTTTCAGGCCTCGTAGGAGGGAAAGACACAGAGGAGCACAAGGTCTCCCATCACCCCCTCTAATCTCATCATCAATCATGCTTAGAAGAGCTGGCCTGGCCATCACCTCTGCTGTGTAGGCTGAGCCCTCCGGCTCCTGAAATATGTTACTGATACATGGCAGGCTTTTCTGGCTCCTATTCTCAACTGTGTAGCAGTGAAACATGGAATTTGGTGTTAACTTTCCTTACAGAGATATCTCAGAAGAAAGCATGCCATGCTAAGTAACAGAAAGTTCATGTCCAGGTTAGGTTAACACGATTGCCATTGTACAGTGCCTCTGTCCCTGTGCCACCATCATCTCAAGCACTGGCATGGTTGGATGGTATTTATTATGCCCCCACTAGCCCAAGCCTTCAATGTTCCTACTCTCAGAGACTCGAGCTGTGGTACTAAAGATGCCTACAGGAACAAAGAGAGCACAGAACAGAGCTCAGTGCCACTACTGTGTGGAGCATGATGGAGAAAGGGGAAGAGTGAGAACAGCATGAGCCCATGAATAATTTCAGTGAACACAAACTGAGCTGGGAAAAAGGAAAGAAGCATTATCTATAAGAGAGAGTGTCTTCAGGGCTGGGATTTCTTTAAGACCTAAGACATACCACTCAAGCATCCAGAATGCATATAGCCCCTGAACTGGCTTAAGAAAATATTAAATTTAGATTCAGTGACATCTCTAATAATCTTTTCTACTAAATCCAAACAAACAAACAAACTCATAACAAGATAAGAGGAGTAGTTCCTAGTACTTTCTAGTTTTCTGAAAGCATAAAAAATTGAGCAAGAGGTTGTACATGCATGAAGACTATCTGGAGATATGTCTTGTTTTCACTCTTTTCTGTCGATATCAGACTGCTACCATGCTTTTGATCCTGTATCTCCAACAGAAGCTCGACACCTAGACTGAGAACCCAGAGCGGGCTACGAGGAAACATTATCAGCACCAGGGAGAGCCATCTTCTGCCCTCTTCACCTCTGTGGCAAAAGCTGTGCTTAAGCAGATAAGGCTTTTATTTCCCTCAGATTTGAGGAGTTACCATGAATGATGCTGCCTGTTAAATTGTTTGGGTGAAAAGTGTGATGCTTCTACTCGTTTTCTATTACTATACAAAATATTACTCCCAAAAGAGCATTCAAATAATAAGTACTTATTGTCTTATAAATTCCCAGGGGAACTTTAAAGCAACTTAGCTGAGTGGTCCTGGCAGGATCTCCTGAGTGGTTTATATTGGCAATAATTCTGGTTGAAAGATAGTGCAGAATTCGTAATAGCCAGACCCTGGAAACAACCCAGATGTCCATTAATGGAGGAATGGATACAGAAATTGTGGTACTTTTACACGATGGAATACTACTCAGCAATTAAAAACAAGGAAATCATGAAATTTGCAAGCAAATGGTGGGACCTGGAAAAGATCATCCTGAGTGAGGTATCCCAGGAGCAGAAAGACACACATGGTGTATACTCACTTATAAGTGGGTACTTGATCTATAAACATACTAAACTCTTTACACCTAGGGAGGATAAACAAGAAGGAGGACCCAGGGTAAGATGATTGATCCTCACTTAGAAAGACAAATAGGATGGACATTGGAAGTAGGAGAAAACAAGTAACAAGACAGGAGCCTACCACAGAGGGCCTCTGAAAGACTCTACCTAGCAGTGTATCAAAGCAGATACTGAGACTCATAACTAAACTTTTGGCAGAGTGCAGAGAATCATATGAAAGAAGGGGGAGTTAGTATGACCTGGAGAGGACAGGAACTCCACAAGGACCAAATATACCAGGG
>CM053760.1:16374087-16472087 GCA_028658305.1 Pachyuromys duprasi | reverse complement strand
ACCCCCCACCCCAAGGGAGGAGCAGCCTTGCTAGGCCACAGAGGAGGACAATGCAGCTAGTCCTGAAGAGACCTGATAAGCTAGGGTCAGATGGAAGGGGAGGAGGACCTCCCCTATCAGTGGACTTGGAAAGGAGCAGGGAGGAGATGACAGAGGGTTGGTAGGATTGGGAGGGATTAAGGGAGGAGGCTATGGCTGGGATACAAAATAAAAAAAATGTGATTAATATAAAAAATAAAAATTATGTTTAAAAAAAAGATAGTGCAGAATCTGATTCCAAGTTCCCACTTAAGTTCAGACAGGCCTTAGTTTCTTGCTGGCTCTTGGTTAAATATCTCACCTCCTCGATCTTTTCATAGGTTAATTACACATCTTCACAACATGGAAGCAGGTTTTGCTCAGAAAGCCAGGTCCAAGAGAAGGACACCAATATGGTAGCCACAGTTATTCATAACCTGCCTTGGAATTAATATACCATTGTATTCAAATAAACTATATTACTTTCCAATTGGTGTGCAAAATACCTGACTGGAACAACTAAAGAGAGGAAAGAGTCATCCTGCTCCACAGATTCAGGAGATCAGTCTATCACAATGAGGGGGCGGGGTATGATGAAGCAGATCATCATGGCAGCAGAAGCATGTAGGGAAAGCTATTGATACAGCTGAGAACGAGGAAAGAGAGATAGACTGGAAGTGGGCAGAGAAAATATACCCCTAAGAACCAGTAACTTACTTCTTTTGGCTGTGCCCATCCCCCCAAAGTTTTCAGAACCTTCCAAAATAGGAGCACCAACAGGTGACCAAGCATCCAAAGCATAAGACTATGGAAGACATTTCAAAGTCAAGCCATGGCACAGATCAACCATGGGCGACTGAAATATCAGGAGGCAAGTGTTATTGGCAGCCATGTTGGTACCTACCTATCACAGCATCTCTAATCTAATAGTGCCAGCAATGAGGTAATATAACGTACACCAAAGAGCAATTCTTAACTTAGAGGCACCGCAGCGACTTGGCAAAACTGGAGGGTTGAGAATAGAGAGATTTAGATTCAGGTTCAACTCTGGCAGTCATGAGTGCTTCATGACCTAGAATGTTGTCTTGCCTTTTTGATGCCCATTATCTCTGTAAAATGAGAGTTTGGTTATAAATTATCTCAAAGATACTACTCAGGTCTGAAATGCTGTGTGCCACAAGAAAAAAAAAATGTTACTTCAGGCATGAATATTATGAAAGCAATTTTTTTACAAAATCTTCCAATGAGAATTCCCCTATTTCAAAGTAATGTGAACTGAAGAAATAATACCCTAGAGTTTTCTTGAGCCTTATTTTACTTCTGCTCATTATATGTTTTTTTATTCTAGTTAACCTGAAAATAACAAATTTTTATCTGTGCAATGCTTTAAAGTATAATACACAAATTTACATGTGCAAGTGAATTAATTTAATGAACCTCAATAAGAAGGTACCTGGCACAGGAAGCCTTCTGGGTCTGTTCTCCGATTGTTAGTGCTGATGTCTACATGGCAGTGACTTGGCTAGAGCTATGGTAGCCTTTTTATAAGGACACTTCCTGGCATGTTACTCAAATATATGAGTGAAAATGTTTTCCCTTACCCACTGAATAAAAGTCCAGAGAGGCAAAAAGAAAAAAAAAAAAAGAAAGAATTTCAAAGAAAGAAAGAATATGCTTCCTCTTCTCTATAAGCCCTAATCCTAAATAAGTAGCCGTCAAGGTCTAACAGACATGGGATAGACTCACAACAGGATGAACAGTGAAGCTCTCTAACCCATGGGAGCAAGAAGAGTGCGTACAAATGTATCTTAAAAGTTTTAGTGGCTAACATGGCAAATAAATAGGAAAACCATCCATTTATTTACCTTTCAGTTTCTTCACAAGCCACATAGGCTCTCACCTCATGCCTTCGTCTTTTTCCTGTCAGGGTATCATTCTGATCCAGGTCGGTGATCACCCCTTCACATAAGCCTTTTCCAGCCTGCAATCCTGAGCCACACCACACACATGCACACACATACACAGCAGTGGTTACCTCTACCACACGATGATGTAATATCTTGCTAGCATACCTGTTTAAGTGTTCACCTTCTAAAGAACACAAGCTGTCTGGGAGAGGGAACCCTATCTATCCTGGTTGCTGCCACATTCCCAGAATCTGAGTTAGTCCCCAGGTGGGGGATCACTTAATATCTATTGAATGGCTAGATGAATGATCAGTCTGGAAAGGCTTATGGTTTAATGGAGATGAGTTTCAGGAGACATTGGATAACAGCATAACAGGATATCAAATAAGCCTGTTTCCTGTTACCTTGAAACAGCAACTAGGGACCAAGTCTGAGAACAAAGAGGTTCTGTCTGTCCCCATAATGAGTATAATCACCAACAATTGGAAGCAGGCCTTCTCTCAGGGACGTCAAACAAACAGATCCTGTTAGACCAACCAACAACTGTGCCCAGGATGAGAAGAAAAAGACAAGGGGCCCTTTCTGGGGTTTCGGGGGCCATTGTATGAATGCTGTGCTCACTGTGATTGGGGCATTCTCTTCTTTGGGGACAAGAAGAATACCTACAAGGAAGATGCTATTGGAGAGAAGAGAAATGGAGGAGAGTGCCTTGTTTTCAAGCAGGCAGTCTCCTTTGGTAGCAGCCCAGCATTTAGTCTTGTCATCTGTTAGCCTGGGGAAGAGAAAAATAGGAGAAAGATGGCAGAGCTAGCCAAAGATAATTGGCATTGAGGCCAACTCTATATCCACTGCACGAGTGACAAGGATGGAGAGATCTCTGCACAGAGCATAGGCAGGCGAGTACCTTCTGCAGAGTTCTCTCCCAGCAGATTGGGCTCTAAAGTTTGTGAGACGATGCATTCACTCATATGTGAGTAAGAGAGACAGCTGACTGCAGTGTGCGCTGTGTGGGGTGGGGGAGGTTCTTGGTCTCACACTTCCATCATTCATACTCCTGAAATGGAATACTTTACAAAGGGGAAAGAAATCTCTTTCTCTCTCTTTGGGTCCAAGACCAAGGGGCTGCATCTAGTGAGAGCGTTCTTGCTGTCTCTAATGTGGTGTGATAAGAGACTGGGACTCCGCAAACTCTAGTCTCTCTTTGTTGGCTGATACAGCTGCCAGTGCTCTCATGGACGCGGTATTCTGCATCCTCATGACCTGACCTAATCGCACCATCTTCAAATACCATCAATCCAATAATCTGTGACTTAGGTTTCAAACATGAACTTTAGGATACACATGCAAACCATAGCATCTGGGAACTGTAAGGACTCTACATTTCCAGACAAGACACTGAGTCCATTTCCAAAAGCCACATTTTGATGCCTGTCACAAAATAGACGCTAAGAGCTAATCTGTGTTCACATAAGAAGCACAGAAAAGCAGTCAGAGAAAGCATACCTAGTCCTTCCCCTCTGTCCCAAACCCATTTAAAGGGAAGATCTAATGAGGGAGGAGGTGTTCCAAGGCAGGTGCCAGTCCTCATAAAAATAGCTCAGAGTCACAGCCACTTGTACAAGGGAAGGGATGAGATTAATTAGATTTGAGTTTGAAAGGATGGGCTGGTTCGTGGGTGCCCACAGCTGCTAAGTGGTGAGATTTCTGGGCTGTCCCAAATCACCTGGCTCCATGGCTTTGCCATTTTAAGCCATCATGCACTTTTTATACCTGAAGGTAACCAGAATTTATAAGTCCACACGAGACAGGAGCAAGTTACATGACAGGACACGGTCATGCAATACTGGAAAAAATAAACATACTATTTCCTCAGCTATCTAATAACCTGGAAAGGTGGTCAGAGGACTTCAGTTAGTGAGTGTCTCAGTTATTTGGGAGTTTGGGAGGAAAAGGGGGGCACTCGGGGGAAGGGGACCCTCAAGTGTTGCTGGTGTTGTCAGGAATATGTTATCAGAGCAACTTATAAAAATACAAGACTCAAAGCACACCTTAAGTAAGCACTGAAAGCTCCTGGTCCCACCTTCAGGCAAATACTACCCTGCCAATGCATACCTTACCCTTGAGGGTTCAGCAAAAGAAAACTAAAACTTTTCTTTTTTTTAAGGAAAAACACTTTTCTATAGCCTCAAAGGATTTTTTTTAACCTTTGGGCAAATTATTTTTAAAATGTTAAAATTACCTTTTTACTGTAATAGAATATCTAGACTGAAAAATACCATTCTTCATTCTGTCTTTCCTTAACTAAAGATCATCAGAAAAATCTCTGCCCCACTTCCCACAGTGGGTGTATGTACAGGTCCCCGTGGCTGCCAAAGCCAGGTCCAGGGAAGTCTGGCTAAAATCCATGCTGAGAATAACTCCAGTCATGGGCATAGAATGTGCTTCAGTGGCCAAGGGCTTGCCTAGCTACACAACATACCCTGGGTTTGAGCCCAACACTTGGAAAAGAAAGAAAATAACAACCCAGTAAAAACAAAAATACATTTCAGTTGTTGATAAATAGAAGGTGCTTGGAAAGGAATGATAGCTGAGTAAGTTAAGCACAGAACTTTGGGTTTCTAATAATCTGCTTTGATATTTTTCAAAATTAATGTATGTGGTATGTGTATAATACATACATGTATATATGTGGGTGTCTTGCTTGCATGTATGTATGTAAATGTACCCGGTGCTCAAGGAGGCCAGAAGGAGAGTGCGTGGATACCCTGGAACCTGGGTTACAGACACTTGTGAGCCACCATAAAACCCATGTAGGTCCTTCCCAAGTCCTCTGCAAGAGCAGAAGGTGCTTTCAAAGACGGGGCCATCTTCTTGAATAGCTACCAAAAACAGAAACAAGCAGAGGATTTCATTTCTTTTATTTTCCATTTTTGTTTTTATTTTATCTAAGAATAGTCTTGCATGGAATCTATTTTTGGTCTTGCGGGTTTCTGTGTCATCCTGATGAGGCGTGCTGAAGAACAGAAAAATTCCACTTATAGATATTAGCCTATGTGTGTCCGTGCATGAGCACATGTGTGTGATCTTTCAATGTAGTAAAATGTAAAGCAAGACAGGAAATTCAAACATTTTGCTATGCTGTTGCCAAGTTGGTTTTTGGTTAGCAGGGTGAACTGTCTTTCCTCTTATCTCTTTAACCCGTGCAGATGTAGGCTGAGCTGGAAAGGCCTCTGGGCCTCACTGGCCTTGAAAAGCTGGTTATCGAATAGGGACAGAGCCAGGGCCATCTCACTTCCCCCTCCTCCTGACAGTCACATCTGGAGAGTTTATCAGCAATTTACTCATCAGCACAGCCCTTGCCTTGGAGACCTGGCTTCCTCCCACACCCAGCGATACTATCTAGTTATTGCTTAGGGCAAGTACAGGATTTAAATTTTATTTTAAGGGGATGACAGTTCCCACCTAAGGGTAGGGGGTGGGATGGGCCTGTGTTCAGAGGGATTCTGAGTGGCAGAGAAGTCAGGACTTTTGTGAAGGGAAATGCAATGGAACCAAGTCCTGAGGCCCATGATAGCTTTATGATGACACAGCGGTTGCCTTGCCCTCTTATAACCATGTTAGTGAGATTTTCTACTCTGAAAGACTCCTCCTCAAGTTGCTGCTGTACTTGAACCCTGGTCTGAGTAGGGTTATATAACACAGACACCTAAAATTATAAGCCTTGAAATACTATTCATGGTTATGATAAACATCAAGGCCATCAGCTTAGTGCCTTCTAGATGCAAGGTAACATACAGTGACATACCTGCCAATCTCAAAGCTTACTTCCAAAGAGGGAAGTATAAGTTTTCAGGTGAAGATAATGAATCACAAGAAAAGCAGTAACTTGTCAAAAACCCAGCTGGTGAGAAGAAAAAAAAAACTACAGTTTCTGCCTGATAAAGTGAAGAAGGAAGAAAACGTGACCTAGTCAATTTATCACAGGATTTCCTGGCATTCCCTGAAAAAGCCGAAGGGACTACCCTGTTTCCTCCACTCACAGAAGCCAGGCTCAGCTCTCTGCAGCCACAGGCTGACATTATCAGTGTGCACACGTGTTACACCCTCAGGGGTGCTGGATGCTCCTGGAGAAATTGTCCTTGCTTTAGGAAAAGGAGGAGAGCCTACAGTCTGAAGAGGCCACTTTTCATCGGGGTCATCAGTGCCTCCGAAGCTGTATTATAGTCCCTCTTCTACACCAAGCCCAGGTGCCCGCAGAATGTTGCTCACAGGATGAATAGTTCTGATCCTGACTGCCAGCTTAGTCTGGGGACCAGTCAGGAAGAATGGCTGTTCTGGAAAGATGAGCTGACTCCTCCAAGGAAAGAGACAGCCATGTCTTCAAGAGCCTTCAGCATACTGGTTTCTGTGCTTTGAAGTGTTTATTTCCATTTCTCTTTCATCTTGACATTACCGAGGTGTTAGAACTCAGAGTTAGGCTCCAGTAAGTATGTCATCACTTCTGGTCATAATTCCTGGTCTATGGGTTTCCAAGATCACAATAGTTTGGCCCATGCTTACTGTCCTCTTACTCCCCCAGGCTGGTCTCAGTGGCTTCCCTGGGGGAAAGGGGAAGGGGAGGTTCTGCATGTTTCCCAAACATCTGTCCCCAAGATAGTCATGTTTTGTTCTTTCTTCTCCCTGGGACTCGCTTCTTCTGGTAGTTGCACCTTACTACTGAGGCACCCAGAGCATTGTCAGTGTCGCCTGATTGGGGACAACTTCTTGTGTTGGAGTGCTTCTCTTTGCTGTAATAGATACCTGTGATAAATCAACTTAAAAAGAGCAAAGGTTTATGGTGGTTCAGGTAGCAAGCTTTCTGTCTTTGATCAGTCGGCTCAATCTCTTTGGGCCGGTGATGGTACAAACAGGTGGAAGGGCATAACCCAGGAGGCTGTTCTCTTCACAGAAGGGAAGGGGGAGAGCAGGAAACAACAGAGCCCCACACTGCCCTTTGATGACAGACATAAGTGACATAAAATGCCTCCACCTAATCTTGTCATTGGGGATCAAGCAGTTCAACACGGGGCCTCTGGGGACCATCCAGATCCAACCTGGACCTGTCCCCAGCTTCACTCCTCCCCACTTTTGAAGCAGCACTGCCTTCCCTCTTTAGCCCTCATCCATCTTGATCTTTTCTACTGACTTGAAAAATCTTTGTTTACTGTTTCCTATGCCACCAGAAAGCTGTCATGTAAGGAAAAGGACTATACAGAGCTCACACTTCTGGAATCTGGGTCCACAACCCTCATGCCAGCACCTGGGGAGGGGCTTTTCAGCGCATCATAAAACAATGGAGAGCATCTAAGGCAGAGCAGACATGGTAGCTCAGGCCATGCTTCCTCTTCCTATAAAGTCACTAATGCCACCTTAGGGCTCCATCTTTATGATTACATCTAGTCCTAGTTATTCCTTAAGTTTCTTACAAATCAGCTTTGGGGGAGGGACACAGTGAATCCCTAGAGATCATGATTAATGAATGAGTTACAAATTTGGAAGAGCTGGCCAGATTGCATTAGCAGGTCTGCAGATTGCCCCATTTTGCCTGTATTTGCGTCACTGTGCTAGCATCTTTATGGCCAGAAGACATCAACCTACTGGAAAGAAAAATTACGATATAGCTTTTCTCTGAATGGCATCAACAAAATTGAGCCTTACCAACTCATTCAGGAGAGTTAAGAGCTTCGACTGGCTAGGTCAGTCTGCCAAGCAAACAGGCATCAGTTACATGAACACTCAGAGGCAGATTGGGATTACCCAGAGTTTCACTATCTTTCTTGTCTCTATCCTTTCCTTCACCTCAGTTCATGAAATAAAATTTTAATACCAAAATATTTATCTCTAACAAGAAAAGATACAGGAAATACTTGCATCAAAATTATTTGACAAACAGGGGTCATATATATGGTGTTAGGAAAATCAATACTCTAGTTTCTCCCAGGACTTTGAATTGTTTTTAAGTATTGTTGTTTTTGTAAAAGAGGCTCTTAACATTTAACAAAAATTATCTTAATAAAAGGAAATCACTGAAAACATTTAAAATAAATACTGTTTTCCTTCAATGGTGCTGATAGTCAATATCATAATCAAAATGTTGTGAGAGTTTCCTGCAAGATGGGAACAGCAGAGCAGATCCCAGGCTGGACACTGTCACATTGTCTAGAGCTGGTGTTTTTTTTTATTTTGTTTGTTTGTTTGTTATTAATTAATTTATTGCCAAGACAGGGATAATTGGTTATCCCTATCTTACCAAGGAGGAAATAGAGGCTCAGTGAGATAGCAAATTCTTTGCTGGAGGAGCCAAATCCTACCCCTTTGTGTGTAGTGCAAAAAAAGAACTGTATGAATTCCAACCCTGGGTGAGTGTTTGTTCATTTATTTGTTTTGAAATGGTGTCTCACTGCACAGCCCAGGCTGACCTTGCCTTGTTATCCTTCTACCTCAGTTCCCTGGGTTCTGGAATTCTACCATGATGCATGGCAAGATCTGAGTTCCCACTGAGACTGTAATCCTGTGAATGGGATCTAGTGGTTTATTGTGTCTTTCCCAAAAGTGGTGAAGGAGGGGAGAATCTTTAAAAGGAATACTGTCAAATCACTGGTTGGACCTAGATGAACGATCTCCCACCATTACCTTGGAACAGTGTTCTTTTACTTCTGTTTTTCCCTCTATATTCATCCAGAATGGTATGGAGCATCACAGACATGGACACAAACAATGCAGATGCAGGGCCTGGACCCTGGGCATATGAGTAGATGACTTTGGAAGCCCACTCAGCTTCTCTGGGCCTTGGAGAACTCAGATGATAACTATTATGCAGATTAAATAAGTGTCCAATGGTTAAATTATGATTAGTATATAGTAGATGCTACAGAATGTTTGGCTAGTGCTGGTGGCTACATGGAAATAAACCTTGTTTAAGGCCTGAGACCAGTGCTGTTCATGACTCTGCCAGTTCATAAGTCCAAACTTGGTGATTCTATGAAAATAGATAGTTTCTTCCTCTAGGTGTCTGGGATCTACTATGGTTTAGATTGTAGATATTCTCAAAAGTACACGTTAAAGGCTACATCCCAGCATGCCACCATTGAAAGGTGGTAGAGACTTTAAGAAGTGGGGTCTCCAGGGACGTCATCAGGCAACTGGCAATGTTATAACATTCTTATAACACAGAAGTGTTATAAGACTGTGCTTATGTTTTAATTCCATGTGTGGGGATATGGGGCCGCTTTGGACTGTCCACAGCAGCTGATTGATTTCCTTCATGCTCCAGCAGGGGCATGGTTTGACAACTGCAGATAGTTTCTGTGATTGTGTGATGTTTGGGAACTTTTCAGAGGCTGTATAAATGTGAGAGTCCCAATAAGTGGGGTTGGTTGTCATTCATGGGGCTGGTTGTGTTTTATTAGTAGTTGTAGTCAAAGAAGAAACAAGAAGAAAGGAATTAGATTCAAGGATCTCTCCCTCCATATTCTTCCTTTTTTCCTATCAAGTGATGGGGGTGAAACCGGGAAGATAAAGGGCAGGAAAAAGAAGAACTCACAAAGTAGCAAAGCCAAGCTACAAGTTACAACTCAATGTGGGACTCAAAATTTAAGATGAAAAAGAGAACTTTGATTTCACATGCCAGAAAGGAAGCAGCAAGGACAAAGAAATGGGTTGTTTTGTTGTTTTTGGTTTTGTTTTTGTTTTTTTTAAGATGCCAGAAAAAAAAAATTACTGTGGCTGCTACCACTGGGATATACCTCCGCTTTGCTCCCAGATGGGAATTTTCTGTTTTTTCTTTTTCTTCATATATTTTGTTTCAAAAAAGTTTGAAAGATTGGCCGAGCAGTTGAAAAAATTTGAGGGTGGGAATGGAGAGGCCTGAGACACGAACAAACAAAGTGGATGGAATGGGAAAACAAAAGGGGTCGCTCTGCTCTCTCTTTTCAGAAAGGGCTGCAGGGTTGGCAACTGGAGAGGTGAGTGGAGGTGGAAGCAGTTGGGAAGCGAGGCCACCAGAGAAAAGAGAGCGAAAAGGCTCAGTAGTGGCGACCGGGCAAGCAAACAGGAGTTTCCCACAGGAGGAAAGAAGGAAAGAAACTGTACTGGAGGATGATCCCGTCATTAAAAAGCTGAAATTTTGGAAGGAGAATCTGATGGAGCAGCCTGTTTCGAAAGAAAGGGTTAATTTTTGACATGCTGTTGCGCCACTGGAGGCCTGGGGTTACAAGATCACCATTAGCTTTCCCAGTTGTCATACAGCATAGGCCTACCAATGGTGGGAACAAAAGTTTTGACGAAATAAGATGTATCCTATAGAAATGATAGCTCTAAGGCATTTTGAATAGGTTATGATTTTATATGGGATGCACTCGCTTTATGTGAAACAAATTCTAAACAACTGGGCTACTCACAATACAACTATTGCCCCAAGACTGGGAGGGGTTTTTGACAGCTGTGCTGGAGACCAATCCACAGTTGCAGTGGTCATCATAGTAGAGGAAAGAAACCATGACTACTGAACAGTGAAATTGAGTGAGAGGCATGAATATAATAAAAGATCAGTTGCTGGGTAGAGGGCAGGACTCTGATTTACAAGAACATATCCAATTTGATGATGCTACTATAGAACAATGTCGCCTAGTATCTTTAAGAGCTTGGGACAAAGCGTAAAAATCTACCTCATTTGTAAAGATTATACAAGGCTCTGGAGAAGCCATCACTGATTTCTGATAAAGATTAGTCTCAGCTGTGAATAAAGCCATACCAGACCCTTATGCAAGGCAGGCATTTATAGAGACCTTGGCATATGAAAATGTGAATACCATATGTAAAAAAGTTATTAGACCAATAAAGGTATGACAAGTGCCAATGGATGAATGGATAAGGAATATGACTGATATTGGTTCAAACTTGTACCAGGTAATATAGTAGGTCAAGCTATAGCTAGAGGTCTCTAATATCAAAATGCCCAGTACTTCAATCTCAGGAAATATAATCATTTGCAAAGAGACTGTGACCAAACCAAAAGCCTCAGATCTCAAAATGCCCAGTGCGTTAAATGCAAGAAGTACAGTACTTTGCACTAGAAAAATGAATGAGCAGTTTCTAGGGGCAATAGTTTTTCCCAACTCTCAAACAGAAAGGATGCCTAAGCTTCTCAGGGTATGTATGCGGTTCAGCAAAGGCTGGCATTGGGTTCAGCAATGCAGATCCAAGAGAGATATCCAAGCCAGTTTCTTGACATTGGAAAACAAAATAAGGCAGGAGCCTCAAGGCCCCACAGCAAAAAGAACGAGCCATTTGCCTCTCATCAGCCAGGAACTAATAAGCAAGCAGAGAAACGTCAACTAAGTAATGCAGATCCAATGCACGCTACTGCAGGCAGTGCTGTTCTAGTCTTGGTGGTAAACACCTTAGTCTATCCCCCAAAAGTCAATGTTAGAAAATAACTACTGGAGTTTATGGTCCTTTGCCCTCAGGGACAATAGGAAAGGATTGACTTACCAAGGATTTGTCCTGTATCCAGGAATTATAAGTGAAGATTTCAAAGGAAAAATTAAAATTATAGCCTACATAAAAAGAGAGATGCAATTTAATGCAGGTGATACAGTTGCTCTGCTGCTACTATTTCCCTACATCAAAGGCAAAGCCACTCCAGTAGAAAAAGCAAGAGAGGTCTCCTGAAAAACTTGGCCACTAACCCAAGCTTATTTCATTGAAAATGTCTCTGTTTAAAATTTCCTGCTATACCTACCATAATTAATGGCTTAAAACAGAAGGGGGAAATGTGCTGACAATTTTGGAATTTTGGTTTCTTTAAAAAATACAAAAATATTATAAGAATATGTTCTTGTTTTAATTCCAGGTGTGGGATACGGGGCCACTTCAGACTGCCTGAATCAGCAGCTGACTATCATTTGCCTCATGCTCTAGCAGAGGCATGATTTTGCCAGCTGCAGATAGTTTCTGTGATTGTGTGATCTTTGGAATTCTGGGAACTTTTCAGAGGGTATATAAATGCTAGCGCCCCAGTAGGTGAGGACTGTTGATTGCTGTCATTCAGGGGAGTTGGTTGTGGTTTGTTAGTAGTCATGTTCAAAGAAGAAACAAGAAGAAAGAAATTAGATTCAAGGTATCTTTCTCACCTATATCCTTCTTTCTCTCCTACTTACTGATGGGGATGAAGCTGGGGGGATAAAGGGTGGAAAAAGATGAACCCACAAAGTAGCAAAGACAGGCTACAGGCAATGGGTTTATGAAAGGGATTGTTGGACCCTGTCCTTTCTTCCTCTGCTTTTACTTACTGGCCTCTAGGGAGTGGCCTTTGTTCTGCTGCACACTCATACTGTGAAGTTCTGTCCCTGAAGTAATGGGTCAAGCAGTGACAGACTGAACGCTCCAAAAACAAAGCTGAAACAAACCTGTTCCCCTTATAAACTGATTGTCTTTGGTATGCGTTATATAGCAACAGAAAATTGACCTTTATTTATCTTCTCCCATGTTCTACCTTTGATAGTATTGTATCACCTTCTTCCCTTCTTTTTAAATAACTACAGCCCTTGTCTTTGATCAGCATCCAAATAGTGAGTTTCAATAAAGTAAAGAAACAAGGTCATTAACACAGTCGCTTTAGAAATCTTTAATAGTTAATTGAAGCCAAAAACTGGATTTTTTTCTAAATAATTTTAGAATTTAAAAAGCTCAGAATAGTGCCTGATAATATATAGAAAACAATAAATATCAGTGGGCTGGAGAGATGGCTCAGAGGTTAAGAGCACTGGCTGTTCTTCTAAAGGTCCTGAGTTCAATTCCCAGCAACAACATGGTGGCTCATAACTATCTATATAAGATCTTCTGGTGCCCTCTGGCATGATGGCTCGCAGGCAGAATACTGTATAAATAATAAATAAATCTTAAAAAAACAAAACAAAAAAAAACCAATAAATATCAACTGGTTATTATTGTTGATTCATTAATGTCAGTATCAGTTTTAGTGGAGTGACCTGAACATCCGGCTTCCCTGTCTTCTTAGGTGGAGACTGTAGAAAAGAAAGTCACATTGGCATGATACCCAGGCCTCACTCATGCTAGGCAAGTATTCTACTGCTGAGCCACATCCCCAGCCCATGCTGCCTTCTAGACTTCAAATTTCTGTGTTCTAATTTGCTTTCCATTTATTTGATAAAACAATAACCAGAAGAATATTGGGGATGAAAGGGTGTAATTCATTTTATACTTCCAAGTGACAGTACATCATCTAGGCAATTCAAGACAGGAACTCAAGGCAGGAATCTACAGGTAGAAACTGAATTGGAAACCATCGAGGAATTCTGCTGACTAGTTGGTTTCCTCTGGCTTACACAGCCCAGTCCAAGTTCATCTGCTGGGGGATGATACCTCCCACAGTAGGCTGTACCCTCCTACTTCAATTAGCAACAACTAAAAAAACAAACCTCAATAACAAACCAACAACATCAACAAAGAAATCTCACAGACACGCCCACAGGCCAATCTGATGAAGTCAGTCCCTCAACTGAGAATCTTTCTTTCTAGGTGTGTCTAGGTTTGTGTCAGGCTATTTAAAACGGGCCACCATTGCCTCCATCTCTTTTTCATGAAACTTTATCAATTCCTAAGGGCCCATCAAGTATATATAGATGTCCCAAGGGGCTCTCTTGTACCTCAGAAACATGTGGCTATGACACAGGGCATAGTTTATGGCCTCTGCTGTGGCAGCCTGTCATGGAAAAGTCCCCCATTAGTCCGTAGGGGGCCAATATCAAGTCCATCACTAGCCTACCTCTGGGGAGCTCAAGGCTCAGTAGGAGCATCCTTGTTATCGCAGACAAACTTTGCTTTCGGTCTCTGGAAATACACAGGAAAGGGGCCGTGAAGTCAGTGTGACTGCTAACAGCACGCACACAAGTCTTTTTTTTTTTTTATCACGTTGATTGATTGACTGGTTGAGGGGAGGTGTGGATACAAATGTGTCACTGCACACATATATAGAAACCAAAAGAGAACTTAGAGGCATCAGTTTCTCCTGCGGGCCCCAAAGATAAAATTCAAGCCATCAGTATTGCCAACAAGTTTACCTGTTATACAGAATCCACCAGAGAAGACTTCTCAGGCATGGGTTTAAGCCAATAGAAAGTCTGTATTAGCTGTCTGGTGCCTACACTGGGTTTTCAGGATCACAGTGTAGCAACGGGTCTTTCTCAGGGTGAGCTTTTAAGCACAAAAACCATATCTTGGCTTGGCATGCTTCAGTTAACAAGAACAGTTCACCAGAAGCAGAACTACAGAAGTCAAAAAACAAGGTTAGTACACTTAGAGACTTTCTCATAACTATGGACTTGGGTGCATTAGGTCTTTGATTTTGGTAGGTGGTACTGTCTAGGTGCTGAGTTTTATGGCCTGAATGGTAATTCCATCATGGAGTCTGTTGTGCCAAGCTTTGGGGGCCTACTACGGTCTGGGGTCATGTTATATACTTACTAAACCATCTCTCCAGCCCTTACATTTAACATTTATATTTCTAATTATCACAACCCAGACAACTGTTCTCTTAGTTCAAGGCATGTCCATGTAGCTTTACATCTCAAAGTCCATAACAAAACATCTAAGACCTTAGGGGAGATGATAGTAGTTCCCACCCCATGTGTGCATTCTGTGTGTGTATGTCACACACACACACACACATACACACACACACAGAATTTTTCAAGAGACTAGCACAGCTTAGCACACCAACAATGAGTCTGGTAATTCTGTCTGAAGACTAGCCCAAGAAGCTGAGCAGCAGTCTAGCCATGAGGCTCAGAGGACAAAAGTGAAGACATATTTGGGGTAGAGTAAGGAGACAAGAATTGGGAATGGAAGTGTGAAATCAGAGACCTGGGATGGGAATAGATTAGAAGACAAAGGTCAACACAGAAGAGGATAAGCAAAGGGTTCCAGAATGAGGGGAGATAGACAAAGCAGGAAATGTTCATGAGATTGGGTTCATATTTGTATCTGCTTTTAGCCCATTTAGAAAAGCCCAAATAAGAGCGCTGCAAATAGTAACAGCACTATACTATACACATGCTTTCTGAGATCATGCTGGGGGTCTGGATACCCTATTGTGAAAGAATATGTTAAAGGCCTGACCCCTGGTACCCAAGACAATGACAGTATTTAGAAATTGGTCTTTGCAGGTGTAATCAGGTTAAGGTGAAGCTCTGCTCACACAGACTGAACTCAACTCACATGTCATCTATATCCATATAATAAGAAATTTTGACACAGATAAGCACAGAGGAAAGGCGGATATATGAAAATGGGACAGGGACTGGAGTTGAATGGCCATAAGCCATAAAAGTCAAGACTACCATCAGCTGGAAGTGAAGACTCTTTTCCCTAGATATGAACATTTGAGAGCAAGCTTAGTTGTGTCATAGACACATCCAACCTGTGGCCCATAGGTCACATGTATTTCAAGATAGCTATGAATGAGAACCTACACATTTGTAAATGGCAATGTCCTAGTGAAGTGTCAAAGGCTGATAGCCCTATATAATGTGACTTCTCTCCAGAAGAGTGGAAGAGCAAATTCCTCTTGTTTTGGGCTGCCCAGTTTATGGTGTTTTGTTACATTGGTCCATGATACTACACATATTTTTGACCTGTGCTTTATGTAAGTCTGTACAAAAGAGTATTCAGAACTATACAAATGTCTACAAGGATAGCATTTGAAAAAAAAAATCCCAAATGAAAAAAATACCCAAATGGAAATCAATGCCTATATTTTTATTATTTTTTTCTGCCAAGTGATTAAACAAACTTGATGTGGTGGGGGAAGCTAGCTCCCCTTGATTTCCGATGAATAGTGTTGATGAGTCAGGACCATTATATCTCTCAGAAAATTCTCTGTAAAAAGCGAAATCCAAGAGTCGTGTTTACTAAAGTGATACCATATGTTGGTTGATTAACAAGTTGTCAGAATATTAGAAGTTCCTGGCTGATTGCAAGAAGGAGCATCTGTTAGCTGAATACTTTATCTGATGTGTACACAGATACTGCCAGGTTTGGTTTGTTTCCTAAGTATGCAGTTTTAGCCTTCAGAGGGGAGTGCTGTTGTGTTGTTGGACTGTTAGACGTTTGTTGTTGAAGTATGGGCTGTTTGTCCTGAGAAAAGCAAAGGAGGCGAAGCCAGATAAAGAAAATCGAGACACGTTAGTCTCTGTATCATTACAAACTGCTTAGCCAGTGTAACTATTGTCATAGTCTATGCCTAATGTTTACTTAGATGTCCACCAAGGAGAGGAGAGATGCCTTGTAGAGCTATGTATTCTTTACCTTTTACTAAAATCTAACAGTGTCTTGTATTTATAAAGAGACTTGCCAGTTACAAATGACTTCACATTGGAATCTCACAATCTTACAAAGATGATAAGGAATCCTACCTCCATCTCACAAAGACTGTGGCAGGAGCTGGGGGAGCTCAAAGATAGAATCCATGCTTCCCCTCTCATCAAAAATGAGAGACCTGGGTTGAGAAAACTCCATCTGACTTTAATACAATGATGTCAGCAAGTCAGGTCTTCTCAGCTCCATCTCTACACCAACAGCAGATGCCTTGAATAGAAACAGAAATTGAGGGCACCCTGAGGAGATACAGTCTGGGGGAAAATACGGAGTTTTCTTTTGTACCCTTATACCACTTGTGTTCATTTCGTCACTGCTGTGACAGAACCAGAACCAACCAACTTGAAGGCAGGAGAGGGTTTGCCATTGTCTTAGTAGTTTGGTCCACAAGGAGGATGTGGCAGGGCAGAGCAGTTCATACCAAGGTGACCCAGAAACATATTGTAAGATCTGGACCAGGAAACAAGGAAACCCAATGCTCCCACTCATTACTTCCCCTCACTAAAACCCATCTACTAAAGTTCCTAAAGCTTCCCAAAATAGTACAATCCCACCTAACCCTTTAAAACATGAGCCATTCAAGGAATACT
The DNA here is from genome assembly GCA_028658305.1 of Pachyuromys duprasi. Lineage (NCBI taxonomy): Eukaryota > Metazoa > Chordata > Mammalia > Rodentia > Muridae > Pachyuromys > Pachyuromys duprasi. The sequence continues at coordinate 16,455,136 of CM053760.1, read as the reverse complement.
TTATAACCAAGCCATAATACTCCTTTTGTTCGCACTATCATATATTGGGTTATGTCATTTTAAAGAGTTTTACTGTGTGTGTGTTTGTGCATGCCCACATGTGTGTGCATGCACAGTGTGCTTATGACCAAGGAGGCCAGTAGAGGGCAGGCATCAACAGCAAATGCCCCTGGAGCTGGAGTTGGAGATGGTTAGGAGTCACCAGCTGTGAGACCTAGGAAGAGAAACTGTAGTTCTTTGACCTTCTTTTGACCTCTTTGTACCATTTTAATTCCACGACTCCACAAAAAAAAAAAAAAAAAAAAAAAACATAAAATAAGGAATGAGGGAAAGGACTCGTTCTTCTTGTGTTATTTAAATTCAGAACAGACAATAAATAAATAAATTCAAAACAGATTTGCATCTCAGTTCTTCATTTCGTTTGAAGTTTCTCAGGAATCATGATTTTAGAATTAAGTGCCTCTGTGATACCCACCACTTTTTCTTTTTCTTTTTTCTTCTTCCTTTTTTTGGGGGGTGGGGTGGGAGGTTGTTCTATATTTTTACCACATAGAAGATGGCTGTGTTGTGGAGAAATCTCTTAATGTTTCAGAGTCATGGAACATATTATGAAAAATAGAGTGTTCTCTTTTAAGAATTCCAAATCTTAGGCCTATATATAAAGCACAGCTCAGGTGTTTTGAGTGTCTTTAATCCTCTTTGTTTAATGTCAGAGGCTGGGAAATCCTTTCTTCTGCTGGCTTACATCTAGTATCTGGGGTGAGTGAATTAAACTGATAAAAGACAGAGAAAAGACTTATTTCATATGCATGTGGAAGGGCTCCCAAAAGAAGTGAAAACCTTCAAAAAGTAGTGAGGCCTTGAAGATTATATATGATTTTAGCAAAGTGACAAGACAAAGGAAAGGGATTTAAGACTTTACAAGGCCCACGAGTATGAGACAGCTAATACATGAAGGAAGCTAATGGGAGATCAGGGTTATGTAGTCAGCATCACCTCTACGCCACCTCCACAGCCTGATGTGAGAGATGGGGCAAAGATACTCTCACAGAGAGAAAGTCATACCTTGCTTTGGGCAGAGGAGGTGGGATACTTTCTCCTGGATCTACTGTTTCTCTGCCTTTACCTCAAAATAACCATTGTGCCACAGTGTTCTGCTGGTGTAGCGGCTCTGGTCCTCAGTGGAGATTCTGAGGCTTTCTGTGGTCAGACTCTTTCCCGACTTCCCATTCTCATCTTCATACCAATGCATTCTGGGCCTTTCCTGCAGGGCTCCTGCTTTCCCTCTCCACTTCCTTCCTATGAACTCTTGCTACTGATCTTCCTCTGAGTCTGTTTTCCTCTCCTCATCTTCTTTCCAACAACACTGAGCCTTTATACCAAATACAACTTTCCTTTCCCATTTGAGTGTTTCCCCTACAGCTCTCTCAGATTATTCTAAACAGTTCGGGTTCTCATTGAGGAATTACTTGACAACCTATCATTTTGCCCTTCAGATTTTTCTGTAGTTGTTTTAGCAGTATTACATGTCTGTGGTGATATTTAAAACCTCACAGTTCATTCACTTTTGTCTCTTTAACTTGTTTTCTGCTTCTTTCCATGTATCTCCCTCTGTATCCCAGAATATTGCCTCGTAAAATCTAGGGCAAGGACAGTCCCTGTCAACACCCCACCCAGAGCTGTGGTTGAAGAGGCCTATAACCATGGCTTAGGTGACCTGTGGACAGTACTATAGATAATATAAGTTTTTAGCACTTACAGTACAGGAGGACAGATAGTCCATAGTGGTTCAGGAAGACTTGTTCTCTACTGTCTTGGAATTTCTAATTTAGTTTGGAAAATAGACAATGAACAAACCTTAAAAGTCTGACATGTGTTTTGAAGGGAAGAGTCATAGGAATATCTCAGAGATCAACTCATGTGACAAGAACTGGTGTAAGTGAGAACTTCTCTACGGATGTAGATTTGGGACCTGTGATGGTTAATAACGACAGAATCTAGAATCTGCTAGGAGATGGGCTGCTGGGCGTACCTGTGGTTGTGTTTGCTGAGGTGGGAAGATCCGTGTACTGAGGGCAGTGCTGTTTCCCAGGGTGGGTCCTGGAAAGGAAACTGGGCAGCAGTGTGCAGCCATTGCTCTATGCTTTTTGTGCACATGAAGTAACATCCTTCTGCCTTGACTTCCCCACCAAGATGGAAGTTCAATACCTTGACTTGAGAGCCATTTCTCCCTTAAGTTGCTTCTATCAGAGTATGTTATCAACTCAACAGTAAAGCATGCTGGGTATGGGGGTAAACACCTTTAATCCCAGCACTCAGGAAACAGAGGCAGGTGGATCTCCTTGAGTTCAAGGCCAGCTTGGTCTGTGTAGTGAGCTCCAGGTCAGCCAGAGCTACACAGAGAGACCCTGTCTCAAAAAACAAACAAAAAGAAAAGAAAGAAAGAAACTAAGACCAGACACAAGTGAAGAGGAAGAACTGACTAGGAGATGGGAAAGAGGCAGGAAAGAGAGGCCACAGAAATCACATGTGGAAGGACTCTAAAGGTGGAAGGAAGGTGGCCTATTCATTGTTTTCTCTGCTTTAATTTTTATCTTTCTGTGCTCTGTGTGTGTGCGTGTGCACATGGGCACGCTGGCACCAGCAGGTCACAGCATGCAGAAACCACACAAGATCCTTGAGCACTGTGCTTGCCTTCCACTCTGAAGCTTGCTCCTATAGGGCATACACCAGACTAGCTGCCCCCAGCTTCTGGCGATTCTCTTGTCTTGGCCTCCTATCACACAGTAAAAGCACTAGGATTGCAGACATTTACTATGATATCAGCTTTTAATGGGTTCTGGTGCTTCAAACTCAGGTCCTTATACTGGTACAAGTACTTTACCCACTGAACTCTCTCCTCTGCCCCATTTTTGATGTTTTCTTAAGGTAAATTTGCTGTTATTATAATAAAATAGCTGAGTCAAGGTAATTTATAAAGAATAAAGGCTTAAGATAGGTGTGGTGGTCTCTGCCCATACTCCCAAACTGCCCGCAGTGCTGAGAAGGATCATTAGTCTGGGGCCAGCCTGGGTTAGACAGTGAGATCTTGTCTCAGAAGTAAAGAATTTGATTATCTGGCTTATGTGCTATCCAACAGCACAGCACTCACATTTGCTCACCATCTGGTGAAGCCCTCTTGTCTCATTTGAATATGGAAGAAGGGATCACACAGCAAGACAGAGAATGTGATAACTCAGCTATCTCATAGCACTTCCATTGTTGTCACGGGGCCAGCCTTATCTAAGTGTAACTGCCCCCCAAATACTCTGCCACCAAATAGCACCCACATATGAACTTGGGAACTGTGTTTCCAGCCTATGGGCCTATAGGGCACACAATCAACCTACAGCAGACAGAGACCAAGCTCAACATAACCCCAGCCTACAGGGTGAAGGGATGAGGTAAGGAGGAAGAGCTAGCATGGAGTTTCCAGTCTCTGTGTGTGCAGAGATCACAGGCCCATCATGCAGGGCCTTGGGACTGACTCAAAGGGTTTGGAACTCATCCTAACGCTGATGAGAAGCCATCTCAGGGGAGCAGCCTAGTCAGTTATGTATTTCAGATCCTGTCAGCTCCAGAATGGAACAAGAGGGAACCTGACACAAAGAGACTGCCCAGGAAGCTTTGACAAATTTCCAAGAAGAAAAAGATGGTTTGGTCCAGGTTAATGGTGGCAGGAGGATTTGAGTGAAAAGGTATTTAAAAGAGAAATGAGGTGTGGAATTTTGTTATAAATTAGGGTGAGACAAAAACATGTCTTTGTCTTCTGGGTTTTAATTGTCGTCCTTGTATGTGTGCTGTGTGTATACTCCGGTGCGTGGATGTAACGGTTTGTATGCAGAGGACAAATTTTGGGAGTCAGTTCTCTTTTCACCATGGATTCCAGAGATCAAAGTCAGGTCATCACACTAGTGTTTTTCTTCACTGAATGATCTTGACAGCCTTTGATTTCTTTTTTTTAATGACAGTGGGCAGAGCCATGAATCACTGAAAGAAGTATGGTATAAGAACAAAATGGAGTCCAAGCCCCTATACACAGATTCTGGCGTACTAGGAAATATCCAAGTAGAATGTGGCATGTGGCCTTTCATACTTCCCATAGAAGAGGCAGAATTGAGGACTTGGGAAGCTTGGGATTGTTGATGTGGATCTGCTTAGAAGACCCCAAACTATTTGTCAATCAAATGTCTATCTGTGTGTCTCTTTTCTTGCTGTTTAGTCATATGCCAGGCTTTTCATTCTCTGTATACACACATATGCACGTATATACATACATACAGTAACTTTTAGTTTTTGTTTCAAATTGGAGTTTATGTACCCCAGGTTAGCCTCGAACTTGTCCCAGACTGACCTCAAACTCATGACTCTCTTTTCTCTGGCTCCTAATTGCTGAAATTACAGGTGTGTACCACCATGCCAGCTATAGTTCTGTGGTGTCTATATGTGTCTATGTGTGCATACATGTGAATGTATGTACACAGGGACATGCTCGAGCATGTGTGCATGTGGGTGCAAATGTGCATTTGGAGGCCAGTGACCAGAGACTAATGTTAAGTGTCATTTCTCAGGTGCCATCCATCATGGATTTTGTTGTTTTGTTTTGCTGGGGAAAGGATGTTTTGTTTTATTGTTATTTTAATTTTTATTGACAAGAATTTTTCATACAGAATGATCATGATTTCATCTCCCTCATCAATTCCCATATCCTCCCCACTTCCCTACCCATCCAAACCTTTTTTCTCTGTCTTTAGAGAACAGATGGACCAATAAAAGCAAACAAACAAACCAGAAAAAAAACAAAGCAAACAGAGGAAAAAATAAAACAAAAAGAGAGCATGAAAAACATACATACAGAAGCACATAGACAGACACACAGACACCCCCAGACACACAGACACCCAGACACACACATACCCAGACACAGACACCTCTAGACGCACACCATAAAACACAACAGTGGAAATTATGAGAGATGAGCAAGAGACAGAAAAAGGTTTTAAAATTGCCAAACAAAACATTATGAGAGAAAATATGTCCAAAAATGCCATTAAGCCCATTTTGTCTTGGCCATCTACTGCTGTACATAGGGCTTCCCTTAAATATGCTTTGTCCACCCACTAGGATTCTACTGTAGAAAACTTGTCATCGGAGATAGTTTGTGGGTTACCATCTTGTTTTTGTTTTTTGTTTTTTGTTTTGTTTTGTTTCAATCAGATCTCTCACTGGCCTGGAGCTCACCTAGAAACCCCAAAGCTAACTGTACAGAACACCCCAACTGTTAAGTGTACAGAACACCCCACGGCTAACCCTACAGAACACTGCAAGGATCCATCGGCCGTCATCTCCCAGCACTAATATCACAAGTGTGCAACCCTTCTCCTGGACCAAAAATAAAATTTATTTTTATTTTATGTGTCTGAATCTTTTGCCTGTACAGCCTCAGAGGCCAGAAAAAAGCATTGTATCACTTGGACCTGGAGTTAGAGAAACTGAACTCAGGTCCTCTGCAAAAGCAGCCCAGTACTCTTAACTGCTGAGTCATCTCTCCAGCTATGCACCTGGCTTCTCTTCAGTGGGTTGTGGATCTCCAGCACAGGTCTCCAGGCTTGCCAGGCAAATCCCTACCAACACAGATGTCTTCCTGGGCAGTACTTCTCTTGGTTTTCATCCACCTTCAGGGTTGTCTGTGTTCCACAAGGAGATTCTGATGGTTCTGTTTGCCCTACTCCCATTTTGGTTGAGCAGAATGGGTTGGTGTGGCTCTTTTGCATGCGTGTAAGCTTGTTCTTTGGGGACACTGTAGGTATGTACATTCTGTATTCCGTAAACAATGTGTGTTTTTAATATAGAAGACTAATCAAGTGTGGGTGAGCTCAAATATACTCAAAAATATTAGGGAAGAATATCTTTATATTTCATAAAAGAACAGGGAAAGCAAGAACATTTCATGGACTTTTGGTGTTACAGTGTCTCTGATAAAAAATGCATAACTACTGAGCATTTTTATTTCATTTCAGAGGGTCAGTCAGTCTCTGATGAACTGGTGTGCTGGTTTACTTTTTACAGAGCCCTTCCAAGAAAGAGGAGATCATAGAAAACCAGGGACACTCTATCCAGCTTTCCTTTCTCTGAATTTCTTTCTCCTCTTTCTATTTACTACAATCAGCTTCTTATTCATTTTCAGAAAAGAGAGAAATGGATTTTTCATTTTGGACTAAATTATTATCGATGTTTTTTTAAGTTTTTATTTAATATATATATATATAAATATATGGATGTCTTGTCTGCATGTATGTCTGTGCATGTCTGTGTATGCCTGGCCAGAAAAGGATGTCAGATCCCCTGGAACTGGAGTTAGGAATGGCTGTGGACCACCATGTGGATTCTGGGAATCAAACCCAGGTCCTCTGGAATACCAGCCAGTGCCCTTACCAACTGTGCCATCTTTCCAGTCCACTCAGTGTCTTTTTTCAAATTCTCACATTGTGGCCCCGGCTGGCCTTGAATGTTCTGCTTAGCCCAGGCTGGCCTCAAAGCCCTAGCCCTCCCCCTGTTTTAATCTCTATGGTCTGAATATTCCCCATAATCTCGGGCATTTGAATACCTGGTCCCCAGTTGGTGGTGCTATTTGGGGATGTTTAGGTCTGGCCTTGCTAGAGGAAGTGAGTCACTGGGGGTGGGCTTTGAGAGTAAAAAGCCTTATCTGCTTGCAGTTTGCTCTCTCTGCCTTGTGCTTGTGGTTGAAGATAGGAACTCTTAGCAACCCCATTCTTCCCCTGTGGCTGCAGCTAGCTGCCCTGCCTCCTTTCCATAATGAACTCTTATCCTTCTGAAACTATCATCCTTCTTCTTCCTGAAAGTTGCCTTGGTCAGGGCATTTTGTCACAGCAACAGAAGCTCAGTTAATACAGTCTCTGAGTGTTAGCATGGCAGGCACAGGGTACCACTTTCAGCAAGAGCCCTCTGCTGCTTAAAGATATCACAGTGTTCTCTACACTTTGAGAGGTACATGAGAGGCTTTATAGCCAGCTGGATGGTGGGATACAGGAGTAAGTTCTTTCCTGGTCTCATCCATTTTAGCGTGAGACAGCTCTCTATACAATTCCTTAGCAAGTTTCAACCACCCTCGTAGTTGTGTTCAGTGGCAGGATGCTCCTTCTCTAGTCTGGCAATCAGCTATTTCCTCCTCTTCTGCTAAATCTAGTTAGACAGAATATCTTTCTGCTCATGAAGCAAAATGTGCCTGCTCCCTGATACCAGTCTGTACCCCACAGCAACCCAGGGTATGTCCGGATATTCTCCATCCTGTATGACAGCCTTTCAAATCTGTTACGACAAATGCCATGCCTCTTCAAACTTTTTCTGCTTCACACTAGATATCCCAAAGTCTCTAAGTCTCATTTTATATATGACAACACAAACAGTTTCTTATTTCTTCATAGTTTTCTTTGGGCCTGCAAATAGGCCACTCCCTTGTTGACTGGTACCCTACTGACCAGTGCTGTTCGTGAAGGACAACTGCCTCCAGTTCTTCTCATGGGGGTTTTGTATGACAAACATTTTACTTGCCAATGAAGAGCAGTGAATATAGGCTTGTGGATTTGGGCTCTTTAATGGCTTTGAGTCATTCCTAGGTAGGTGGGGTATTTATGTATGGTTTATAATGCAATTGGTTTATCACGTTTAGATCTTGAAGTGTGCTAAATCCCAGTGAAATTGTCGGGTAATAAATAGGAAGGGTTTTCAATTCCAAAAAGGGTCTGAGTACAATAAAATGGGAACATTTTTTCTCTTTTTTGTTTGTTATATGGTAGTTGTACCTTAATCTGCTTTTAGGACCAGCTGTTATAACAGATGTTCACTTTAGATGATAGTGTGGGTGTTTTCTTGTTGTTGTTTTAAAATCTTTCAGTGCACCTAGCAAAATCCTGTCCATAAAGAGATGTTCTGAAAACCCAGTGCCTTTTTCTAATGTAAATGAATGGCCATTTACACATCACTTTTAGGCTGTCATCTGCATTGCCTACGTGCCTTCCAAGGCTGCAGTCCTCCACCACATGTTGGAGAAAGTTTTCCATGAAGCCAAATCCCACCTCCAGAAAATTCCACTGCTGATACTGTCCAGTAATAGACTTCCCAGTGAGGAAAAGAGGCCACTGGTCAATAGAGTGGGACTCAGAGATGGGGGGAGGGGTTGATCGTGTTCTGGAGTTACTAGAACCAAACCCAAGAGATTAGAATTTTTCTCTGCCCTACTTATCTTCATTGCAAGATTCTCCACCCACCCCACCCCCTCGGCCCTGTAAACAGTTATTAGAACCACGAGAACATCAAAAACATGCTGGTGAGTCCCTCTCTTTGTCGTACAACACTACCTGTGCGATATGACAGCAATTCCTGTCATTATGTTTCTAGTTTTGTTGTTTTGCTGCTGTTTTGTGTTTTGTTTGTTTGTTTGTTGAGACAGCAACTCCCTGTGTAGCCAGGGAGACACTAGAACTCATTACATTTTCCCAGCTGCCTCCTGTCACTGACTCCTTGGTGCTGATATAACAGACAGGCCCCTGGTTAGTTTCTGTACTTGAAGAGAAAGAGAGATGCTAGACTTAAATGTCTATGGATTCCTTACAAGACCTCAATTTGGAATCACACAAAGTATGTCGGGATGGGGCTCTGTTTTCTAGCTCCTCTTCTGCGTGTGTCTGTGAACTCAAAGGAGTAGGTTCCTTACTAAAGATGAACTCTTGAGATCCACATTTACCTAACAGCAGAAAAACAGACACACGCAGCTCACCCCCAAATTTATAATCCTGATTCTCTAAGGGGAAGTGCTCTCAGCTAGCCGCAAAGGCTAAGGCATTTCGGTTGAGTTATAAGTATACATCTAGACATGCTACTCAGTCTTTGTTCAGCTGATCGAGGCTTGATCAGAATTCCTCCAGGACATTCCCCACACGCATACATCTTCCTTCCCAGTCCTTGAGCTCTTCCTTTGTTATAGCTATTATTTTACTATTTTTAATGCATCTTAATAAGCCATCTGTGTTACTCAGCTTCCCATCATTGTGGAAAATACCAGATAATTTTAAAAATAGAAATGTTTTGGGTGATTGGTTCATCTTTATTTTATGTATTAAAAGAGACATGGGAGAGGGAGAGAGACAGAGGGAGGGAGGGAGAGAGAACAGGTGAGTGAGCTATGCCACACATGTGAGGGGACAACTTTCAGGAGTCAGTTCTTTCCTTCAACCTGGAGTCCCAGAGATTGAATGCAGAGTATCAGGCATATTCAGCAAATACCTTTGACTGATGAACCATCTTTCTGACTTTATTTATTTGTGTAAGACACAGTTTCTTTCTATATAGCTCAGGCTAGCCTAATATTTCTACTGTCCTTAAGCTCATGATTTTCCTGTCTCAGCCTCCCAAGTGCAGGGATTATAGTCACATACCACTCCATCTTGCTGACAGTTTTTTTTTTCTCATAATTTGAAAGGTTTAGGTCCATAGTCTCATCATTTGGAGCTTGTGGTAAGGTAAAACATCAAGATTGGGATCATGTGGCAAAGAAAGCTTGTTATGTCAGAGCATCCAAGAAGCCAAGGAACATGGTCCAAGATCCACTAGTCCCTTCACAAGTTCTCCCACAATAGCCCTCACTCAAACTTATCTCCAAAATATCCCACCACCTTTTTAGGATCACCACAGACTGGTGACCATGTGCTCAACACAGTCCATTCTCAGTCTCTGTCCCAAGTGCTCAGATTCGAGCCTTCATTTCACCAAACTCATTGAATTATTCCTGCATATAATTCTCTTCAATTGGTTTCCTCCAGAGATTTCTCTGCTTAGAAGTTGGATCACTTTTGTTTTCTTTGCCTGTATTTATAGCTAATTATTCTTCTTATTCTAGTTTATTTCTGTATTTGTTTCTATAATCTCTGTGTGTGTGTGTGTGTGTGCTTGCATGTGTGTGTGTTTGTAATAGCGGAGGAACCATACAACCAGGAGTGGGTTCTCACCTTCTACCTTAGGACCTAGATTCCTTGCACTTCTCTGCTGCCCGCTCCAGGCCAGGTAGCCTGCTAGCTTCCAGAGCTCCTCCTCTCTTTGCCTGGCATCTCTTGCAGGAGCACGGGGCTGCAGATGCTGCCACCACACCTGGCTTCCTGTGGGTGAGTGGACACAGAACTCAGGCTCACACTCAGATGACAAGTGCCTTACTCCTTAATTCACCTCCAGCCTCTGGCTCATCTTAATGAGCCACTTTAACTGGCACGCTATGACTTGGTCAGGTCGCTTCTTCTCCACTGGTCTTCCAGTGTCTCCGTCTTTATTCACAGTCTTTGAAATTCTTCTCATATTCCTGGTCAGCTAGCCATTGTCCTTAGGATCTGTTCATGAGAAGTTTCTGAAACCTGATCATGACTCAGTCTTTGATCTGGTTTTTCTATCTGAAGTTTCAAGGCTCATTTCTTACCTCAATATCACAGGTTCCCTAAGCTCCTGACTCAGTCTATTCCCTTTGGTGTTTGCTTGTATCATGTTTGTGGCTGATTAAGCTAATGCTCCTCATGGTTTCCCCCTGTTCCTAACTCCTAGGTCATCCTTAGCCTGTAGAGTTCTGCTTTTGCAGTATCACTCTCTTCCTCTTCCCTTCAGTATTTAATAAGCTCTGTTTGTTTTTAAACCATTTCCATTTGGTTATAAACAACCATAACTCTGCAGACAAAAAAAGATAAAATTGCATATTGAGTGACACAATCCCAAGGGGGTTGACCTCATGCATGTAATTTGTTTGAAGCCCAGCACTCTATCTTAAAAAGAAATTAAAATAAAAGAGGCAATATTTTAGTTTAATTGTATAATATAAACATTTGCTTTGACTATTTTAATGTGCTTTATACAATTTAGCTATTCAGTTACTTAATTCTTTAATTCCACTTCCAATTTTTGCATAAATTTTAGGCCCCAGAAGGATAAGCAGTAATAATAAGAAGGTTTGGGTACTCTCTAGCATGCCATTGGAGATTCTCAGGAGAATAAGATCATAGCCATGAATAAATCTTGAGTTACCAAGGGCCCCTCGTTTGCATCTGTGAATCTCTGGCCTCTGGTCCAATAGATGTTGCATATTTGGCATGTGCTAATTGTGTATGGAATTGAGTGTAACATTTTGCATGCCACTACTGATTTTAGCTTATTGTTGGTGCCATTCTAACTAAAACAGCATTGCTCATTCATTGCACCAAAAGATGCATGTTGGACCTCAAAGACTCAAATAAAGGGCTCACAGGAAGGCTTCGTAGGTCAATGTATTTGCCATGCAAGCCTGCTAAAGGAGGACAATCAATCAGAATCCTCAACCTACCACACAGTGGTCCTCTGACATCCACTCGCAAGCTCCTGGTACGTGTACATCATGCATTCACATACACATTCACACAGCAAAACAAAAACAAGTAAACACCTGGAAAGAAATCAGGTAGAGTTGTCCCCCCATATCCCTGGTATTGTTTGGTTGCTGTGGATACTAAAACCCACAGATACTCAAATCCCTTATCCAAAATGGCCTAATATTTGCATAAATCTGTGTTCCCCCATAGCATCTATAGATTCCTTATAACACTCCAAATGTTAGTGTTTTGTAAATAACTATTATACTTTCTTGGCTTAGGGAATAAAGACAGATTTTAAGTCTGTGCATGTTTTTCCTCCCCGAGTATTTACAGACAACTAGAAAAAATCTGAAGTAGAACTCCTAGCTATGGAAGACCAGCTGCATATGTACAAGTGTTTAGACCTTAGCAGGAGACAATCTCCAGTCATTCTATAAGAGCATACTGCACTCAGGGAGGAAGAAGCAAGCAGATCTCGGCGAATTCTACAAAGCTTTCTACAAACCAAGTCCAGAACAGCCAAGGCTACACAGAGAAACTCTTTCTCAAAATACTAAAAGAAGAAGAAGAAGCAGAAGCAGAAGAAGAGCAAGAACAAGAACAAGAAGCGTCCACTTTAAATCTGCTTCATTCCGCTCTTCTGTACCACACCAAGGCTAATAACCACCTCGCCGGTGTGTTGAAAGGAATAAGAGGAACAATGCGGAACCTGTGGAAATACCTAGCATACCACCTGGCACAAACGGTACACCCCTGAAAGCACAGCCCCCCCTTTTTTAACCAATAAAAGTTGGCTGAAAGTATAAAGAGAAAACACAGAAAGAGCCCAAATGACTCTGCTTAAAAATACTTTGAGGTGCTGCAGAGATGGCACATAGGTTAGAAGGTCTCTTTCCTCTTATAGACCTGAGTGTGGTTCCTAGCACCCACATTGGTGGCTCACAACCACCTGAAATTCCAGCTTCAGAGAATCCAGCATCCTCTTCTGGAATCCATGGGTACCCACACCTATGTGCCAGGCACACAAACACATCACATACACATCAATAAGAGGTCAGTCTTTAAAAGGTAAAAATACTTTGAAAATAAAACCCAGAAACTGGGAAACCACTTTAGATAGTCATTAGTTATCTTGGTGTAAATCTCCATAATTGATAAGGTGTTCTCTTCCTTCCTCTCTTTCTCCAAACACACATATGCTTCTCCCTTCATGGAGAGAAAGCAATTGCTTTGCTTCATCTATTGCAAAGGTCCCAGTTGGTAGTGCTACACACAGAGTAAGAGAACACATAGAAAATTCCTTAAAGCAAACCATTCCACAACCTGTGGCCTTTAGAAATGGAGACCCAGAGGCCCAGGGGAAACGGGGGGTGCTCTAAAGTTTGGGTTTGGTCAACAAATGGGCAGTTGGGTAAAGTATGATTGGACAGAACATGTGTGAGCTGATGGTAACATGCAAGGGAACCAGCAAGGGTGGTTTGTTCAGATGCTCCTTGGCTCTCTGCACAGTGTTCTTTTCCTATGTGTAGGGCAGGATTCTTGTCACACAGAGGTCCCTGAGCTGTTTTCAGGAATGGCAGATCAGAGAATCCTGTATAGAAAACTCTCACAGATAGGCTTGGAAAAATCTGTATCTTCTAGGGTAACATATTTGGGGGTACCATGTTCTGGATCATAGCACTCCCAAATAGTAAAGCAGCAAACAGAAACAAATTTGCTGAAGATCCCAAGCTGCAGCCATTTCTCTTCCTCGCTTCCACTGCACAAACTTCTCTGAATGGTTTAACATGCAAGAGGAGCTGGGTCCCCCTGGGCTGGGAGAGGTCCTGTGGGACGCAGTGTTGTACATATTCTAGGCTTTAGATACTAACTGCAGGGCTTTTCCATTACAGAGCTGCAAATACCGGGCATCCAGAAAGTTTTCCTGCCCACATATGCCCTCCCCACCTCCATATGTCCTGGGAGAGCCTAGAGCTACCTAGGAATTCCAGAATTAGAACACACCAATTGAGGATACCGTATCTGGGATAGACAGGCTGCTGGCCAGTTATTTTCTTCGTACCTTTCCATTCTTTGGCACCTTCTTCAGGAAATGCCGACCACATGTTCTGGTTAGCCCCCACATGGAGACTCTGTAAGAAGTTAGTGGAGAATTCATATCTGCCACATGCTCTGATGAGCAGATGACTTCCGAGAGAAAAAGGGATAACAAGGGAACAAATTTAACATGTTGTCTGTCCTTTTAAAATGTTATCACTTCACACCCTTGAACCCACCCTTTTCTTACTACAGTTCTACATGGTTTCTTTGGGATTGAAAGAATTGCATTTTTACCCTGCTAATCTGGTTAAGAGTAGGAAACATTTTATGGGAAGAATGGAAAATAACTCTCCTTTCAAGAGAGTTAGTTGTGAAAGTGTTTTAGTTGATCAGTGACCTCAGCTGGACCAGGCTTTGAAATTCTTCCTGGTCTACAGTACAGCTTGATGGACAGCACTAATAACCTGTTTGAGGTCATGGGTTACTTCCTTAGCACAAGAAATGAATGAAGGAGGAAGGAAGAGAGGGGATGTGTGTACGTGTGTGTGTGTGTGAGTGAGAGAGAGAGACAGACAGACAGACAGACAGACAGACACAGAGACAGACAGAGAGGAGATTGATTGAAAGAAATCCAGATGAAAGAAACCAAAGATGGAGATGATAGCACTGTAGAAGGACAAGACTTCTTTTCCTCATTTACTGCTTGGTTCATGGCTGAGGCCCCCAAAACGAAGACAGTTGCTTACAAGCTGGTATAAGCCACAATTCATGAGATGCAGGTGCCTGTAGAAATGAAAACCTAAAAACAGGAGTAATGGGGACTTTTCAGGGTTTGGAAGGATAAAATGGACAGAAGTCTGAGTGGAGGACAGATGGAGTCTGAGCTGATAGAAACAGACTTGGGGATCTGATGCTTATTCTTTCTGCTCTGGCTCCCTGTGTCTTCAGCTCACAGGACATTCCATGTTTCCGGGAAATGTGAAGGCATCTGCTACAGGGTAGTCTTCTATCTTATCTCAGGAAAGAAGGGTGTGAGGAGGGAGAGCTACCTTCCTGCCTCTGCTTCATCCTTAACAGGGTACCACATTTGGAGAATGCTGTGAACCCCATCAGGAATCTCTGTGGCTTGACTTCCTGGCATCATCCTCACAGGTTAACTGCTTCCTGTCCATTCTTGAGCCTGGGCTGCAAGAGAAGAACATCTGGGATGGATGGCAGGGTCCAGGAGAGCCTTCTACCCTGAGCTAGAGGTCACATACAGATGACAAGTAGTTTCTAACAGACTGGAGACAAGAATGGACCAGTGAGTTCATTCTGTGTTTATGACCAGAGTGACATTTATAGTGACCACAGGGAGTGCTTAGTGGGCATGGCTCAGAAGCTCCATTGCCAAATTCCCTCAGGTAACTTAATTCTCCTCCAACAAAGCCTGCTGCTCTGGTTTTATGAGTCCTGCGGATGTAGCTGGAGACAAACATGCCATGAAGAAGTAGGTGTCTGATGCGTGACTCTTATGCCAATGCTCAATTTAAATATCTACTTGTCAGAGCATGTCTCCGTGCTCCAAATTCTGAGCCCTCTGCAGACAACAGGGCCTATACTGTAGTATCTCTGGCCATCTGTCTTGCCCAGTTATCAATACAGCATCTGTGGCGGCTGCATCTTCCCGGTGGTTAGGCCAGATAATGCTCATCTTCCTTTATCTGCAGGGGAAACTCTCTAAATTGCTGCTATCTCATGCAAGCAAGAGAGAGAGCTTCAACTGCTTTTCCCTGGAGAGAGAAGTGAGGTGCTGTGTGCAGCACCCTATGTTTATCCAGACAGCTCTATCTATCCAGCAAGGCAGGAGTCAGGTGCTCAGCTCCTGACACTGGCCAGGTAAAGGCAGATTCAGAACGTAGCTCTCTAGGTATATGTTTTCCTTTCCATTCTTTTTATATTTATCTTTATAATTATTATTATATTGTTATATAATAATACACTTGTTATAGTATATAATACCTTATATTATATATGAAATATTATAGTATATAATTAATATAGCATAAAATACAATTATTGTATTATAATAAAATAATGTGAATATAATTGTATTCTTATAGTAATAATACATTCATCTATATTTTTATCTTTTATCCATTATAAAAAGCATAGTCATGTATCTTTATTTACTGATTTTAAAAATAATTTAGGGCTAGAGATAGCTCATTGGTGTAGGGCTTGTATAAGCATGCAAAAAATACCCCTCTGGGCTCTATCCCAACACAACAATATTAATAATAATAATGACAATTTTAAAATAAGCAAGAGCCACACAGTGATGGCATATGCCTTTAATCCCAGTACTCGGGAGGCAGAGGCAGGCAGATCTCTGAGTTCAAGGCCAGCCTAATCTGCAGAGTGAATTCCAGGGTAGCCAGGGCTACACAGAGAAACCCTGCCTTAAAAACCAATGAAAGGGGCCAAAATCACCTTTAATATGTACCAGCCTCCTCCTCTTCCCCCTAGACTCTGCCTCCGAATGGTCCTTCCAGCAGCACCATGGGCTCAGCAAGCCTTTAGCATATGGGCCTCTGCAGCATGTCTGATGGGGCTGCTCCCAGAATTAGGCCCCCACCTCCACCAATTCCATTTAGGGTTGGACTCTACAGTCCTCCCAACCTGTGGGCCCAAAGAGGACAAAAGAGGAGGGAGGGAAGGAGAGGCTGTGGTTCTCTAGAAAAGATTAAGGGATGGAGAAGGATGTTCAGATGAAAGGAAGTCTATCCCTCTGCAAGTCCAAGGAAGGGGAAATACTTTCCTGCCTAGGTGATGGATCAATTAATGATTTATAAGCTGTGGCCATTTCCTGCCTGTGCACTTGGCCTGGGTCACACTGTGGCTTCTAAGGAGGCTTCTAAAGGAGTTCTTCTGCTCTGCTGTTTTGTTGTTATTGATTGGGGGTTTGTCATTAGGTTGGTTTTTGAGACAAAGTCTTACTATGTATACCACGCTGGTCTGAAACAAACAGAGATCTACCTGCATCAGACTCCCAAATGCTGGGATTAAAGAAATGTGCCACCATGATGGGCTGATTTTTGGGTTTTATTAAAAATTATCACTAGGGCTGACAAGATGGCTCAGTAGGAAAAGGCACTTGCCACTAACTTGATGACCTGAATTTAGTCCCTGGAACCCACATGGCTGAAGGAGAGAACTGACTATAGCAAATTGTTATGACTTCCACATGCTTACACACACACGTGCATATACATATACTCATGCGCACACACATGCAAATATAATAATAAATACATAAAATTAATTTTAAAAAATATTTATGGGATGATAGCTAATAGTCAACCGTCCATGAACTTCTTCCCAGAGGCAGACTCCTCCTAAGCCTCAGTGCCCCATGCATCGGGGGTGCCCCTAATATTCTGCACCGTGAAGTACATTCTGCCTCTGTAGGAAGCAGAGGAAGACATTGAATGCCTCTTAAGAAAAGCAGAAGTAAAGTGGCCACCAGTCCATGAGCCTTTCTGGCTATAACCCCACACAGTTGGTGTTTCCTGTCCCCAAATCAATAAATGCCCCATTCATTAGTTATCAGTATCAGAGCAAGCTTAGGTCTCAAGCTGAAAGACAGGAAGCAAGCATGGTTCCTCTCCTCTCTGTTCTACCTCTGGCTGAGCTTCCCTAGGGAAAGACAGGCACCCTCTCCTAGAACTCTCTCCCCAGGCTGTCCTGGGTGCTCCTGTATCTTGCTACCTTGAACCTAGGAAGTGTAAGAGCTCCTGTCCCCAGGTAAGGGTGTCATGTTTTGCTACCCTGGACTGTGCTTGCAGAGGCCATTAGACAGCCATCCCAAGAGCCTCACCCTGCTTCAATTCTACCAGATCCTTCCAGGATGACTTGGTGGCCATGTGCCGCCAGGTCCAAGGAATCTAGAGCTCAAGGCTTTAAAGAATGAGTTTGAGGGTGTCTGCCTTCCCAGAAACCTCTCTGAGTTCTAAGGATTGGGGTGAGAGATAAGCATGTCTGTCAGGGCATCTTCCTCCAGAACATGAACCAAAACAGAAAGGGGGCTCAGGTCAGAAGACACAGCTGAGCCCAGCAGTTGATGGAGCAACGTACTCATTGGATAGTCCTCCGGTCAGAAGAGCTGCTGACAGCGCCTGGTCAGGCTGTCTACTGTTCAGTGAACTAGGAGAGGGGATGCAGGACTGCTAATGAGGGACGGGCAGGGAACGTTTTCTGTTTTGACAAGGAACCAGCGTTTATTGACTCTGCAGAAGTCTGTTTGTTTATTTCTTCACTTGTTTATTTGAGGTTGCTGGGATGAGACCCGGGCCTCCTGCACACGGCATTCTCTACCCAAAACCACAACTTCTCCCACGAGCTACATTCTCAAACCCAGACCAAAGAACTTGGTTATTTTATTGTGTCTGTTGCATCTCTGCTAGGAGCTTATGTCTTTGTCAGGTAGGGGTCAGGGTTGGGCGGGGGTTAACAAGGTCATCTCGGTTCTGTCTTCTCAGACATCATGGTGTTGTATGGAAGTCTCCAGCCTTATTTTCCCTCCACTGTGTTCAGACGTCAAGAATAGTCCCTTCTCACAGGTGCTTCTCATCCATCTCCATCTTCGTGTTTCCACTGCTATGAAGACACACCATGACCACAGCAACTCTTATGAAGGAAAACATTCAACTGGGGCTGGCTCACAGCTCAGAGGTTTGGTCCATTATCATCATGGCAGGAAGCACTGGTAGCATGCAGGCAGTCACGGTGCTGGGAAGTGCCTGGGAGTTCTATCTATATCCAGATCCACAGGCAGCAGGAAGACAGAAACACGAGGCTTAGCTTAAGCATTTGAAACCCCAAAGTCACACATTCCCACACATTCCCCAACAGGGCAATACCTACTCCAACAAGGCCACATACCCCCCTGTCACTCCCTAAGTGTTCAAATATGGGTCTATGGGGGTCATTCTTATTCAGACCACCCTTTCTTCTATTCCTGATGGGAATCAGCATTCTCACACCCCCGTAAATACTTCCCTGGAGTGCCAAGATGGCTGTGACACATGCTACATCACACAGCCCCTGGAAACATTAATGAATAGACAAGAAAGAAACTCCGAAGCCAGACTTTGAGTAGTGAGTATGGTAACTAAGTGAATAACGGGCAAAGAAAACATCCCAGGCACAGAAGATGGAGAAAGCCGTAGCAGGAGAGTGGCCTGGTCCACTTGAAGACCAAGCTTCCTAGTACCAGTTCAAAGTCGTATGTTCAGAACAGCAATAAAAATGATGTTTCAACCTGGGTTTGCTGTCACTTACCTGTAATCCAAGCACTGAGGAGGAAGAGACAGAAGACCTCAAGTTTTCAGTCTATCCTGAGAAACGTAGAGTTCAATCCAGCCTGTGTCTCAAGAAACCAAGCCAGACTAACAAAAGACATGTTGCCCCCAAATTGGAATGGCTATACATTAAATTCTATTTACTATTTTCCTGAAATGTGTACTTAAATTGGCATCTTGTGCTTTAAACTCTGGCAACCCTACTTGATAGATGTGCATGCGTCTGGTCAAAATGCCTGGCTACAGGTTGGAAACTCACAGGAGGCTGCTCAAAGTGGTATTCAGCGTTTGGGGAATTATTCTGAATATGCTCTGCTTTGCTTTAAATTATAACTTTTTTAAAAAGTCACTACCCAAAACGGGTATTTCAATTACCCAAGGGAGAAATCTTACTCCCATTCTCTGACCAGGAAGTGTGGATAATTCATAAGATGAGGCCTTCCCCTCCTCACAAGCACAAGAGGAAGTTCATGCCCAGAAGGGCAGTGCCTGTCTTCCAGAAAATGACTCCTGACTCTCCTGCCCTCTAGTGGTGGAATGCTGATACATCAATTTGAATGCCTGCTCCTTTGTAGGCCTTGTGGCCTTTGGCTCAATAAGTGAAGTAACTGAGGAGGATACAAAACGTGGAAGTCCAGGGCAATCCTAAGTCTAAAAGGCAGGCTAAGAGTGTGGAGGTACAGTAGTGAGGTGTCAATGCTGTGCTAAGCCCCTTGCTGCCTCTGCGACCTTATGAGACTCCAGGACTGAGCTGGGAGAATTTGGCTGGGACCGGAAGGATTACATCCGCCC
Organism: Pachyuromys duprasi; assembly: GCA_028658305.1. Taxonomy (NCBI): domain Eukaryota; kingdom Metazoa; phylum Chordata; class Mammalia; order Rodentia; family Muridae; genus Pachyuromys; species Pachyuromys duprasi. The sequence continues at coordinate 16,435,521 of CM053760.1, read as the reverse complement.
ACAGTTTGTTTTTGTTCATTCTATGCAACAAGTATTTCTCAAGTGCCTACACCATGTCAGGCACTGTATTGGAAGCAGGGTGCTGCGCCTGATCCATTTCGCTGTGGCTGTGAAGTGAAACCAGGGCAAATGGAACCCATGTCTAGGCATGAGAAATGTTAGAACTATAAGTGATCTCCAGAAGTAATGCTCTTCTAATTGTACTGACATAACTCGGCTGTATATGATTTTAGCATCTTCTTAACAATAATCAAACAAAACCGCATACTTAGCAAAGTATGTTATATGATATGCCTAGCGGCGTCCCTGACTTACGCAAGGGAAAGCAGAGCGGACGTTGAATTTTTCCCCTTTTTCCAGAACTTGAAATGCTGAGTTGCTGATGTAGAGGGAACCAACAAAAACACACCAGAACCATGAAGTTGTTTGGGGAATAACTATTTATGGTGAGACTTACCACACTGGATGGCTCAGCTCACATGGCAGACTGGGGAGGTGGCTCATTAGGTGAAGTGCATTCTTATAAGCGTGAAGACCTAAGTTTCGATGTCCAGCACTCACTCACGTAGAAAATTGGGTTGGTGCTGTGCATGCTGATGTTCCCAGTGCTGGGGGCAGGTCAGACTAGCCAATGAACCCACTGAAACAGTGAGAGACACTGTCTCAAATAAATAAGGTAGATGGCACCTAATGTGACCTTTAACCTCCATATTCGAACAACGGTGAGCTTAGCATACTTACAGGAATTCACAAAGCTTGGGAGGAATGCTAACCTAATCCGAGGCCGTTCAGCTGGGTGAGCCCATGTTCTCAGCTTCCAGAACCTGACTAACTCCTAGAGCCGGCTAACTTGACTTTTTAGCGGTTTCCCAGTCTGTGCTGCCCTCATTTGATCCTTACTGCTTCCTTAGTCCATGTCCACATCTTCCCTTTCTGCTTCTCTCAAATCCATTCTCCAATGCATGTTAACCTAAAGTGTAATTCATTGTAACCTAAAATGTAAACCACACTGCTGCTTTATTTTAATTCTGGTCCTGACTTCACAGTGTTTACAGGAAAAGCAGTTTTTTGTATGTTGGTTGATAGACCTGTGCACTCATCTTCCTTCCCATCACATCCCTGTTGGAGTATTGCAAGTGCTCAGAATAGCTTTGTGGATTATTAAATAAATACCTGAATGCATAAATGTACTCCTTCACCTCATTCTTCCTAAGTTTTCCCCTTGGTGTACCAAGGTAGCACTGAAGTGACTAAATCCCATTCTAAACATGTTACAAACCGATCTTGGCTGTTTTAACAACCTTGCTGCCAGTAAGCAATGTGTTTATCAGATTCCTGAGTCTTCCTGCCCTTTCCTCCTCCATCTCTCAATTGTTTAGCTTTCTCTGGTTAATTCTCTTTGGGTGCTTAGGGTTGACTTAATTAGATTTTGACCTCAACATAGAAAAGGTATGCCTTAGTTACAAAGGCCCATTGTTCTGGCTTTGGAAAGATTACTAATGGGGTAAGGGTGGGGATCTCCAGTCTTTCTTGGCTGGTAGATGATTCCACTCCAGAACTATCTAAGTGTTCCTACTGTCCTAACCCGCCTCCCTTACATAATGAAGCTTGGCCTACCTCATCCAGATCTATTCTGGGTTTTTCTCTTACTCAGATTACCAAGGCCACTGCATCTTATTTTCAGAGAGCTTCAGGCATTAACGAGTGACAATGTTGATTCCCAATGAAGTAGAAAAGGAAGAGCTACCCACATCGTTATGTAGAGGTGGATTAAGGAATGCTCAGGGATCTTGCTGTACCATCCAGTCATGTCACTGTTACTTTGACCCAACAGCTTTAGTCCCATGTTGGCATCTTTCCTTAGGATCTTGACCCATGTTTGGATGATCACTTTCATCTCTCCTGGCCAAGACTGACAAAACAGTTGGCATTATTCTATCTTTTCATTTCACATATGTCTATGGCAACAGGCCTCTGAGTCTCAGTACCCTGTGAGTTAGGTACTATTACCATTGCCACTCTAGATGTGGGGAAGCTGGGGCATCTAACCCACGTCTGTAGTCGTGCAAGCAGTGGAACACGGGAGCTCAGGAGTTATCAGTCTTTGCACATGCTTACTTTTGGAGAAGCATTAGCAGCTTGAGCTGGCTGGAAACCATTGTTCCTTATCATTCAGGGTAGGCTGTACTTAGGATCTGTAGAGCCTCGAGATCCAGCTTAACTTCAAATATATACCTCAAAGAATGGAGATTAGCATACTAGAGAGGTGTCTTCACAAGTCATGGAATCAGCCTAATTGACCATCACCAGATGAGCCAATAAAGGAAATGTGATATAGGTTCATGGCGGAGTACTGTCAGCCCTAGAGAATACAACATACACGGCACTTACAGGAAAATAAACAGATTCAGAAAGACAAACATGCAGGGAGATGGCTGAATGGGTAAACAAGGACCAGGGTCTGATCCCTGACCCCCATGTGAAGTGCATAGAGATATATGTCTGTGATTTCAACACGGAGGAGGCAGAGGACTGATGGGGCTCACTCCCCAGCCAGCATAGGCACACCAGCAAACTTCAGGTTCAAGGAGAGAACCTGTCTGAAAAAATAAGGTGAGGCAGGATGGAGGAAAATATTCAGTGTGGACCTTGTTCTTGACCCACCTCCAACTGTGTGCACCTACACAGGGACACATACATGTGCACATACAAAGATACAAAAGCTACAAAAGGACTGACATAGTATGTTTAAAAAAAAAAAACATCAAAGTAGAAGGGGGACTATTTCGGGAAGTAGAGAGAGGCCAGATCCACCTGGGGGATGGGAAGAGTGGTTAATGAAGATGGGTTTGAGTGAGATTAAAGTATTGTACACATATTATGAAACAGGATGCTCTATTGCTATACCACTCTGAACATGTCCAATTTCCTCTGAAAATATTAGGATAAAAGAACATTATTTTGTGTAATTAATATACAATAATTAAAGGGGCCCAGCTTATAGATTTAGGCAGCATAGGTGTCAAAGGTCAAACCCTTTGACATAATGAAGCATAGGTGACCCTATGTTCCTTCCAATACAGCTGAAGCAAGAGAGGAAGAGAGCCAGGCGTGGCGGCAAACACCTTTAATCCCAGTACCAGGAGGTATAGGGTAGATGGATCTCTGTGAGTTCCAGGACTGCCAGGAACCCCGCCTTAGACAAACAAAAACAAACAAAGCAAGAGAAGAAAGAGGCAAGGCCTCAGAATTTATCTAGCCTGGTTTATCTACAGATGTGAGCCCACATTCAGAGAGGCTGACCACTAAAAACCTCAACCGGTTCAAAAGCAATCTTGTCGCTAATCCTGCTTACAGTGGAAACTGGCGTTTTCCGCCTCTCCTTTTATTTTTGTTTAGTTTAGTTTTGTTGTTGCTGTTGTTTTAGTTTATAATAGCTTTAGCTATTGTTTTAGTTCAGGTTCTGTTCGTCCATTATCGCGGCTGGTGGGGGTGGGAATCAGGGCAAGAACTTGCTGAGAAGAAGCACTGCCTGATGGCTTGCTCCTGGTGGCTTGTTCCTGGTGGCTTGCTCCTGGTGGCTTGCTCAGCCTGTTTTCTTATACAGCCCAAGACCTCCTGCCCAACAGTGGCGCCGCTCACTCAATCATTAAGAAAATGCCCCATAGGCTTCCCTACAAGCCAAGCGTATGGAGGCATTTTCTCAGTTAATATTCCTTCTTCCCAAATATGTCTAGGTTTGTGTCAAGTTGACAAAAGCCAACTAAGAGAGTTGTCAGTATGAACCATCTGGGAAGAGAGGAATTGCCTCCATCAGACTGGCCTGTGGGCCTATCTGTGGGGCATTTTCTTAACTAATAATTGATGTGCACCTATATAACCCACTGTAGATAGTGCCATCCCCAGGCAGCTGGACATGAGCTGTTTAAAAAAAAGATGAGCTGGGCATAGTGGTATATGCCTTTAATTCTCCCTGCACTCCAGAATCAGGCAGGCTGATCTTGGTGAGTTCAAGGCCAGCCTAAACTACATGGTGAGTTCCAGGACAGCCTGGGCTGCTTAGCAAGACCCTGACTCAGGGAGAAAAAAAAGAAAAAAGAAAAAAAAGGTAGATGAGAAAGCCAAGGAAGCAACAGTTGTCCTCCATGGTCTCCTGCCTCAAGTCCCTGTGTTGGCTTCCCTTGATGATAGGTTACAATCTATAAATCAAATGAACCCTTTCTCCCCAATTTGCTGTTGGTCAGTGCTTTATCACAGCAACAGACAAGCAAGCTAGATTGGTCTGTTTGGGTTTTAATTTTTATTAAATTAGTTAGTTGAAAGGATCCATGCTATCCTGTGGCTCATTTATGGAACCCAGAGAATATCACCTGGGTGCAGGTGGCCCCAGAGATTGACTCAAGCTGTCAGGCTCCGAGGTAGGCACCTTTACCTGCCACTTGGCTTACACTCGGAAGTAGCCATCTCACCTGCCACTTGGTTTTTTTGTTTTTGTTTGTTTTTGGTTTTGAGACAGGATCTCATGTAGCTCAGGCTAGTCTCAAACCCTCTATGGCTATGGAGTTCTGCTCTTTCTGCCTCCACCTCCTGGGATTGAAGGAATACACCGCTGGGCCCAGCTCTATTTCTTACCTTCTGAGTCTTTTGGTTCACCAGGCCACACTGTTATAAATGGATTTTATCTTTTTGTTGAATAAACTTAGATGCTAGCCTGCTAGCTGGTATAATTTCATTGTCATAGTGACTTCAGTTTGTGTTTAATGAATGAACTTTATCTTGGGCAAATATTTACACCAAGGTGTGCAGGTGGCTAGGTATTTGTTCTTTCATATGAGTACATGTAAAGGGGCAGGTAAGGGGCGCTGCTCATGACTTTCCACATATGCACACCATGAGACATGGCACCCCAATTTCATTGCTGCTCTTTTCCCCTTTCAACACAACCTCCTGCGCTAGCAAATCACTTTTGTAAATGGCAGAGCAATTGCATAGCATTTGCAAGGCCCTTGGTTTTCCCTCAAGCTCCCTCAAACCAAGCAAGCAAACAGAATAAGCTGCAAATTACAGCAGTGCTCGATTCATTTATCATAGTATACTAGATACAACACAAATGCTCAAAATTTGGCCTCATTTCATTTATCCATCTTCTGGTCATTTCTGCCTACATCCCACCATTAACTGAGATTTCTTGCTACCTCTAAGGAGCTGCCACCAACCCTCATCTGTCACCCTCCATGTTCTTTCAAGCAATGAGCCATGAGCTGTCTGTTCACCCCAGAGAAGGTACCCACACCAGACCAAAGACAGAATTCCACTCAAGTCTATAGCTTTCTGAATGAATGTATTTCTTGGGGTTACATACAAGAGCACAGATGACACAAAGGCAGCTGCTTCACCAAAAAAGCTCACCCCAGCCTAGGTGACAAGTCATCAGAGTTGTATCTGGTGCTTCCTGGCCAAATACTGACTTTACAACCTTGGGGAGGAGCCTAGTGGGTCTTGTAGCATTCTGAGTTTCTGAGCCTTTAACATTTTATTAGCTTCTTGAGTTGTAGGAACCTCCCTTAAGTGAAGAATGTTTCAGTGCATACCATTGGTTATGGTAAGAGATGGTATAAGAGGTAGCTAAAACTATTACTGACTGTGTATCTCACAGTGCCATAGGAGAGGGTCAGATACGAGAAAGTATCACACGGAGTGAGAAACAGTCCCAAAGCCACAGCTTCTCTTACCAGTGGCAGCATCTTGGCACCCACCCTGGCCAATTAGTGTTCAATGTCTTTGAACAACGAAGCCGCCTTGTTTGAATGGTTTGTCAAAACTCATGTTAACCATCACAGTGTTGAGAGATGGTAAGACTCTTCAGAAGCATTTGGATAGACAGAAGGATGGATTCTCCTGGAGTAGGGACCGACTCTCTTGCGTGTCCTCAGCTTTTCCTCATTGCCTTCTCATGAACAGGCTTCTCTTGCCCACACATCCGCTGTCCCATCTGCTCTTCCGCCCTGAATGGAGAAGCACATGGCCTTCACCACGAGCCCAACAGACGTCATGCCTATTCTATTAGCCTTCCAGAGCCCTGGGCAAAATTGAACCTCTCTATTTATAAAGTCACAGCCCTGGATATCCTATTACAGAAACAGAGAGCAGACTAAGATAGAAGGGGTGTGTGAATGAGTGGGATAAACTGGTCACCTTTGGCTAAAACCAGCATATTCCAGACTGTGATGGCTTAACCAATTTTAAGAACTAAATGAACAAAATATTTTACTTCTTTCTTTCCCTTTTGTGATAAGGTATAAATGTCAGACCTCATCCACACTAAGTTTATGTTCTATCAGCGTGCTATACCCCATTTTGCTTTATGAGCTTACAATTTTATTCTACTGTTTTCAGACACCCTTGCTCTGTATCCCAGGCTGAGTTATAACTTACTGTACACAGCTTACACTGTCCTTGAACTTATGGCAACCTTCCTGCATTAACTTCCTAAGCCTGGGATTATAGGTATGAGCAATCAGACCCAACTACTTTTTTTTTTTTAACTTACATATTTACCACTTCTGAGTAAAAATACATCTGTTATCTGATACCCATAATTTAACAGTATTAAAACAAAACCTTAATGATTTTAGTGAGTTTCTATAAAGTCATTAATGATATAAATGCAAGCAATTTTATGAGAGGAGACAGTAGCCTACACTTTCAGGAGTAATAACCTAAGCAAGGTAATTTCCACTGTTTCCTACTTAAATTTCACTCTTTTCCTGAGTTTAGTCTGCATACATTCACTTACCTATAGTATTTGGAAACTTCTTTAAGCCAACTATGTGACTATTAAAAAACTACACTCAAAGGTATAATTTTAAGCTACTTAAACAAAAATCTTTGGAGAGCCAGGACAAAGAATATTGTGTGGTGTGTTTGTGTGTGTGTGCATGTTTAAGATGAGGGAGTCTAAATTGGTTTTATTTGGTAAGCAATCAATGAAGCCTACCCTTGAATTTCTCGTTTTACACAGATGTGACCTGTTTAGGTAATATGGGATAGATGTGCCCACAGCTGAGGGTGTTATCTGTGTGCAAACATAAGAAGGCAGGGACATGGCTTCCTAAGCCTCGGCCAGATGCCCTGTTGGCAACTCTCAGGGTACTGTAGTAACTGCTGACAGTTCTGAGTTCCATGAGGTAACCCCTTGCTCTGACTGAAGGCTCCATCTCAGCCTCCTGCACCTGCTGCTCGCCAGACAGTGCTGTGCTGAACTCTCCATAGCCAGACCCGCTTCTGCACTGCATGCTGCCTGCCTCTGCGCCTCTGGGGAGTCAGGGTTGGGAGACAGACATCAATTCCATCTGTTTCGTAGGGACTTTTCCTAGTTTATACCCAAATTTTCACATCCTGGAAACACCCAAAGTCCCAGAATTAGGAACAATTGGCTCCTCTGTCTACATCCTGTTCTAGGACATTTCATGTTCAGCTTCTGTAAGAGAAGAACAGGCTGCCAGGGCTCAGGCAGAGTCGCTCAGCTTCGTAGCCTTGCTAACTGAACCAGGAGAGGCTGTTGCTACATGAAGAAGTGGGTGGGCACAGACAATACCTTTGAACACCATCAGCTGGGTGCTCCAGGATGCCCTGTATCCCTGTCCACATGTGCCTGCCAGTAGAATGGTGTGGGCATTGAAGGGGCAGAGAGGACTTTTGCCTTTTCTTTCTTATTTGTTTGTGTGTGTGCATGGTTCATAAGAGGAGACTGTTTCTTTGGGGTTTTTGTTTGTTTGTTTGTTTGTTTTTGCCTTCTACCATGGGTGGAAACTCTGAAGAGAGAGGTCTTTACCCAATGAGCTATCTTGCCCACCTGACTTTTGCTTTTTCTCATTTCATCCTTTCCGCTTGTCGGATTTAATCTTGCTGAGTTAAGAAGGCTCCTGACAGTGTTATTCACGCTGAGACTGACCCTGTAACTAAGTGTTTTATTCTAATTCTGGCACAGGTGGAACTTGATAAAATTTGCAAAAGAGGATATCTAAAAGCTAAACAGCAATAGCAGGAAAATGAAGAATTTTAAGTTCTAGCAGCATGTCGGCACCTGAAATTCACCTTGCCTTAAGGTCTGCAAAGGATTTGGATTTGGATGCGGGACACTGCTTAGTCTGTCCACCCACTAGGCCAGAAGCGAGTCCTTTTTAACAAAGACAGTTTCTCTCCTAGGCAGTGGAGAACGATGACCCCCATGTCGGTGAAGTACACTAGGATGCAGGAAAAAAAATACCGTTGGTACTAACTTCTGAGGTACATGACTATTCCCAAAAGTTCTAAGAAACATGAGGATTCACAGCTTGACACCACTGAGTCCCTGCATGATTCAAGGTGCTAAACACCCAAACCCCGAGTTCATGACAGCCCAGCTCCAGGTCTGTCGTGTGACAAAACTTTTCCTGAGGAGACACAACACACCTGTCTACTCAACCCAGATAGGGAGCCCATGACAGACCAAAGTATGGACACCACCAAAGTCTAACTTGGTAAATCATGAATTTCATTGGGTTTATTTGCAGGAGTATGGGTGAGGGGTTACTTACAGGAGCAGAAATGACTCAAAAACAGCTGCATCACCAAGTCCAACCCCAGCATGAATGACAGTTCACAAAGCTGGGAATCGAGTATACTGTGCAACCTGAAGGTCCTTCCTAAGTGACTCAGTTTGTCTAAACCTCTTGGAGGCAGCACAGATGGTTTCTACTTCCAGGCATCTGGTCTGCTCTCCAAAGATTACCTTGCAGCTTGGCTTGTCTGAGGGGCTTCTTTGCAGCTTGACTATGCTTTTCTTAGAGGGACCCTCAGCTTTCATTGCTTGCTCTGGCCAGGAGGGCTCTAGTGAATCTGGTCAGTTCCTGAATCTCTTATGAGTTATTTATCTTCCTTCTTAAGGAGCTTTCCCGAGAATGAAATGTTTCAGTTTGGGAGAAAACTGTTGACAGCCAGGTGTCTTTGGGTGTGAGTTATCCCTGACCTTCTTGATGAGAATGTGACTTCTAAAGACATCCAGGGGATGAAAAGGAAAAAAACAGTTTTCTTTGCAGGACATGTTTCATGCTCTGTAGTCCAAGCCATTCCAGGCAGGGGAGACCCTATGTAGGGTTCCATTTCAGCCCCTCAGGAACAAACCCTAGACATTACTCACCTGAAGGACTGGAAGGATTGATCTATTATCAGAAATATGCTGTGTGTTTCAGTTTCTCCCAGCCTAGAAGTGATCCACCCAAAGCCACTTGTGTCCCCTGCCCTGAAGGGAATGGACGAAAAGGAGCTGGAATTCCTGAGGTGGGGGCAGAAGAGTTCAAAGGTTGGGGAGGGAGGTGTGGCGTCTCCCAGTGCTTCACTAGGACCCTAGGAATCCCCTTTCTGATTTCCCTGGTTATATCCAGAGTCTTTGCTCTTCCACCCCAACCTTATCCGGCAACCTTTCTTCTCAGCAATTTGTTGCTTCGCTTGCCCAGAAGCTGTGTCCCCTAAGCCTGTGTAAGGGCAGACCTCAGCTTGACTCCTCCCTCCTTTTCTGAAGGCTGGCTCAGTTTCTTCCAGCACTGGATAAGCAAGCCCTCCTGCCCTTACTAATTTTGACTCTATTCTCCACGTCAGCGCAGCACAAAGAATTAGAAAACCCGAGGGCCACTTGGTGAAACTGTGGTGAAGAAAGGAGAACAGAGGCAGCCCTGGCCTGTGGCTGGGTACCCTGCAGAGTAGAGTGGGAACCAAACTCACCAACTTACTAAGCCTTAATTTGCCAAGCGGGAGGTTAAGGCAACAAAGAACTGAACCACATGGTGACCCAGTTCTTGCCAGGCTCACTGCAGTCTGGAGTGAGGACATTTATGGAAGTCTGGGGCCAAAAAAATGAATCTGGAAAAACCACTTCCACCAGATACTCATTGCAAGGCTGATAGCATCTCTGATTGCTTGGGCCTGTGAAAGTTCACACATTCTGGTGAATTCTGCCCTGAAAGTCCAGGAACTCTGGAACTCGGCTTGCACAGTTTGGCTCGCTGTGGGATAAAAGCGGTAAGCTTTTTCACTTAAAAGTTGCCACCTGGGATCCAGACTTGGTTTGTGGTGATCAGGCAGCAGAACTGAGACCAGATGGCAGCCCTGCACAGTTGGCCCTCCCAGTCCAGAGGAGATGAAAGAAACCCGATAAAAAACCGGGACATCAACGGGGCCTCAGAAAGGACAAGTGCTTCACGAGCAGTGGATCCAAGCGTAGTTTTGTTAAGTGCCTGTATGAGGACTGGCTGTGGATCAACATGAGGACATCCCCAGCCATCTGACCAGGAAGGTCAGGTGTTGGGAGACTCTTGCGCTCCTCACTTTCATGTGGCAGGGTTCTGGGCTTTCCAGGCCTTCCAGTATAGAGGTCATGCTGGAGGTGTATGGTTGCTGCTTGGAATAGAGCTGTGAGGAGGGCCCCACACTTGCTTTCATTAGTGCCTAGACTTCATCCACTGAGTGTTTGCTGAGAAGCTCAAATAGCGTTTTATGAACCTTTTGCATTTAGAAACCTGAGGAATAAATACATGGGGCTTATCACACGCAGGTGGCCATCTGTGCTGTTTGCTGGTGAAAGCACCGGTTTCTAATTGCCCAGGGCTAGCTGTTAACAGTGCCTCCTCTCCTCCCGGTGCTCTGGCATAAGGTCACTGGAGCCACCTGGCAGTGTGAGAAGAGCCCCCACACCCACCCAGCCCATTTCACCAGTGTTTTCCCAGTTGTTAACTGTCTATTCTTTCTGACTTACAATGACGCATGCTGTCAGGACTGGGAGGCTAGATACTTATCCAACGAGGAGCCTGCTCTCAACCATTTGTGTTGATTGGTTTTTCACTTTGTTTTGACTGAGTTATCAATGCCTTTAAAGGGTCCATTTAAGGACTTAAGTAAGCATTAATTATTTCTTTTGTGTCCAGATGTTAAATTGCTTTAAACTATCTTGCTTTTAGCAAGAGTTAAGGAAAAGAAACTTAAACATATATCAAGGTAATTCCACTTAGGCTTGGCTCTAGCCGTGATTTCTCTCTTGAAAAAATTTACATAAAAGAAACTAATGTGATTTCCCACTGCCCTGTAATTAAAGAGGCCTGGGGCAAATCAGCAACAATTGTTGTGGTTAATTCCTGTCTTTAGAAGATCTCATGCAAATGTCAGTTTTAAAACCAACAGCCTGGTTCTGTAATGGTCAGTTGTGATTGAAAAATCAACTTTGTCTTCCTGGCTCTTCTTTCTTGTTTTGAATGTGTGTGTATAAGCTTATTTTAAGTCTGAACCCTACATATGAAAAAGGCTTACACCTTCTCTGGGTTACAGAAATGGAGTTGAAAGTTTAACACCCAGGATCAGTTTTGTGGCTCTCCAGATAACTGGAAGAAAATTAAATATAAGTCTTTGCTTTCCAAGCAAATTTGAAGTACAGTAATAGGCAGATTGGATGGTGATAGCAAATTTTAAAGCCAGAAATTAAAATTTAAAAAGCACAGTATACTTCTAGTTCAGAGTTGCTTCTAGAACAAAGAATATCCCTCTAGTACCAGGAATGGCAATAGTGGTATTTTTCATGAAGATTTGAGTGCCAGGTTTATGTAGGTTGTAGAATAAATATGGCTACTTTTTTTTTTCCTGAGAAATTTGACAGTCAGTAGAAAGTTCTTAGTACTGTTAGTGTGCCTGGGGGGAGAGATGTATGAATAGTAGGCATAATGGCATGAATAGGGTCTTCGAAAAATATTTTCAGTTCCTGTTCTTAAGGAAAAGCAATAGAAGTCCAGTGACTCACAGAAACTTTGCCTGTAAACTTGTGATAATCTGGTCATGCAGGACATCATTTCACTGTGTGTGTAGACCAGAGTCCTTGATGATGTGGGCTCACTGTCTTGTCCACTTGTTTGTTTTTTTTTGCATTCTGTGGACTATCGGGAATACCTACAGAGGTAACAGTGGGCTGCTCTTCCCATGAGAGGGAAGCTGGGGCATATGGGTAGTGGAGACATTCCTTAGGCTGGTTAGAGTCCAGGTCGTGTGGAAGCGATTCCTCTGTTTGGCCCATCTAGAGATCCATAAAAGCCTGAAGACTTCTGTGATGCTTTGCACACAGCACCAGGCAGGGAACATCATTCCTATCTACAAAGGAATCTTTCCTACCTAGATGGACTGAAGAGAAATTTCCTGTTGACTGACTGTGGTGGCCTTCTGTTATTTCCTTCATCACAAAGGCTTGTTCCTGGACGGTGTCAAGTGACAGACAGGAACTGCTCAGAGGGGGCTGTTCCCACAGGATAACACGTTGGGTGGTGTCGAACCCCTTAGTCTCATAATTCAGTGCTCACTGCTCCTCCCATTGGCACTTATAACCTGAAAACTTATAGCAGCCATATAAGACTTAATTAAGGGGGCTGGAGAGATGCTTCAGGAGTTAAGAGGACTTGCTACACAATTATGAGGACTGGGGTTTATATCTCAGTCCATGAATACCATGGTGGGCCTCCTGTGCTTCAAGAAAGGCAGAGACAGGGGTCTGCTGGCTTGCAGCCTAGTCAAAAACCTAGGTTAGGGAGAAACCTGACTCAGCGGGTACAAGGTGGAAAGTGATAGACATTGAATGCCCCATTCTGACCTCCAGATATGCACAGACTCTTAAACTCACATATCCAAGCACATAAATACACACAGAAAGACAACCAGAACAATCCAACTGGAGGCCTGAACACAGGAGACTCTTCCTTTATGAGGTTTTGTTGGTGGTTCTGCCATCCAAACCCTGGGCCTTGAACATGCTAGGTAGATGTTCTACCATTGAGCTATACCCTCTGACTTCTTGTGCCTTTGAAAACAGGGTTTCACTCATTTGTTCAAGAAGGACTTGAACTCTCTCTATAGCCTAGGCAAACCTTGAATTTGCCATCTTTCTGCCTCAGTAGGGATTACAGGCCTGTACCATCAAACAGGTCCTCCTTCATGAATATATATGTACTTACATAAATGGCCAGGATTATGGGACTAGCTGTACTTAATGATTTCTGTGGGTAAGTAAGATCACATGGTGTTGCTATTGCAAGGTCATGGAAACTTCTAATTATTTGCTGTGTAAACCCACTTCTTGGAGCTGGAGAGAAGGCTCAGCAGTTAAGAGTGCTTGTTGCTCTTTCAGGAGACTTAGATTTCCCTCACCTTAACTCCAATAAGGAGGACCAACACCCTCTTCTTGCCTTTCTGGGCACTGCAGCAATGTGGTGCACATACATATGTGTATACAAAACACCCATACACATAAAATAAAAATAAATCTTTAAATATAAAATAAACTCACTGTCTGACTCCCCCTGCCAGGGCACTGCTTGAGTTTTCTACAAGACTTCCACATCATCTTGGATTTCTAGATAAATCCTGTTAGGAATCGAGGGGTTCTTTTTTTTCTCCCAGCACGGTGTCACTCATACCTTAACTCACGGCATACTCTTTTGTCTTTTACAGACTTCCGCATTTTTATGTTCAAGATGGCCAAAATATGACCCTTCTGCTGCCAAGACACACAGGTGACTCAAGGTCATAATCCAGCCCAGAGGCCAGCTATTGTTCTGCACACATTCCTGGTCTAAATCAATGTCCAATCCTGCTTGAATGGGCTGTAAATTGGGTCAAAGTATGGCAGGCAAGATGACCATTGTCCTCTCCCCTAAAATGATACGGGGCAGTGGATTAAAATGTCACACTTCCTCTGTTAGCTCTTGGGTTCACATCTCTAGAAGAGCAAGGGCAAATGTTGCTTAGATTATTTTCCCATCCTTTTCACGCGGACATTGTGCCTCCTATGTTCACTTTCTGGGAGTTTTGCCAGCTTTCCAAGGACTGGGTAGTGAACAAAATAAATATTTGTAGGTAGTTTAAAAGGAGAACAAGTCTGTGGGATATAATTCTGCCCATCCAAAGAAAAGCATTTTAATTGCCTTTCAGGTGTTCTAGGTAATTAACTTGAGAGACTCAGAAGGTTGATTTACTGGGTGGCTTCAGATTTGTGATCAAGAGAAGTGTTTGTGTGTGTGTGTGTGTGTCTGTGTTGGGGGGAGGAGTCGAAGAAAGTGAAGACTAGTAACACAACAAAATGAAACAAAGGATTTTAAATCCAGGAGTTAAAGTCCAGATAAGAAAGTGATTGAAGTTGACTAGAGGACATTACAATACTTCTTTATAGATGCTAATTAGTCTCCGACAGAATTGGTGTGTAAAGTGTTTATTTCTCAACATTTAGCATATACTTCTCTTCAAAAAACAAAAAACCCCAAAAAAACAAAAAACAACTTTTGAAGAGATTTCTCAAAACTTTGGAGTATTCGGTAGTTTGCTGCTTATTACTCAGCCGATCCGGGGGGCCCTGTTTAGCTCCTGAGATTTAAAGAGGGCCAGGCCTGGCTAGCAACAGCAGTTCCTGTCTCTACTCCTGTGTGAAGTGTTTGCCTTGTCCCGGAGCTGCGAGTCCCGGGGAAACCCGGCAGGCTGCGTCCTGGGTCACCAGAGCCGTCACCTGTTGGGCGGCAGAGGCGGGGACAGCCGCCGCCTCCCAAGCACAGCCCCCAGTCCCGGCGGAGCAGGCGGTGGCGGACGCTCGGGGGCCGGGGCCGAGGGAGGCCGGGCGCTGGAATGCGGTCTTCCCGGGCGAGGGAGACTTTGCACCGCACTGGAGACTAGCTGGGGTGGGGTTTCGCCGGTCCCCTCCGCCCCACCCCCGGGCCCCCTTCCAAGCGCTCTCTGCGAGCTTTCGGAACTGCGCTCTGAAGTTTCCAGAGCGAGGAGCCTGGGCGGCCGGCAGGGACAATGGAAGAAAGCGAAGGCCAGAAATGTGAGCCGAACCTGCCTCCCTCCTCAGACAGCAGACAGATGCCCCGTAAGTAACCGTCCTCAAAGATGGAGTTACACGCACGCTGCTTAAAACTGGAGACCCGCTCCTAACGCCAGGAAAACTCTGTTTCTTGGGGAGGGAGGTGTTGGGGGGGGTGCATTTTCAAACTGAGCCCAGAGCTGTGGTTTCTTGGCTCTGCTTTATCTCTTATAAGATATCTTTCTAAAATGGTGAAGAGGTGGTGGTGCACGGTGTCAGAGTGGTGGAACAGTGAGCAAGCAGTTTGTGCGGGATCTCGAAGCAATGACAAATGAATCGCCCAGCTGTGATTTGATAATTTCCCGGTGCTTCGGGAGGCTCTGAAAGGCAGTTTTGCGCCTACCTCTAGTGGTTCCATTCATTGGTTAGGAGTTTGCACGGGGGTGGGGGGGGCAGCTTTTTTTTTGCAGGATACAAAGTTTTGCAGGTTTTAGAGTTAAACTGGAGTTTAAGGATGTTTTTATTTTGCAGATCCGAACGGCAGGGGAGTACTTGAGCATCTGGATGATAGATAGAACTCTGGGGCTTTCTGTTTAAATGTAAAAGTTGGGAGTTCTTAAAACACAATACTGTTTTCCTGTATTTTCTCCCGGCAGTTTCTTTTCTACATTGTGTTTATAATAGACCTGTCTTTTCCGTTGGGAATTTCCAGAACCTTATATAGTTCCAAATAAATCTTGCCGGGAGGGTGGGTGGCTGCGGACCGTGATGCCAGCGCCCATCGGCCCCCTCTCACCGTGCAGGCTGTCGGAGCACCTACCACACAATTTTGAACCGCCCCCGCCCTACTCGTCCAGGTTCACGCAAGGGCCAGTTAGCAACACAAAGATGTGCAGGGCTGTGCACGGCAGCGCGTGGGAGTGGGGATTATGCACAAGGGAAAAGGTGTGTGATTTTTTTTAAATGAAAGAAGGAAGTAGCACATGACTCATCCACACTGCAAATGCAAAACCAAGGCAGACAGAAGAAAATACGATTAGGAGAGAGAAATTCCCCAGCGAACTGAAAAGGAAGCCTGCCTCCTCAACGTTCAATGAACCCCTGAGCCTGGAGGCGTCAGGCTTGAGGGTCCCGGGGTTGGTGTCGTCCTGCCTGAGAAAGGCCCCCAATTCTGCAGGAATTCAGCCTCTGGGCCTGTCCTGAAAGAAACGACCAGGATTCTAGAGGGGGGAATTAGTTTGGCAGTAGTTTAAGAACCAACTCAGAAACAACCAGAGTAATTCATTAGTGTTTCCGAGGTTAGGGTTGTCAGATGCCTCGCTTCACTCACCCACTCCATGAATATTGAACTTGGTATACAGCAGTCACTGTTCCAGCCGATGGGAATCCAGCGATGCAACACAGACTGAAAAGTACTCCCCTTCATTGGACTGACATCCTGAGGGCCAAGCTGGGGTGGGATGGGATAGAGGCAAACAGTGAACAAATAAGCAAAATAAGGAACATGTTAGATGCGTGGGGTGCTGGATTTAGTAAACAGAAACACAGCGAGCCTAAGTTAACTTTGACTTTCAGATAAACAATGAGTAATTTTTAAAACACAAATATTTCTTAAATATTGTGTGGGATAGACTTATACTAAAATGTATGTTTTATGTTCCCACACTTTAGAATTTAGATCCTGTGTTTTATATGTTGATTCTATTAGCTAAAAATAAGGTTAGAGGGGAAAATAAGGCAGGAGCCAGGGGTTGACGGTGAAACCATAAGGATTATCAGAGAACAGCAGTTCAGTGAGGTGATACTGGAACAGAGATGAGAAGGAACCGAGTGCGTAGAGAGGGAAGAGCAGGAACGTGGAGGAAGATGCAAGGGAAACAGGCCAGATTATGGAGGGCATGTGGAACTGTGAATAGGGCTTTAGCTTTCATTTCCCGGAAGGTGAGGCACCTCTAGCAAATTGGACTTGCCTTTTATTTAATTAAATTCCTTTTAATTAATTAATTTGGAACCCTGGGAGTGAACATAAACTCTTGAGCAGGCTAGGTAGGAGCTCTGCTGGGGATTTTAGAAGGCCGTTGGTGGGCTAAAGTGTCATGTGGGGCTCAACACAGTGGACTGGGGGAAAGTGCAGAGAGGACTTTTAAGGGAGGTTCTGAAGTAAACCAGGCAAGAAAACCCATGCTGCTCTAGGCTAGATGGCGATAAGCAGATCGAGATAAGGAAGCAGATTCCTGACGTATACTGAATGCACAGCCAAAGGAATTTGCTAAGATTGGATGGAGTGTTGAATAGAAAAGAGAGGTCAGAGACAGCTGAAAATATTTGATCCAGGTGCCAGGTGGCTGGAAGGATGAGTTGCATTCACCTAAGTGGGAAAACATTTCAAGAAATAGATGGGAGTTGGGTCAGGCAGGGTTGGGAGGCACAATATCCTTAGGATGTGTGAGGACTGAGGAATCTATCAGTCATCTATTCAGATATTGGTCAGCGGGTTACCAGAAGGACTGGAGACTGAGCCCTCTCTCATGACTGCCTCTGTGCAGGAGGACAAGTCCGAGAGTTGCACCCAGGAACCCAAGAACTTATAGGTTAAGGACATTGGAAATAGTAGATGGAAAGATAATAAAAGGAGGGTAAGAGTCCCAGCTAGAATTTCAAGATTTGATTTCGGCTGACTCTCGTGTGCTTTGATGGAACATGCATGAATGTTTCTTAGCATGAGTTTAAGGAGAAGCATCTGTGAGTCCCATGTCACCTGAAGTGCTACAGGTGTGGTTTAAGGAGAAGCATCTCTGAGGCCAGTGGCACCTGAAGTGCCACAGGTGTGGATGTGCTACTGAGCTCCACTTTATAGCTGCGTATGTGTCCATTTTACCCAGTTACAACTTGGGGTTCCTGGACCAAGACCATGTCTCACTCATGTGTGCATTCCCAACATCTCCTGGAGCGCTAGCCACATGGAGGGACATGTCACTATTCTTCACAATTAGGCAGAGCGCTGGCGATACTACCCCAGGGACTTTGCTTTATCAGTCAGCTGTGTAGAAGGAAACCTTGGGTGATCATGTAACTCATTGTTCAAATCCAGACACCTTTGAGAATAAAAGAGAACTCTATAAATAATTTCACTGGGTAACAGTTGAAATTTAGAGCCGTTTGAAAAAGGTGGCATATGGTCATCTCAAGAATACTGTAAAGTGACAGTTCCATGGCTTGAAGGCTTCCTAAAGGTTTTCGGCCCCTACCATCTTTCTATTGGGAAGATTTATATGACTGGGTATATGTGGTTATAAACAAGGTACATAAATCAACCATTTACTGGTGCCAAATCATAAATAAGTCATGTATTTATTTTTTTAGATTTTATTTATTTATTATGCATACAATATTCTGCCTGCATGTACACCTGCACACCAGAAGAGGACACCAGATCTCATTATAGATGGTTGTCAGCCACCATGTGGTTGCTAGGAATTGAACTAAGGACCTTTGGAAGAGCAGGCAGTACTCTTAACCTCTGAGCCATTGCTCCAGCCTGAAGAAGTTTTTTGTTTTTTAGTTTTGTTTTGTTTTTTAATAACCCCTTGGGACTGAAGAGAGAGCCCAGTGGCTAAAAGCATGTACTGCACTTCCAGAGGACTTGAGTGCAGTTCGCAGTACTCACAACGGCCTCTAAGAGCTATTCCAGGGAATCCAACATCCTTCTCTGGACTTTGGGCAATAGCAGTTACGTGCACAGATCCACAAGCCTATGCATAGTTAAAATTAAAAATAAAATCTTTTAATAAATATCAGGTAGCTGTTAAAAGTTCTTTAGTATATATGCATTTATGTATATGTATATATATATATATATATATATGTTTTTTTTTTTCTTATTTTAAGGCAGGGTCTCACTGTTTAGTCCTGGTTAGGTTGGAACTCCCTATAGGGACCAAGCTGGCCTTGAACTCACAGAGATCTGCTTGCCTCTGCCTCCTCAGTGTTAGAATTGGGTTCTGCTACCAGGGCTGGCAAAGTGTGTGTGTGTATTCATGAGAGAGAGAGAGAGATTTGATCATTTATTGAAGATGGGAACAAATTTGCATATTGAGATGGATGTGCTTCTTTATTTTTACATAAGGATTTAAGTCTTGGCTTAATATTTGATTGGGAAGACACAGAGCTTCTTTAATACTTCTCAACGTTGCTAGTTTGATTTTATAATCATGCTGAGAACATCGCTCACATAAACACATAGCACAAATGTCAAAAATATGTTCAAACCCATTTCAGGAAATTCCATCTTCATCCCAAGCCAATATTTGCTAAATGATTTTTTAAAAATGTATCTCAAGCCAGCATCTCAAACAGCAGTCTTTAAAACCCAAACATTCTAAGATAATATGTCTTGAAGATACATTAATTTGATAGTTACTCGCTGAAGGGTGACAGTAGGAAGCTGTTTAAAGTCCTTGTTTTCCCTAATTAAGCCATTCCTTTTCTGTAAGAGCGTAAAGCTTTGCATGCACAGCGAAAGCACTGCATTCAAAACACACGCTAATGGAATCCGAGCCGCTGTGTTCTCAGGCGGCGTTCCTGTCGAGTTGTGGCATGGTGGCAGATGCCATGCAAAGCCTGCTCTTACCTGTGTGGTTACTGAATGATGTTTTATTCTATGTCTGTGTGTGCGCCTGAGTCTGTGTACCGCTTGCACCACTGTTTGTGTCCCTGGTACCCGTGAGGTCAAAAGAGGATGTGGGATCCCCTGAAGGCAGAGTTCCAAGCACTCTGAGCAGCCATGTGGGTGCTACAAGTCAAACCCAGGGCCTCTGTGAGGGTAACAAATGCTCTTACCCTCTGAGCTATATCTCTTCAGCCCCTGACCTCTGTGTGTGTGTGTGTGTGTGTGAGAGAGAGAGAGAGAGAGACAGAGAGAGAGAGACAGAGAGAGACAGAGACAGAGAGAGAGAGAGAAAAGAGATTTTTGAATTAATTTTTTGTTGTTGTTGCAGGGTTGGAAACCCTTCACTTCTGCTAAATTTTTCAGTTTCCACATATAGAATATGACCCCATGGGTGCACAGGGTAAGGATGTGTGTGCCTTTGGCAAAGTCTGCATTCAGTAATCATTGGTGGAATTTGTTTGAGACAGGGTCTCACGTAGCCCAGGCTGGCTTTGAACTCATGTCGCTAAGGCTGGACTTGAACTCCCAATCTTCCTGCTTCCTGCCAAGTGTTGGGATATGGGTGTGCGTCTTCATGCCTGGCTGTTGGTGAAATCTGAATCTGCGTCTTATTCCCTTAGGAGGCCATGGGCTCCTAGTATCTTGGCATGTTGCCCACAGCATGAGCTCCTGTTCTGGCTCTTAAAAGTGTCTTGAACGTTCTGTTCAGGCGTTCATCTATCTGCTTGCCTCCTCTGGCCCATGGCTGGCAGCCTGCCATGTAACACTAGCCTAGGTAATGAAAGATACTCAGTCTGTGCTTTGAAATAGCCCGGTCAGTTTCTAGCCCGATATCTTCTTTCGTTCTTCAAATCTGACAGTCCAATTGTATATTAGTTGTTTGCTGACTGACTCCCTAATCGTCATGTGGATACCTCTCTGCAGGGAGAGAGGCAGTCTGTCTGGATCACCACTCCCCACCTTCCTGTCTCTTTTGGTGTTTGGAGCAGGCATTTGATCAATATTTGTGTGACTCAGTCAATGAACTTGAATCAACACAACACAGTATGCTTTTCTGGATGAGAAGGGAGGGTATCCCTATTGTAAAAGTCCGCACCAGGAATTGTTTTTATCCTCGTCTCCAGAGTGTTTGCCTGAGCATATATCTGCCTGCCACAGAGGCCAAAGGAGGGCAAGAATCCCCTGGAACTGGAGGTATGGACAGTTGTGAGCTGCCATGTCGGTGTTGCTGGGAACTGAACCAAGATCCTCAGGAAGAGCAGCCTGTATTCTTGGCTACTGATCTATTTCTTCAGCCCCACCACCATTTATTATTATTATTGTTGTTGTATGTGTGGTGTGTGAGTGTACCCTGCCCATGTGTGGAAGTCAGAGGACAACTTTGTGGAGTTGGGAAATTTTCCACTTTTTTGTTTTATTTTGGTTTGGTTTTGGTTTTAGGAGACAGGGTTTCTCTGTGTAGCCTTGGCTGTCCTGGACTCACTTTGTAGACCAGGTTGGCCTTGAACTCACAGGATCAGCCTGCCTCTGCATCCCTGGGTGCTGGGATTCCAGGTGTTCGGCACCATACCCGACTTCTCCTTCCACTTATATATAGGTTCTGGGAATTGAACTGAGCTTGCCAGCCTTTCCACCCTTTACCCTCTGAGCCATCTTGCAAGCCCTCTGACTACAGATTTTCTTTTTTAATGTTAGCATTTAATTAATGTCCCAGATGGCTTCAAGCTACCAGGACACCTCCAACATACCTAACCCTCTCTTCAGCTCTTGTGCTGAAGAATTTGGCCTTTAAGATGACAGGCTGCTTGGGGAGCTTGCTCTTGCTGAGAACTTCATAGCAGCGGGATCACACAACATCCATGATGGTTGCAGCTCCTGTCTTGGTGTTTGCAGCATTGACCCGAGTCTGCTCACTGACCAGTGTCTACAGGTGGTCCAGGTTGGCAGTTGGGCAGAAGCTCTTTAAGCCGTGCTGCCTCCCACCAGAGTTGGTTGCTATTTGTCGAAGCTGGCCCTGTGGTGATGCGTGCCTCAAGCATTCCCAGCCACTTCAAGTGCTTCTTGATGCAGCCGTGGCTGCGGTTCATGTGGCCCTGGAGTTTCTGAGTCTTACTCAGTCTGGATGGCATGGCGGAGACAGAAAAGAGGGATGACTTCAGTTTCTGAGGTCCTTAAGAGTAATGCAATAGCCTCATTACAGCTATAGTTCCTAAGCCAGTTTGTATATGGCGATGGTCTTTGTAACTCTCACAAGAGAACTGGAAAACTGAACGACACTGAACTGAGTGTCCAGCTGAACATGCACATCATTCTTGGTGGCTTTATGTGGTCAGGGTCAGTTTCCTGCCATAAGCAGTAGACTGTGATGTTCCTGAACCACTGGATCTCTTGGGTGGCCTTTGTGTCCACCAGCACACAACCCTTTAGGAGGCTTCTTCTGGATCCTTTGCATTTAGCTGGCCAAAGGGTAAAGACAGAAACTGTGCAAGATTATTTAGGAGGACCAGGGGCCAGGGCTGATGGTGTTCCTGTTTCTTCTGCCCACATTATGCTGACTGGAATGAGCACAAGGTCCTAGTTTGATAGAGGGGACAGGAAGGGTGGTCTATGTGAGAGCTGGGGGATGTGTCCATTCCAGGGTAGAATGAAGTTGTCACAGTTCACCCATAGGCATCATGAACAGGCAGCCACTCCCTAAAGACAAGGGCTGTTTGGCGGCTTTAGAAAGCTCCATCGTGCCTAGGGTGGTGGCACACTGGCTATAATCCTAGAATTTGGAATGCTGAGACAAGTGAACAGCAAGTTTGAGTCTAGTGTGGGCTACATAGATACTGTCTTAGAAAGAATGCCTTAGCTAACTATTATAAAGTGAGGAGAGCTAGGAGGTGGTGGCGAACGCCTTTATTCCCAGCAATTGGGAGGCAGAGGCAGGTAAACTCTGAGGCCAGATCTCAGAGTTATAGGACAGACAAGAGAAACTCTGGGGAGGGGGTGGGGGGTGAGGAGGAGTTGTGGAAGTGGGTTAGTCGGTACAGTGCTTGATTCGCTTCTAGAAAAGGTAAATGTGGTGTCCCTTGCTGGTAATCTCAGCACTAGGATGGGCAGAGAGAAGGGTCCCCAGTGTTTGCTGACCTGCCAGTCTACAGAACTGATGAGCTCTCTCTTTCTTTCTCTTGCATATACACACACAGGAGTATGAGGACTACCATATACACACATACACATATATATCTAATAATTACATATTATTGGTTATTCAAGATAAGATTTTGTGCTCTATTACACAGTAGTCTGAGCTATCCTGGAATTTCGGCCAGCTCTGAACTCAGCCTTCAGAGTGTTGGAATTATTGGTGTGAGCCACTGGACTCCCTACTCTTGTCTGTGTAAAAAATTCTTAGAAAAGTACAGTGCGTGTTTAGCAAGTATGTACAAGACTCTAGGTTTAATTTTTAGCACGTACACACACACAAATAAAAGCAAATAAGATAAAATAAAACAAAAGAAATATCCCATAAGATACTACTGCAGGTTATGGAGTGCCCAAATGATGCAAAACCCCAAATCCCTCACTTTGTCATCTGATTCAGTGGGGTAGCCTGAGCATGGCAAAGACAGCAGGCCCCACAGTCCAGCAGCAGCTGGTCTGCACAGCTTGCTGTGTGGACAGCCGCTTTGGGATGCTTGCCTTTCTATAACCCTCTGCCTTTTTATATTTGCCCTCTCTGGCCAGACCCCTCTCCACTTTTCACATTCAGGATGTGGACACATCCCAGCTGGAGGCCTGGGTCTCTGCGGAGCAGCTCTACGCCTGCCTTCCTCCCGCCTGCTTCTGTTCCAGGGAGTGTTTAAGGCTGATTTTGCACTGGACGCTCTTGTTTGCTCTTTGCCCTGCTGGAAGTGGGGTCCCTGGAAGAGTTTGGGAGGGGCAGGAAGAGGAAACAGGGCTGCCTTTCAGCTTTGCCCGGGCCTTGTCTTCAGACTACAACTTCTCTACTTTGTTAGACAGATTCCCAGAATAGCAAACAACCAGACACACCCATATTTACATCTTAGTGCCAAAGCTCTTTCCAAACAAGAAATAGAAGTGCCTTTCTGTTTGGCAGCTTGGGTCCATGCTCAGTCTTTTCTTCATTCACACAGATAATGAGGAACTGGCCCACTTGGGTCTGACAGTGTGACTGTAGGAATTGTGGCAAAGCAGACTTAGTCTTTCCTTCTCTTGTTTATGCCTGCCCCTCCTCGGGTTTCATGCTCAGCTAAAAGGCCAAATTCTCCCCACGTGGTTGCAGTGCTCCTGAAGTCACTTCTCCTTCAAGTGTGAGGCTAGCAGCTTCCAAGAGCAGAGGAAAATGCCTAAGTGACCATGAAGAGTTTGAAGTGGCCTTGCGTGAACAGTGTCGGGTTCAGGTGCTGGTGCCCGGTGCTCTGACAGAGGCAGATGGGGCTCATGGAGCAATGGATGGGGGTGATAAGACAAAGGGAGGTGGCCTGCACAAGCCTCCCTTCTTGTTAACTGCTGGTACTGCTTCCATCTCTTTTTTCTTTATCACAGTCAACCTTGTTAGGCAACTGGAGACATTATTAAAAATCCACAAGAATTCAAAAGAAAGAGAAAAACAGCATCAAGCTGATGCAATGTTCCCCATGGAAAATGTCAGGAGAGAGTAAGTTTAACTCCAGTAAGTGGGATGATTCAAGGGTAATGCTGACTGTAGGTCGACTGTGACCTCCGAGATCCTACATCTACCTGATTCCCTAATTTACGTCTAGAAAGAAAGTGGGAGACTCCATAGTGTGAAATTCATTTCAACTGTCATGAGCTGCTCTAAGCACTCCTGGGTGGAGGTCAGTTGCTGAAGGCCTATTAGCCCGGGAGAGCATGTCTTCCAGGAAAGCATGTCTTCCAGGAGGGCATGTCTTCTAGGAGAGCATGTCTTCCGGGAGAGCATGACTGGTTACACATGTAGATGTGTGTGTTCTATGCCCGTGTAAGAAAAAACCTTTCCAAAATTTCAGGCTTGTTTGTTAATCTGGCTGTCCTAGGTAATTTTTACATGGATTATTTTGGTGCTGTTGAAAGCAGTCTTGAAAAGCCACAGGGCTCTAGCATGCACACAGCAGTCTTGACTAATACAAAAATACATATACAAGATACACACATACATACGCACATGCACACACAAGAGGAAGCTGTGTGTCTTCAAACACAAGTGCTTTTAGCTTTGTTTTTTGAGGCCGCGCTTCCTAGGTCCCTAGTCCTGTGTTTTGCTCTATGTAATAGGCTCTGTGACTCCCGTATTATTAGAGACGAGACTCTTGGAAAAGGGAACTGTGACTCAATTTTTTTATTACTTCATAAAATTATTACCAAATATATAAAATTACACTAATCTCTCAATATCTTTTTAGCCAAAGCATCTGACTTAAGCTGAGAGTAAGTGGGCCATTTTCTTCCCTTCCTTCCTCAGTGTCTGATGGAGATGCTGTAATAGGCAAAGTAATGAGAAGTGGTGTATACAAGAGGAATTGTTCTCAGGACACACACTGAGCCTCGGAAAAGTAAAACAAGAAAATTAGTCAGAGATGAAAATATTTTCTGTTCCTTGCCAGAGGCAGATCTGCACTTGGAGTTCTGTATGCAGAGGTTTCCGGGCAAAGAGAGGGTAATAGTGTTAGGGCGTTGATGTCTCTGCTTTTAGGGAGCTGGTGTACACCCAAACTCTGCACCTGTTACTTTAAAAAAATTACTATTACTATTATTAGATAGAGGTGGGGCTGCACCTGCACCTGTGAAGATCAAGGGACGACTTACAGGAGTTGGCTTTTTTCTTTTCCTGAGTGGGTGTCAGGGCTTGAACTCATATTATCAGGTTTGGTGGCAAATGCCTTTTCCCACTGAGCCTATTCTGCCTTTTCTAGAGAGACCTGAGAACTGGGTGTAGTGGTGCATGCCTTTAGTCTGAGTTCTAAAGGCTGAGGCCGGAGGATCTCTGAGTTCAAGGCCAGCCTGGTCAACATAGCAAGCTTTAGGCCATTTAGGACAACATAGTGAGACCCTGTCTCAAAAATAAAGCAGAAACAAAGAAACAAATGAGGGACTATGAAGAATCAAGAGTGTTCTTGTAGTTTCTCAGTGATTGTTACTTTCATCCCCATCTTAAAAAAACAGAAACAAAAAGCAAAGGAAAAAGGGAGAGGAGGCTCCTTGTACAGGCTTTGAACCCTAAGCATTAACCTTGTTCATTCTATTGATGTCTTCTAGGGAGACATTAGTGACTCTGAGAGGCCAGCATGGAAGTTTCCCTAGGTCACAGCCATCAAAAACAAATCCATGGCTCCTCCCTTGCTTTGTGTGTTTTAGATGAAATCATTGTAGGGAAAATGTGGCTGAACCTTGGCTTTATAGCTCCCCAACTGTTACCTCCCCTGACTCCCCTTGCCTGGCCTATGATAATGGAGACATGGAACTTTTTAGTGGTTTATAGGCACTGGAGAACTTCTGAGGGTTCTATGGCTATCATTGTTCTTGGTGCTGACCTGCATGTGTCAGATTATAAACATTTGAAATTCCTGTTAGTAGATTGAGACTATAATGAAAAGTATACAAATAGTCAGGTTATTGGTGTAAACTCTGCTGTAATTACAGACGGGCAGCCCAGTTACTTGCAGCCTGTCTCTCCAAGCTTCCTCATTTGTAACAAGCGCAATGACAGAAAGAAATAAACATTTGCTGCTGCAGCATCTAAAGTACAGGTTTTTTTTTTTTTCAAATTTCTTGTGATTGTAGATTGTGATTTTGTTCTTATTCTTAAAAAAAAACAACAACAAAAATTCTTGTGAGTTACATTGATTTGATGGCAGCTGCCACAAACCCTCTTCGTGTCCTACAAATGAGATTTCTGTGAAATCATAACTGTGAACTGCACTTTTGTTCTTCTCTTGCAGAGCAAGGGAAAGGCAACCTTCAGGTAACATCCCTGGAGGATGCAGCATGCCGCAGGCCGAAGGAACGCCTATCTAATGGAAGCACCCGGGCTCAGGTGTCCAAGCCTGCCCGAAATATCCCAAGGAGACATACTCTAGGTGGGCCGCGAAGTTCCAAAGAGATCCTGGGAATGCAAACATCAGAAATGGACAGGAAGAGAGAGGCGTTCCTAGAGCATCTAAAGCTGAAGTACCCTCACCATGCCACAGCCATCATGGGCCACCAGGAGAGGCTGAGGGACCAGGTAGGAATATGCTGTCAGTTCCCTGACTCTTGCTCATTCATTTAAAATTTTATATATTTATTCATGTGTGTGTACATATAACTGTCTGTTTGAGTATATGTAGCAACATCTATGTGTGGATGTAAACCTGTGTGTGTGCACAGAGACCAGAAGGGGGCATCAGTTGTCCTCATCTAATATTCTGCACTTCGAGGCTGGGTCTCTCTGTGAACCTTGCATTTTCTTAGCTAGACTGGCAGGCAGCAAGCTCAAGTGTTCCTCTGCTCTGTTCTTTTGGAACTGAGGTTACAGGCTTGCACAGGCACTGGAACAACCCTTCAGCCCGTTGGTTTAGGTTTGTTATTGTTGTTGCAGTGTTAAATTTAGATCCAGGGTCTTGCTTGTGCTAGGACAACATTCCCTATAGCCCAGTCATTGTTTTCTTTCTTTCTGCTTTTCTTTCTTTTT
Source organism: Pachyuromys duprasi (assembly GCA_028658305.1). Classification (NCBI taxonomy): domain Eukaryota; kingdom Metazoa; phylum Chordata; class Mammalia; order Rodentia; family Muridae; genus Pachyuromys; species Pachyuromys duprasi. The sequence goes on along the minus strand of CM053760.1, from coordinate 16,408,314 downwards.
CTTTATTTCCTTCCTTCTTTCTTTCTTTCCTTCCTTCCGTCCTTCCTGTTTGCCTTCCTTCCTTCGTCCTCTTCCTTCCTTCCTTCCTTCCTTGTTTCCTTCTTTCTTTCTTTCAAAGATTTGTTCATGCAGGGCAATGGTGGCACCCACCTTTTGAAGGCACTCTGGCCAGCCTGAGTGTGGCAAGCATGACTCAGGCAGGTCTAGCCCTTCTCCCTTATTCCCTCTGCCTTGTTGAATACTTACTATCAAGACTTACTATCAAGACTTGGTTCATCATCCAACCACAGAGGAAGCCTTTTTCCCAACCCATAGGGGAAGAAACGGAAGCCTGAGCTTGCAAATCCCTTGTCTTATGCTCACTAGTTGATAACCATCAGGGCTGAGTTGAAATTCAAACCCAGACAACCTAACCAAGCTCTTTTATTCATTATGGAACAGCTGAAAAGTTTCTAAAGATACCTAACGAAGGGACTCTAGCCCACTCCAGCATGCCTCTGGCAGGCCTGGCCCTTCTCCCCCATTCCCTCTGCCTTCCTGAAAACCATTAGATAACATTCCTAAAGCTAGCCACCAAGGTCTACTCCCTTATTTGGATATTTCTTCCTCCTTAGCCTGACCACCAAGTTCTAGCTAGCAAAGTACTCAAGTCCAGCAATCAAAAGCCTCCTTTGGCTCACCTAATTAACATGCCCAATGAAAACTAAGAACCTCATCCCAACATGGGGTTTCCCTTTTTACCTTTATAAACCGCCATTTGCATATTGGCCATGTCTGTCTAGTCTCCATGCAGAAGCAGTGCTTTGTCCCCTGGGACACATACCTTCCCCCCTCCTCCTTGCTTCCTTCCCCTTCTTCTCTATCTCCTGCTTTGTCTCTTACTCCCTGCCCTCTATCTCTCTGGGGGCAAATAAATCTCCTTTGTTCTGAGAATGTGGTCTTGGGGGTCCTGAGAAGATATTTTTCCTTTTACCTTTAATCTCAGCATTGGGGAGGGAGAGGCAGGTGTATCTCTGAGTTTGAGGCCAGCCTGGTCTACAGAGTGAGTTTCAGGAGAGCCAGCCAGTGCTACACAGAGAAACCCTGTCTTGAACCCCCCCCAAACTGTTGTTAGTATTAATATTATTAATTATTATTATTTTGCTTTTTGGCAGAGATGGGGCCCACTGTGTACTCCTGGCTGGCTTTCACCTCTCTATATAGACAAGGCTGACCTCAAACTTACAGAATTCTGCCTGTCTCTGTTTCCTGAGAGCTAGGATTAAGGGCATGAGCCACTGTGCCCAGCCTTTTTTTTTTAATGTATTTGTATGTGTGCCTGAATTTATGTGGACTGCCTGCATGCAGGTTCTTACACAGGCCAGAAGAGGGTACTTGTGAGATGCTGTGTAAGTTCTAGGAACCAAAGCTGGGTTTTCTGCAAGAGCAAATTAACTCTCGTAGCCCCTGAGCATTTTTCTAGCCCTCACAGCTCATTTTTTTATGGAGCAAGATGATCTTGGGGTTCACAATAAAAAGACAGGCTGGTATTCCTGTCACCTCATTGTTCCTGATCTCTAGCTTAGCCACTGAAAAGTTTTAATGTGAGAGCTTGAGAGCACTGTCTTCCTAACCAGCATAGGAGAGAACAGGAGGCCTAACCCAAGAGGAAGTCTCACAAATCATGCAGTTCTCCACCTAATGCACAGACCATGAAAGATATTGTTTTCTGAATAAGACATGGTGTAACTGCAGTTCATCCTGGGAGCACTGCTTGGCACAGTGAGTGAGTGAGTGAATGAATGAATGAATGAATGAATGCAAAAGTCCATAAATATATGTCAAGGTAAAATAAAGCATCTAAAAATAGACTTGTGACAAGCCTCTTTCCTTCAAGCTGACACCAGGCTTTTGCTGCTGTTCTCTTTACTTCTTACAAATCACAGATGTTTTTCTTTGCATCCTTTACTTTCTGCCGTCGTCAGCTCCCTGTTTTCTCTGGTTATCTTGACAACCACACAGATATCACCCAACAGCGGCTCAGGGTGTTATTGTTCCTGGGCTGTGTGCAATTCCTTTTTAGCAGGCTGAGCGAGTTTAGGGTCATGGGAGATGTGAGGCTTCCTTGGTGGCCCTCACTGGTCTGTTATCAGATTGGCCTTTGAGATCGGAGACTGTGGTGGAGGAAGCAGAGAGGGCTCTAAGTAGATGGAGGGCAGGTGTGGGGAGGGCCTTCCATGCAAACGCAGGTACTGAGCTGAGCTCCGTGTTTGCAGTTCATTGTGAAGTTCTGCCTAAGTCACTCAGCTTGTGATTATCCATGAAATGGAGACTGGCTTCTGCTGGTTCAATTTCAACCCACAGTTCATCTTCACTTCTGTTTCTTCCTTAAGCAGAATGTTCTCTAAGGATTCTGTCACAGTGCCGAAGGTTGTGAAATGTGCTTGCTTTTCCACACTTACTTTTCTTTCCCCTTTGCATTGCACAAAGACAGACTGTGAACAATGGAGAGGAGGTGGGACGCCTCATGTTGGAAAGCTAGGGGCTGATGAACCACGTCTGTGTGATTAAGGAGGGCTACCTGTCCTTTGAGTCACACTTGGCATTTGAGCAATAGGATATGCGCTTTCTTCTCTTTATGTCACTGTTTTGGGAATTACTGGCTTCGACACAAAGCCATTCATACAGAAGTAACTTAAACTCAGATACAGTTACACAATAAGGAAGGCTTGGTATTTGAATCAAGAAAAGTGTGAACTCGGAATCCTTATGTACTCTACTATCCCAAGATGATAAAGATCGTGGACTATAAGTTTGGGTTTTATTGCTGTAGTTTGTTTGTTTCTTACATAGGGTCTTACTATGTAGCCCTGGCTAGCCTGGTCTTGAACTCACAAGGATCCATCTGAAGCCACCCTGCCACATCCAGGGACTGTATATTTAGAGTAGATGCTTGTCACACACAAGGGGTGCTACCCTTGAAGAGGATGGAGCTAAGGATAGAAAAGATAAAAATCTGTGTTGCATGGGAAGGCATATTGGTTAGTGGCCTCAGGTTGCTAACACCTCAGCTGCAGTCTACATGTGGCTTAGCAGCTCTTCCCTCCTGAGGCTGAACAGATGCCACATTCCATCTCTTTTGCAGTCCATGCTGATGGTCTAAAAGGGGGGATATTTTGAAGGGCACATCTGTGTGCACTCAGTCTGTGCTGAGGTTCTGCAGGTCCATCCTGACCAGCAGAGTAGACACTAGAGAAACCTTTTCAGCACTTGGAGAATACTTGTCGATGGCACCTCATCTTCCTTGTCTCCCCACCCATTTGTGCTTTTCCTGCTAACCTTTGTTTGTCCCGGACTTCTGACTGTAGATTTTCCCCCCTTTTGGAGAAAGTCAAATAACACCATCTGATGTACAATGCCAGACCTAAATACCAGCTGTTCCTCTGTGGTCTGTGTTCCTGCCTCCTCAGAATGGCTGACAGAAAGAATATCAAGTCAAAAATGATGCATTTGGCATTGTGCATAATAGCTTGGTAGAAGGAAAATCTAGGATTCTTCTAATTCCTTGGTACCAAACACAGTGAAAGAAGGATGTGCCCCTGATTCATCTTAGTATACGTACTAGAATTTTAAATTTAAGTTTAATTTTTAAAAATTTAGTAGTGTGTGTGTATAAGTGTGGAGGTCAGAGATCAGCTTTGCAAGGTCAGTCATTTCCTTCTACATTTGTGTGAGTTGCTGGTATGGAATTTAGGTTGTCAGGCTTGTGTGGTAAGAACCTTTACCACATGGGTCACCTCCCTGGCCCTGAATTCCCGTGTTTAAAAATATGAATGCTTTTTTTTTTATATTCTCAATTACTGAAAAGCTGAGATTACCTTAATATTCCCAAAGTCCTCAAAATATACAGGCGACCACTTTACATAATGCTTATTTGTGTAAGCGTGGCTTCGTTACTGCCTCCTGACACATTTAGGTCTTTTCTGAAAACTTACTTATTTGTATGTGTGTGTACACATAAGGGTATGTGAGTGGGCAAGCATATGTATGGGGGTACCAGGGCAATTTGAGGAGCCATTTCTCACCTTCACAATGTTGAGGCAGGCTTCTGTGCCGCTCTTCTAAGCTGTCCTGCAGTACTATGATTATAGATGCCCAGCCCCCTGTCAAGGCTTTTTATGTGGGTTGTGGGAGTCCCTTGCACCCAGACCCCCTGACTCATCTCTAGGTCCTCTTGAGCTTTTTAAATTCTTCAGGGCCATCAACCAGGGTCCCATTGCCCAGCTGCTGAGGGCTGGAGTGTGGTTGGAATGCAGGCTTCACTTTAGGTTGATTGTGGGATTGGGGCTGTTGATTTACCTTGCACAGTCAAAGCTCAGTGAGATCCATATCCTAGAGGCCCAAGGAAGGCGCCAATGAAAGCAGCTTCCTCTCCATAGCAACACTTAGCATGGCTCTATTCTGCCTTTTGGCTACCTGCATATTTCAAGAACTTTGTTTGAAATCCTCGTTCCTTTCCAGCACAAATGTTTGAGTATCTGAGGAGGTTTATTTTCCCTTTGCCAATAAACGATTTTACTGTATTTCTGAAACTTACATTTTTAAACACTGCCTGGTCCTCCTTTTCCCACCTCCTAAAATCTGATGTTATGCGGGGCAGCACAGCAGGTGGAGCGATGTGAGTTCAAGACCAGCCTGACTGCAAAGCGAGTCCAGGACAGCCAAGGCTATACAAAGAAACACGGTTTTGAAGAAAGCACGGTTTTGAAGAAAGAAAGAAAGAAAGAAAGAAAGAAAGAAAGAAAGAAAGAATTAAAAAAAACCAGAATCAATGTAGTGGCTGGTAAGAACACTGCTGCTTTGCAGAGGACCAGAGTTTGATTCCCAGCACCCCCACGGCAGCTCACAACCCTCTTCCGGCCTCTGGGCACCAGGCATGCACATGGTGCGTACATTCCTATGTGTAGGCAAAACATGTGAATTAAGCTTTCACATATGTACATATTAGCACTATGTTGGCAAGGACTAATAAATAAGGTTTAGCACTGTCTTCAGGGCAGTGGAGAAATCGGCTCATGTGCAAAGACTGATCCTGCATACTGATAGGCACTGACTGGGGTGGGGTGGGGAGCAGGAGGATCTTGAGTTTGAGTCCTGTCTAGGCTAAAAATCAAAAATAAACACAAGCCAAACTGAAGAACAAGTGACTACAAGCTGACACATGGAAATTGGACTTCATGGCTTTAGTTCAAACTCAGCATTATCTATTCCTTTAACTGATTTCACTTTCCCAGGAAGTCTATACTTATTTTGTCAACAATTTTGTAAATTAAGAGATAGAACAAGAGAAGTTTTAGCTGACTTTGACTCAGAAGGGCAACGGTTTTTGTTTGCTTGTTGAAGTTTTGTCTGTGTGTGTGTGTGTGTGTGTGTGTGTGCACACCAGTGCAGGAGGAGAGAGGCGTCAGGTCCCCTGGAGCTGAAGTTCAGGCAGCTGTGCCTGTTGTGGGTGCTGGGAACTGAACTTCAGTCCTCTGCAAGAACAGCGTGTGCTTTTAGCTATTCAGACTACCCTCCTCTCACCCCAGAAGCAATCTCAACGTGAAGTTGCTAAATTAAGGGCATTTTGATGCTGAAAACTCACAAAAAACAGGGACAAGTGTTACTAATATCGAGGAGAACATACCTTCTCCATGTAAAACAGGGAAACGGCCAGGGTGAGTGGGATGGCCCTGTGGAAACAGAGAGGCTGGGGAAGAAAGGAAGGGTGGGTGCAGTAAGAACCCCTGCCATGGCCTCACCTTGAAGTAAAGGAAACATTCCCCGTGGAAGACGGGGCTAGGAGGAGAGCAAGTATCTTTACGTCACACTTCTGTTGGCCCAAGGGGCTTCACTGTGAGTCTCAATGCCACAAACTGATGAATGAGATGACTCATGTTAGGACAAAACAGTTACCACTTACTTTTATTTATTTATCTGTGCAGAGAACATTTCACATCACACACGAGACTAGAAAGCATAAACTCGGCCAATTCTTCCCTTCTGCATACTATTGTTCAATAGCCAGGTTATAAGAAGAAAGGTGCTGGTGGGAAATAGATACCTAAAGCCTTGTGTGTTAGTCAGTTTAACGAAATGCTGTATAGACCCTCTAGTTCATTTGTGGTGGGTTGTGTTTCAGCACAAAAGTCTTTGTTTTTCAAACATAGGAAGCGTGTCGGTGATTGGGCAAGCCTCCTGAGAGGCTATGCTTACACAATAGTAATTAGTACTTCTTGTTCCTTCTGTCCTGGGGAGATGCTGCTTTAGTACAAGCTCTGCTGGTGTTAGTAAGCGCGAGTTTCAGTGGTGGTTCTGCTGAGGCCCACCTTGAGTGATTTGGAGAAGGAGAGAAATCGCGGTGTTTAGCTGAACAATCATGAACGTCGGGAAAGCCCTGCTGCTGTCGGTGCTGCACCTCTAACCGGAAGGACTGTGGAGTCGTTACCAGAGTACACGCTGCAGCCACACGTTCTACGTTAGTGAATGTTGAGCAAAGAATACGGCAGTGTTAAAAGAATCAGTGTGAAGGTATTTCTTAGAGAAAGTCTAAATGATCTTGAATATGTCTAAAGGCACCGAGCAAGGCTTTAATGACCGCAATCATCTGTATTCACACACATGTGCACACAAAATAATAACAAAAGCATGAGTAAAAGAACAGTCAAATACTTAAGAGAAATGATAATACAAAGTGACCATGCAAAGCTTCCCAGAGGGCAAGACATAAAGATTGTTCATACAGCATGTATGAGGCTCTACAATCAACCCCCAGGAACGTACATGCACATACTCACTACAAAGATTTAGAGTAAGAATTCGGTGATTGAAAGGACTTGGGGACTGGCGGGGTGTTTTGGTTGGTAAAGTACTTGCTATGTAAGCATGAGGATCTGAATTTAGATTCCCCAGTACCCACGTGAAAAGCGGGGTTCGGTGGCACACATGCCTGTAATCCCAGCAGACAGAAGGATCTGCATGGCTTGGTGGCTAACCAGCCCAGTTTACTCAGCAAACTCCTCCAGGTTCGAAAGACACCCTGACTCAAAGTGACGAGTACATCAGATATTAACCTCCAGTCTCACATGAACACAGTGGGGAGGGAGAAGTGGGATGAGGGGGAGAGGAAGCAGGAGGAGAAAGAGAAGAAACAAAAAGGCTAAAAACTCAAGAGTTGCAATTCTGCTAAAACAATTCCATTTGCTGTTGACTGAACATGATGCAAAAAGAGAAAAAGAAATGGGGCTCACTTCCCACGTGTGGCTTTTGATCCTTCCTTAATTGGTTGCCACCATCCTTGACGTTAGCTTTCCTTTTCATTAGTGTTCTAAGAGAACAAGAGACTATCTTGAGAACAGTCCTATGTTAAGAGCTCAGCGAAATTCCACTGTTGAGGGGCTAGAGAGACAGCTCAGCAGTTAAGAGCACTGGCTGCTCTTCCAGAGGTCCTGAGTTCAATTCCACATGATGACTCACAACCATCTATAATGAGATCTGGTGCCCTCTTCTGGAGTTCAAGTGTACATGCAGACGGAATTTCTCTTAGAAAGAGAAATTCTGCTTTTGATGAGGACTTCAGTGGAGACAGTGAGACATAAGGGGAGGCCAGAACCAAAGTATAGTTTATACAGAGACAGGATATAGTCAGCAACAGACCCTAGAGAGAATTGACACCACAAAAGATGGAGCATCTTGACACTGAGGGCTCTGGTGATTCAGCATGATTCAGCATGGAGCCTAGGTGTGTACTCAATTAGGGAACATTGGGTTGCCTTCCTCTTTATTCCTGGTCAGGTCTGCTTCTTGGTTCATTTACTCAATTATCCACCAGTTTTAGAGTCATTCAGTTAGATGGTTAATTATTATGGACGAACACACTGAACACATATTTGGCTTTTTTTTTTTTAATGGGAAAAGTGTGAACTTTGTAGATGCTGAGACACTGTTGGCATTGTAGGTGAGTTAGTCATTTCCCAGAGGCTTTTTCTTAACCAAGGCAAACAGTGCTGTGGTGGTAAGGATGAGGTAATTCATCCCCACTGCAGTCGATGCTGAATACATGTCTGAACTCTTCTTGGTAAGGAAGAGATAGCAACAGTTAAGGGCATCCTAAATTGCAACCATACAGCCCAGCACTCAGTCTGTTGACTGCTATTTTAGGAGAGGGAAGAAATTTTAAAATTGGGAAAGATTCCTGGTTATCTAAAATTAAATGACTGGTCTGATCTTTGATTATGCTAATAAGCAGAGTGAATGAATCCTGGGTAGTGTTTTGGTCACTGTTCTGTTGCTTTGAGGAGACACTAGGACTATGGCAACTCTTAGAAAAGAAAGCATTTAATTGGGACTTACTTCAATTTCCAAAGGTTTAGTCCATTATCATCATGGCAGAGACCAATGGTGGAGTGCAGATTGGTGCTGGAGAAGGAGCTAAGAGTTCTAAACCTGGATCTGCAGGCAGCAGGACAAGAAAGCCACCGGGCCTGGCTTGGGCTTTTGAAGCCCACAAAACCTTCCTCCAATGACACGATTTCTCCCATAAGGCCTCATTTCCTAATCCTTTCAAATGCTGGGTGACCACGCATTCAAAGCTATGAACCTGTTGTGGCCAATGTCATTCTGATCACCACACGTGGGATAAGAGCATTTACTATTGGGGCAGAGATGTCTCTCAGGGGCAGAGTGCTTGCCTAGTCTCAATGAAGTTTAATATCTAGCAATGTGCAAAAAGTGAGAAAGAAAGCTGGGCGTGGTGGTACATACATTTAATCCTAGCACTGGGGGAGGCAGAGGTAGGCAGATCTCTCTGAGTTCGAAACCAGCCTGGTCTATAAAGCAAGTCCAGGACAGCCAAGGCTACACAGAGAAACCCTGTCTCGAAAACAAAACAAACAAAAACAAAAAAGAAGAGAGAGAAGAAAGGGAAGACAAAAGACACATTGTTTTCAAAGCCAATTTGACCCATACACTTAACAAGAAAGGTCTTGTGTTTTATGAGAACTGCATTTGGAAATGGTGCCACACACTTCAGAAGCTTGCAGGAGATCATTGCATGGAGTGAACACTGAGGGAAAACTTTTACACTGGGGATCAGAATTTGAATGCAGTCTCAGAAGGAGGGAGCCCCAAGGCCTCACCCGTGGCAAGGATCCTGATTGGATGGTGCAGGGAAGACCTATGTAGTAGGGAGGCCCAGAGAGAGGGTGCTGAGACCAGAGTCGAGGCGGCTTCCTGTGGCCAGCCTAAGAAAGATGAAAGTGGGCTTTGGAGAAGAGTGTCAGTGGGTACAGGGAGAGAGAAGCTGGGCTGTGCCAGCTAAGCCTAAATGTCAGCAGAAAGTGTGGATCCACAGACCTGGGCCTTGGTACGGGATTAGAGTAAAAGCAAAGTTTAAAAATTAGCTTTCACTACTATGTGAGAGGGATGATGAAATTGTGGTAACAGCCTCAGTGTTTAGACAGATCAACAGTGATAAGGTTCAGGTGGCAGCTATGGTCTGGAACATGACCAGAGGTACATATTGACACACCAGACATTACGGAGAAAAAAGAACAGTGACTAACCAGAGGAGGACAAAGGTACAAAAAGGGCTATTGGAGGTTCAGCAGAAACAGATCTAAGATCTGGTTCTAGAACCTGGGAATGGTGACACATACCTTTAATCTCAACATTTGGGAAGCAGAGGCAGGCCTAAGGCTAGCCTGGTCTACACAGTTCCAGGGCTACACAGAGACCCTATCTCAACTACCCCCCCCCCTCCAAATAAAAAGAAAAGAGCTGTTTTCAGATCTTATTCTATGAATCAGCCTATACCAGGCCCTTTAGAAGGTCACCAAGAAGTCTGTGTCATCTATCCATGTTGCTTGGAACCATTTAGAGAATAGAGAACTGGGAAATAGGGGCCGGGAAGTGGCTGAGCTGGTGATGTGCCTGCTGTGCCAGTGTGAAGACCTGAGTTTGGATCCCCTGCAACCACACAGAAAGCAGAGCGTGGTGGCACATATATGTCACAAGGGTGGGGGCCGGGGCAGTTGCAGAGATAGGAGCATCCCTGGCTCTCTGGCCAATTAGTCTATTCAATAGGTGAGCTCTAGCTTGGTGAGTGACCCTGTCTCTAAAGATGGAGAGGGATAGCAGAAAATACTCAGCATCAACCTCTGGCCTTCACAGATGCATGCACACACATGTGCACAAACCCCTAATATGAACACATGTGCACTTGCACACTCCCAACACGCACATACAAGTATACTCAGGCACCATATACATGGTCACACACACACACAAAGAAAAAAAGCAATAACGAGAGGACAGAAGTGACATCATGCTGTAGGATTATGGTTTTAGCAGGGGCTTTTCCAATACCCGCCCTAGCTCCCGAATAATTGACACAGAGACCTATTAGATTTATTCAGCAAGCTTAAGCTCTATAACTGGGCAAATATTCATCTATTCTAACCCAGTTGTGCTAGAGTGGCTACTTGCCAGTCTGTTACTTGCCATCTCAGCCTCACCTTGGCTGCCTCTGCAGTATCTCTGTGTCCTCATGGCAACCTCCTCCCCTCTTTACCTTCTTCTACCTCCTCCCCCTCTCTACCTGAGACACTCCCCTGCCCCCAAGACTGGGAACGGAAGTCCCGCCTCCTGTCCTCTCTGCCCAGTCATTGGCACTTCAGCTTTTTATTAACCAATCAGAGATAGTTGGGGAGCACTACATTGATCTTCATAGAAATGACAATGCCCACAACCAGATCTCAGCACAGCAATCAGCATCTGAATATACAGTGCACAAGACCGTCTCCAACAATGGTGTCAACTCCTGGGGTCTGTTGTTGGGGATGGATTGAGTGGGGAAACACCAGGTCTGCAGCCTGAGGTTCAACAGCATTTGGAAGCATCTGTTTGCAGTCTCTCCGACCTGCTGTCTCCCAGCTGTACTGCAACCTCACTTTGCATTATCATCTCAGTTAGCTTTGGCTTATCAGGTCTGCTTTTTCTCTGTCCTTCCAGTTCCCTTATCTGTGACTTTCCAGGACCACCCACCAGCCTGTCTTTGAGTGGAGGTGAAGCTGAGCCTTGCATATTCTCGGTCTATGGGATGGAGCTTATTGCTGAGAGCTTGATTTTTGAGTCTGGGGCAAATATCACAAGGCATTGCCCTGCCAAATCTTGCACCAAAGAAGTATTTTTGCACGAATGAAATGTGCAGTGACTTGGTTTCATAAGCATTTTTGGGGGCTTCTAATGGTGGTCAGAGAGGCTGCTTAGCCAGCACCAAGGTGCTGAACTGAAGGCTGAGCAGGTGTGGTGAATACAGGAAATGAGGTGTGAGAGACACTGATAGCCCAGTTTGCTGCGAGAGTGGTGAGATTTTCCTGTGCCTTGCATCCACACTCTTTTTCTCCTACCCTATTTCTTTGTTCCTTCCTTTATCTGCAGATGTTTCTATAGATCCAGAACACTGTCCTATGATAAATATAAACAGTATGAGAAGCATTATTGTCCAAAGACCAGCATGCACCTCCCACCTCTCTTCACCCGACCCTTTCTCACGTTATTCCATGAAACATCTGCATATTCCTTCTCATTAGTACCAGTAATTTTGACTCATATAAGTACTAGAGGGCAAATATTTTCATGCTTTTTCTCAGGTGGTCTTTTTAAAATTATTTTTTATCAAGAATCAGCTTGCTTTTTTTTTTTTTAGGCAATCTATTTCTTTGGTTTTAGAATCTATCTTAAACCATAGCCTTACTAGTTTTCAAAAATTATCTTATCCTTTATAATTTCTTGAAATGAGTTTAGTTTTTAAAAAGATTTAATCTTATGTGTATGAGTGTTTTGCCTGCATGTGTGTATTTGGCCCATGTGTTTGTCTGGTTCTCATGGATATCAGAAGAGGGTGTTGGATCCCCTAGAACTGGAATTACAGGTGACTATGGGCCAATATGTGGGAACTCAGAACTGAACCCAGATCTTCTGCAAGAGCAACAACTGCTCTTAATTCCTGAGCCATCTCTCCAGCCTCAAGTTTAATTTTTACTAGTATTTTCATTTTTATTTGTTGGTTTGTTTATTGGGTGGGTATATGCACATGCACCATGGTGTACACGTAGAAGTCAGAGAACAAATTTTATAAGTCACTTTCTCCTTCTCCCATGTGTACTCTGTAGTTCCAATGTCAGGTGGTCAGTTTTGGCATAAGGGCCCTTTTTCTACTGAGCCATCTCACCAGCCCAAAATGAGTTAAAATTTAATGTTTCTCTCTGCAGCCCTGGCTAGCCTGGGACTGACTGCTTTGTAGACCAGGCTGGCTTCAAGCTTGCAGCAACCCTTATGCTTCTCCTGCTGAGTGCTAAGGCTGTTGGCATGCCTCACCATGCCCAGAGTGAGTCTAGATTTAGGTAGGAGAGTTCATTTGTTAATATTAAACATTACTGTTATTACTCTTCATTTTAATTTGATCATGAATCTGTCTATTAATCTCAGTACATATGCGTCATGCCAAGTACAGCTTGACAGGCACTTGAGTTCAGGTCTTGACAAGGTGTATTTGCAATAGCAGGAGGTGGCTCTAGGTGAAACGACTTAGACACTTAGAGACCAATGAGAACTGGATTCTATGCCAGAACCCAGACTGCACACATGCAGTCTAGAGTCATGAAATACATCAGTATTTCTGCAGAGCAAGAGAAGAAACAGCAAAATGCTCTTTCTTCAGCCAAGCTCAGCCTTTGCTCTTTAAACCTTCCACTGATTCAATTATGGAGGGTAGTCTGCTTCACTAACACTCGAAGGACTGATATGAGTCATGTCTGAGAAATTCCTTCCCAGCAAAATCCTGACTGGTATTTGATGGAACACTTGGGCACCACAGCGTAGCCAAGTGGCTATACAAAATTAACTCTCCCCCTAGCACCATTAAGCAGTAGTAAAATGAGCATGGGTGGTTCTAAAGAACTCAAAAGGCATACAATAACTGCCTAAGGATCAAGGTCTGGTAGGATGAAGAAGGATCACCAGGGTTGGGCTCCACCATTTCCCTAAAACTTTCAAATGCTGATTTTCTTTTGGTGACACCCAAACCAAGATTTCCACTTAGAAAATATATTCGTGTTTCTTTTAGTGGCCATCAGTGTTTCTTTGGACCAGGTTGCAGAGATTTCTAGAGACTGGTGTCTCATTAGCCTTACCTTCATCCTTAGGATTATTGGCCCTGGGGTTATGAGGGCTGAGCTCTGTGTTAGTCCTGTCTGTGCTGTCCCTGATAACCTTCATACAGCCCAGAGCTGGTCAGTGCCTTCTCTCTGCCCAGCCACTATTGCTGCTGCTGCTTCCATCTTAGACTCTCCCTGGCTGGACGTCCATCTTAGTCTCTTCATGGCTAAACAGGTCTAGAACCCCAAGCATCTCTTCACTCAGGATGTCGGGTGATCCATAGAAAGTCTGCTCTTTGCAATCCAATAAGGACATTAAAGTTGGAAGAGCTCCACAGGGCCCTGCCTCATTTCTTCAGGATTTTCATATCCTGCTCAAAGTAGACTAATTAAGCTAAGAGCAAGCTGCCTTTGGTTAAGCACAGGCATTCTGGGGTTGAATCTTGGGCCCACCCATGTTTCTATTGAGACTCCAGTGTCTGTGGGCGAGCCACCCAACCTGATCACTTTGAACCTGCTTATAGGGAAAGTGGGAATGTTGATCCCTCTTGTATCACATGAGGCTGTGAAGCTTAAAGGAGGTAAGGATTGATTATTTTAACAAGGACACTGAAGTGCCTTTTGCCAAATGACAGTTTCTAAGTCACACATAAGAAACTTCTTTTACCAGACACTTGTTTTCTTCCATTTCTCAGAGGCTTTATTTATGAGTGAGGACTTATCTTTGTCTGTTACAACACAGATTTGTTGAAACAAATTTGAGAGTGTTATTTGCTCTCTCGAGTCAATTTCAGATGTCTGTGATATTGCCAAATGTAGAAACAAAACAAATTGTTGTATTAGTTATTTTTCTCCTTATCACAACTGCTGTAAGAACCCACTGAAGGGAGGGAAATTTATTTTGGTTCTTGGTTCGAAGCACCGTCCATCGTGGTGGGGGAAGGCTTTCGGCTATGGCAGCAGAACGTGAGGCTGCTTTCTGGTATTCTGGCAGAGACCGAGGAAGGAGGTGGGGGGAATGTGGAGGGAAGCTGAAGCATAACCATTAGGACCCTCCCCCAACCCCCAGCTAGGCTCCACTGCCTGAAGGTGTCAAGGCCTCTCATAACAGTACCACCTGCTGGAGAGTAATGGTTCAAACACAAACCTGTAGGAGACATTTCACATACAAACCATTACTTTTTTTTTTTAACGCCTGAACTTGGTTACTAGTTTAGTAAGATCATGATAGTATTATTAATGTGTTGGCGCTGTGTTCCCCTGATTTGGGGACTGTAAGGGAAGTCCTTACTGGCCAGGCCACCTCAAGTCAAGTCTCAGCATCTGTGCCAGCTCTCATGTGTTGTCCTCATTGCTTAGATTGCTGGGGCATGAAACTAGCCCACACCAAAACAGCCACGGTTCCCACATCCTACAATGATGTCATCCCCAGCATTTACCTCTGCTTGCCTGCCTGTGAATGGGTTAATCCTGGCTTTTGCCTCTGACTTATTTTTGCAATTATTCCCATGTGCCTTTCACATGCTGATTTTTTTGAATCTCATTTCCAAGCTTGACTTAAGTAAGCAAAAGCTGAGATACTGTCATTTCCAAAATAAGCCAAAGGGAAAATTGAGCCCATTATAACCACTCTGCCTGCTGAACCTCCGTTCACATGCCCCTCTCTACTGGAACGTTGAGGAATAACTGTAATTGAATAGTGTCTCCACTCCATCTGCAGATTCTACCAAATAAAACCTAGATCTGGTTCTGTCTTGGTTTTGTTTATCTCTCGTTGTATTTATGCCCCCATTGGGTGAAGCCTAAGCTCGAGCTTCATCTGGCTGTATTTTCAACTCATAGAGGCAGTAATTGAATCTCTAGCAATAGTCTTGCCTCCCAGGAGTACTCCAACCCAAGGTGCGGTATTAACCTAGCCAGTTCCTGGTTCCCTTTAGAGGAAATGTCCTATTTGTTGACTGTGAACTGGGGCAATGCAGAACTCAGAATTGTCAGTGGATGGGATCCAAAGCCCTTTCTGGTCTTTAACGAAGAGAGCCATTCTGAGTTTTTGAAGCCAGTGCTTTGTTCTCAGTGGAGGACAGCGTGAGCCTGGCATGGTATAAGAGTTAACACTTGCTTTCTGGCTTTTGAGGGGCAGTGCTGCTGAGCCTTATGCAGTTTGCTGCAGGCTCCTGGGGAGTTAGAGCATGTGGATCTTGCAGCAATCCATCCAGCGGCATCCAGCAGTGCAGTACTGTGCCTGAATCCTCAGTCTCACGGAAGTTCTTCATACTGTGGTGCCTCACAGCCAATTGATAATGGTCCGTAAGCCCTGGTGGATTTGGACCAGATTCATGCAAAACTTTCTGGTGCCTGGTGTCAAAAGTTTAAACCTGGAGAATATATGGTGTCTACACACACCACACTTGGTAATGGAAAGAAGGAATGATGAGTTCAGCATTATAACCAAGATGGTTTCGGGACAAATTGGGCAGAAATATGTCCAAATCTTTTGGTAAGCAGTACATATTTCATCAAAAAAAAAACCGAACAAACAAACAACAACAACAAAACAAAACCCAAGGAGATAGTGGAGCTGGAGAGATGGCTTAATGGTTCGGAACATTTGCTGATCTTGCCTAGGACCCTGGCTCAGCACTCACATAGTAGCTCACAGCTGTCTTCTGCAGGTCGTGGGGCACACACATGGTACACAGACAGACAGACAAGCAAGCAAAACACTCATATACAGAACTAGAAGTCATTTAAACCTTTACAAAATTTGAGCTAGTGAAAATTGCTTAAGTGCATAAAAGCTTGAGTGTCTTTTACAGAATATTCCTCCAAAGGCCAAGTTCTGTGTTAGTCCCAGTTCTAAACTTGGGAGACATGGACATGCGTGCTAGGAAACAGTTAAACATTTCTGCACCTCCTCCTATCACCCCTGTAGCCACAGGCCACGGGAAATGCACACAGCTGCACAGACACACTTTCGCAGGTAAGGAACCTGTTTTGCAGGTTTTCCTGGTTAAAAGTAGGTAGGGGGTTGGTGGGAGAGCAAAGCGGGAAAATCCTTTACAAGTGCAGATTGAAGGTTTTTCAAAGTAACTTGACCCGGCAGAGAGAGGCTCACGTGTGCCACTGTGATTTTTTTTTTCTTCCTCTTCCACTGATTAACTGCATTGTTAGACAGGGAGGGGCAGATTAACGAACGCCTATAATTTTGATCATTGTTTTCTGCAAAACAGCCCAGGCTTTGAAAATGAAGCCACCGTTTTTTTGGCTGTGTCGCTGCCAACAGCACTAATTACACCATGCAAAGATCCCAAGCCCCTCTGAAAAGGTTTCATTAGTGAACAATTTCGGATGATTGTTTAAGTCTTTGCTTGACAGGTAACGTTGGCATGTAGACAGGTGGGGTTGAGGTTTCCATGGAGATTTATGATGTCATGCTTGAAAGAGCATGTCAAGACAGCCAGTTTAACAAGTAGCTACTCAAAACGTCCTATAGGCTACAAGTTAGGCTTTATGCAAATGAGGAGAGTTTCACTGGGAAAGACTGTGAAAGCAAACAAACAGCAGAGACATGGAGGGGCCCTTACCTGACGGCCCAGAGGAAGGAAGACCCCGAAGTCCTTTAGAGACGGAAAGTTTCAGAAGATGAGATAGAATTTCTCCTCCGACGCCTCACCTGTGGAGTGCCAGGTACAGGTAAATGTGTGGTTTTATTTCCTGTTTTCTTTTTTTTTTTTCAGTTATTGCCAAAAGATTATTTGGAAACACTGTGGTCCGTTCTGAGCATTGAACTCTTGGCAGGAAGAATGGAGTCTGCAAGCATGGCTTTCCCACCTCGAGTGTTCCAGCTTCGGGGCTCTTTGTTGTTGTTGTTGAATGAACTGAGATTTTTGAATAGAGCTGAAAAACAAGTGATGTATTATGCATTGTGCTGATTGTGCCTGTGAATAACGCTGCAGGAAAGCTCCAGAAAGGGACTCATGGGATGGCTGAGCACTGATATATTATGTGCATTTGTCTACTGTTTCCAGATGCCGTGTGTGTGTGTGTGCGCGCGCGCGCGTGCGCGCGCACACGCACGCCTGTATCTGAAGCTAAGACTCAGGTAATTCTGTATATTCATTTTGTAAAGTATGAAAACTAAAGTCGTTGGAACATCCCAGAAATAATCTGGAAATTAGATTTACAAACAGGACACTTTTGTTTTCAAGTGTACCTGCATTTTTTTTCATAAAAATGCTTTCTAGGACTGGACAAAAATATAACCGTGCTGGAGTTATTACTTTGTAGACTTTTAAAAAGCTAGTGGTGAATAACAGGAGGACAGGTGCAGGAAAGGAAAATGATGGTAGTTGGAACACTTGCTTCTGGCCAGAAGTCTGGTTGCTTGGTAGTGGGGCAGGTGGATAGCCCTGTAGCCGCCGGATGTCTCAGCAGCCCCTCAGGTGGCCTGTCAGGCGGAAGTGGCGATTCCCTGGCTTAGCTGTTCTGTGAGTTCCTTAGGTTCTCCCTCTTCAAAAGAACACAGAGTAAAGTCGTTTGTCTCTTTCCTCTAAAGCGTGGGACCAACACCTAGGCTCGAGATACCTGGAACATTGGAACCTGGCACTTTTGAGACAAAACTGCCTTGAAGCTAAAGATAGGCTTTTAGATGTTTTGAATATGTAAGCATGGATCTGAAATTTCGAATTGGAGGAGGACGTGGATTAGCACCGGAATTGTCATTCAGTTAAATTGTTGTTGCCAGTTCGTTGGCTCACAAGGTGACAAAGGAGGCTGTGAGTCCTGGTTGCCTCACTTGCTAGCTGTGACTTGGGGAAAGTACATTCATACCCTTCAGCCTGAGTTTTTACCTCCATACAGTGAGGGTGACAGTCATGATACAATGGTACAACTCTAAGCTTTGATGCCTTACATATTATGAGTTGTTTTTTCTTAGGAGGCATGTGGCACTCCAGTGATTACAAAGAATTGCTTTTTCCCTCTTCTATCCTTCTTGTCATGTTATTACAACAGCCAAGTAAAGACTTGTAGAGTCCACGTCTTAGACTTTACAGATGAGCGTCTATGACTCAGAAGATGAAAACGAACATATTAAACTTCTGCAGACCTAGTATTGTTCCTCATGTTAACCAATATAGAGAAAATGATTTCACCACTAAATAACCCCCAAGCAGCAACAAAACATGTTAGTCAAAGGAACAAAGATATATACATATTATATATATATGTGTGTGTGTGTGTTTATATGTGTAATATATATTACAAAATTATTAGTGCTTGTGCTACTTTTTTTGTAGAGAGGTAACTGAAATCATAGAATTTACTTTTTACCGATAACCTGCTCATCCAAGCCCAGGCTACTGTAAATACTCACAGTTGGAAATTGCATCCACCTCTCGCTTTTCTGGGCCTACGAGAAGAAACATGTATGGATGCCACAGTGATTGTTGAAGTGGAAAGCAAGTTAGCCAGAAACCGTGGATTCTACAAGATGCAGGGGTTCCTTTTTAGTCTAGAGTTTGACGCTTCCTTTCTCGTCTTCATCCCAGACATCTGCGCAGCTCATGGTTATAGTCTGCATTGTTTGAGCGGGAAAGAAATGTGTTTTTCGTTATGGTATTTTTAGTAGTCGTGATTTTCATTATTGTTGCTATTATTATTATTTGTTGTTGTTTGGTAGGTTGGTTGAGGGAGGATCTTGCTCTGTAAGCCCCAATATCCTTGAACTCACTTATGACTGGGCTCCATCTCACCATCCTTCTGCCATAGTCTCTTGGGTACCGGGATTACAGGTTTGCGTATGATCTGGCTCTTGAGTAACAACAGTGTATCTGCTCAGGAGAAACATTCTGGTAGTTCTGGGTTTTCCTAAGCACTTTCGAAAGTTCCGGGTTTTTAGAGCTGCGCGGACTCTGCTGGGGGAGGCTCTCAGCAGGAGCTTGGGTGGGCTCCCACAGGTGATCCTGCAGTGGTTCTGACATCTTTGCTGCTGAGGCTCCAAATGCTCTCCCAGGTAGATTGCTGCCGTTGGTCATATGAATCCTGCTTTGTGGCAGCCTCCTACTTCCAGCCCCGTGTGGGGACCTGAGGATCTGGTGAGCTTATCTCCAGAGACAATCTACAAGTCCAAAAGTAAATCTTGATTTCATAGGAGAGTCCCGCTGGCGGGGAGGTTTAAACAAGGGTAGAGAGCTTGCCTAGCATGGAATCTAGCAGCAGCGGGGGCCAAAGCTTCAGATACATTTAGAATCACTAAGGAATATTAGTGATTAGTTTTCATTTTAACTGGCACACTGAGCAGTCTCTCTGCCCTGTCTTATACTTAATTGTTGCACTGAAGCTCTATTGGATAAGTAAATAGTGATTGTATACTGTGCAGTTTGGAACATGGCAGCATTTGGTGAAGATTCGAAGTCAAGAGGGGTTATGGGCAGGGATTAAATACTCGAGGTGCTTGGGTTCAAATCCCACCTCTGTTAATTACCTGTAGCACAAACTTTCCATTGGAGAGCATTCATAGGTTTTTATAGGCCTGTTAGACAGAACAATTGAATTTTATCATCTTTTACCATCTTGTGGATTGAACTCAGGCCCTTCCAAATGCTAGGCAGGTACTATACTACTGACTGATGTCCCCATCCCCTGAGCTCTAGAGTTTTAAAAGCCTCCTAAAAATGGAGTTAGTGGTCTTTCTTATTGTATTATGCTCTATACTTTCTTTTTTCATATTTACTTCTTTAAAAAGGAAGGCACTGGAATGCCCTAGTGTTTAAAACAGTAATGTAACTAGAAGTTCTTAGCTGGCTATGGAAGAAGTAGAAGAGAATGCTCTGTGTGGGAGGGCAAAGCTATCCCAGATGCTGATTACACTATAGGCCCTTTTTATGTTCTTTACCACTGAACTTCATCAGAAGCACCCAAGTTAACAGTGTGTGTGTGTACACTCCTGTGCATGCATTTGATGGCTGTGTCCCTGGGCCTCATCTGTACACTGGGCAGTACAACAAGACCAAGCACCTGAGCACCTAAGCACCCTGGGCTATTGCAGAGTGGTTTCCAATTTGTTGTTGTTTTGAGACAGAGTTTCTCTATAGCCCTGGCTGGCCTGGAACTCACTCTGTAGACCAGGCTGGCTTTGAACTCAGAGAGATCCACCTGCCTCCGCCTCCTTAGTGATGGGATTAAAGGCATGCACACCACACTTTTAACTTTGCTTTGTTTTGAAACAGGGTCCAGCTCTTTAGCCTGGACTGGCCTCAAATTCATGATCTTCTTGTCTCATGTTTTGGGATTAGAGGTATGTATCACCATGCCTGACTTAGCCCAAACCTCTCATCACGAGAAAGGCCTGTCATGGCAGGTACCATTGGCCATGCCCGCCCTCCTGGAGGGTGGGGGTCCCTACTGCCTGTAGAGTTGGAGTAGAGGAAGTAGAAAGATGTACTTACCCTTGCATCATCACAGTGCGCTCTTAGTTTCTTCAGCCTTTTAAAGGAGATGAGCTTGCCAAAGGGGGCCAAATATGTTAGGGTGTATTTTTATTGTACAAAGTAAAGGATAAGGCCTGTGATTTTGGAGCCATTTTTTATTTTAATGTGAATTTCCCCATAGGTCTTTATAAATCAATTACCTTTTCACATCCCCCCCCCCCCACACACACCACAGTTAACCAATAGCTTTGTATGAGAAGGAATACGGATGGGTGGATTTTTATTTTTCTCCTTAGTAGAGATAAGACTGAAGAAAGCAAGTCTGTCTTCTTTTCCTCCTCGGCCTCTTCCTCCTCCTCCATTTTTTTGGCATTCTGTGGATAAGGCCTAGGGTCTCAAACATCCAAGGCAACTTTACATCGCTGAGCCCACCTGTAGTCACAAGGCCAGGGCTATGAGATCGCTGATCTCTTCCCTCTTACTGTTTATACCCAACCAGTGAAGTAAATCCTTCTTGGTTTATGGCAACTGTGTGGCCTCAGAAAACTGGGTTACGGCAGGAAAAATAAAATCAGGATAGCCTTAGTATGGATTCTGGACCTGCTTTTTCCCCAGTGACAAGAATCTCTGCTGTGTTTGCGTCAGAAAGGAAACGAAATACACGGGAGAATGAGTATGGCGATCCCTGGCTGTGTGACTTTTAAGATGTTACCATGTGAAGAGATCCGTGTCCTGAGCTCTCTTAGAAAGGCACGTACAGCCCTGTAACAGACTGTGAGTTCTATTAGCCCTGAGTCCTATGCACCGGTGTAGGTATCTAGGGTCATGTTCTGTGTGCATTGTGGTGGGACGTTGCATGACTTTGCCATTGCAGTCATTTTCACCTTCTATTCATGGTCGGTCCTAATTTGAGTGACAGATATGCCACCAGCTTCCCACCTTCGGTTCCTTCAGGGTTAGCCACACTGGCCCTGTAGAACTGATGGCAGGCGCCCTTAGGATTGTGAGCTCACCCCCACCCCCAACCGTTGGCCCTGCCTGTGTCATGTCCTGCTTGGATCACACATGTTGGAGAGAGCAGAGATGCTCTCAGGGCGTGGCTGGGCTGGGCAGCCATGTGGCCCATGGACCCTTTAGAGATTAGCTCTGGCCACTCCTACTGCTGCGTCAGCTGCTTCTGCAGTGGCTGGAGAGCAGGCCCAAAGTCTAATGGGCCTCATAATGTTATCTCATTTATGTGGAGAATGTCTGTGAATACCACCCCTGCCATCAGGAGGACATCGTTAACCCCATTTTCTACATGGTCTTTGGTGAGGTAAATGCGCCACAGCTGTCGTTTGGCTTTCTGTGTCCCGGGAACAAGCTTGTTTTGTAATTGTCTCTGAATTTTGCACAAGAAATACGCAAAATTCTTTGTGCAGTGTGTGTCCATGTGTGTATGAATATGTGTGTGTCCATGAGTGTGTGTCCACGTGTACATATGTGTCTATGTGTGTGTGTTTTTGTGTGTATGCATAAGTTTGTGTGTCCGTATGTGTATGAGTGTGTGTGGTGTATGGATGCATGAATGTGTATATTGTGTTATGTTGTGTGTGTATACATGAGTGTGTGTGTCCATGTGTGTATGAGTGTGTTGTGTGTATATATGAGTGTGTGTTCATATGTGTATGACTGTGTGTTGTGTGTGTATGCATGAGTGTGTCCATCCGTATGGACACATATAAGTGTATATGGTGTGGTGTGTGTATGCGTGAGTGCGTGTGTCCATTTGTATATTAGTGTGTCTGGTGTGTTGTATGTGTATGCATGAGTGTGTGTGTCTGTTTGTATAGGAGTATGTGTTGTATATATATAAGTGTGCATGTGTGTATGTGTGTATACAAGAGCGTAGCATCAACTGACTTAGAACAATTGTTTTAAGAGCAATTATCAGAATGGTTCCATAATACCTTAACCTGACCTTTGAAAATTGCTGTGCAGATTGCTGCTTTTTGTTTGTTTGTTTGCCTGTCGGGACTGCAGTGACCCTCCTTGTGTCCTTAAACGTATCAGCACATCTAAAGAACAAATTTCTGGATGTCAAATCAGATTATCAGCCCAGAATGATATCACCCCAAAATATTTAAGAAATACTGGTTAGTATTGTGGATGGGCATGTCACAGGACATGTGACGCCACTTCCACATGATCCAGGTACAAGCCGTGATGCGTTATGACAAGTGTTGGAAACCCTAGATGCAGTCATGATCCATGACCAAGTAAGGCTATCTGAGCAGTACACAGTAGTGGCATCATGGGTGTGATTCTATGGCTGCTAGAAAGAGTGGGTCACATTTGTATTGAACTAGTGTGTGTCATCTTTGTGTACTTGCGTACAAATGTCTAGCATAATATCTAGTAAATCAGAAACAGGGGCCAGCAGGATCATAAGTTTGGAAGTTTTAGTTTTGATTCTTTTACTACTTATATTTTTGTCATAAGCACGCAATGCTCAGACTTTAAAAAACAGTTTACAGCATGAGTAGCTGTCCTGGCCTCCAGCCTGTGTTCTCAACCGAGGCCAGCAGTCTAACAGGTGGACTAAGACTGTGACCTCATCTCCAGCAAGGCAGCCTCTGTTGCTTGTGGAAGGAAGCAGGCTCTTTTCTCTCCTGCATGGGTGTGCAGTCTGTATCCCTCCTTCCTAAACAAGCACTAGTTTGGATCCTGAGCAACAAGGTGTTGGGTCTTTTTAGGTTGAGATATTTTTAGGCTATCTGAACTTCACCGAAAGCAGCTAGCGCTTTGCAAAGCAAAGCAACTTCTAGCCCATCATACAAAATGTTCACTTCATTTCTGAATCCTGGACCTTAGCAAGATGGATAAACACTATATAGTTGTTTTCTTGTTTGGTTTAATTTTGAGATGAGACAGGCTGGGCTTTTAAATTCTCCCAGGTGCCGAGATTATAGGAGCGCACCCCTGACACCCAATTAGGTTTTTATGGGATGTTTCTAATAGTTCAACAGAAATTCCGCCTCCTAAAAAAAGCTTCATCTTAAAACTCAGAATATTACAATTATCCAAGTCTACTAGAGCTTTTCTGTTCAGAGCAGGAAAAGTCAGTGATAGAAGACACTTGGTCAGAGAGTATCCTGTGCGGAGAAAGTTACAAGAAGTAGTGTGAACACCCTGAAGAAAGCTTTTGGCATGACTAGAAGCTCCAATTCTTTTATTGTTGTTGTTGTTTGAGACAAGGCTTCTTCATGTAGCTTTGGCTGTCCCAGACACTCTATAGAGCAGGCTGGCCCAGAACTCAGATCCACCTGCCTCAGCCTCCCAAGTGCTGGGGTTAAAGGCATTCACTGTCACTTCTAGGCTCCAATGCTTTTTTAAGATGTCTTCAGAGTCTGTGCAGCCCTCAAGTACAGTAGGATTGATATGTGTGTCCACTGGCATAAATCAATGTTGTCCTCACAGTAACTGCTCATGAAACTCCCTGCTACCCAGAGATACCACAGTTCTGCAGCCAGTGCCAGGCATATCTCTATATAGTATTTCATGACCGAGCACACACTTGCCTTTAGTCAGTTAACATAGAAAAAAGCATGAGAAACAACTCAATTTAGAGCAACTCAGCTTGGAGTTAAAAGAGGAAGCTCATAGCTGTGATGTGCAAATCAAGGGAAAGCCATAATTGAAGCAATTCCATTAAAGAAAATATAATTACTGTTGCCCTGGGGGAGGTAGTTGACTTCTAAGACAAATACAGCTTTTATAAATCATTAGAAAAATGGGCCAAGCTTCCTATATTGTGGGATAAATATAATATTTTCTTCCTCCCAATATTAAATACCATAGGTTTGTTTTATAGAGGTGGGCACACATGTGGCATGGTGGGCTTGTGGACCTCAAAGGACAGCTCTTGGAGAGTTCTTTCATGTAGGTTTCAGAGATTGAACTTCGGTCCTCAATCTTGGCCACAAGTGCCTTTGCATGCTGAATTGTATTGCCAGCCCACCACAAGATTTTTATGGTGCACAGACACACAGAAGTCAAGTTTTTTTGTACATTCTAATCCAATACAGTTAAACTTTTGCTGGTATATATCCAGGGATCACTGCAAGTAAGTATAAGTGTTAATACTGGATCCCCATACACGTTACTACATGTCAGAAACATCATGCATTATCATTATCATTTTTGAATAAACATCTCTATGTATGAATGGATACACATAGAGCCATCAAGAAGACCCAACCAATAAAGACTCTTCCCAAACCTGCTGACTCCCTGGGCTCTACACTGTAGCACTTTGCTACAAACACAGCAGACACAAACAAATTAGTAAAACACTTCAAAATGAGAGATGTATAAGAAAACGGTACCAAGGCTGAGGACAAGGGAGAATCTTGATGCTAACGGCAAAGGGAGGGGATTTGAACTCAGCGATTCTGACTCCAGTCTGTGCGGTCATTCTGGGATTCCCATACTCGGGTGCTGTGGAAAGCAGTTTGTTGAGGAAGTTAGATTTCAGATGCTTTCATCAGGGGTCCCCAGGCCCAGGCTTTTACTTTGTATCTCTTCCCATATCAACAGCCAAGGAGTGGAGAACTGAAAGGAAGAAGCTTTCTCAGCCCTGAAGTCAGGCCTGGGGATTTCGAATGAGGAATGTCAGATGCAACTGTGAAGCAACTTTCTTCCCAGCATTGTAGCTCAGAGACCTGCGCTATCTACAGAGCCTCTGAGTTCCTGGAAAGTGAGCTCCAGGTGGCTGGTAGAGCAGGGGTCACTGAACACTGCTCCTTGCAGTGACCTTGCTCCCTTGTTCAGTGTCCCCAAGCCCACACACCTAGGCACACATTTCTTGTTTTCATGTGGGATATCAGAAGCATTCACTGGAATGGAAGACAAATGAGGCAACTTTCGTAGTCAGAAATAAGACTGGACAGAAGCTGGCTGGCCTCGGTCCCGGGCTCTAGGAAGGCCTGTGTGATGATCTCTGAAAGTTTGCATAGAATGGAAAACTAGGGGTGGGACAGAGCATGGAGTGACTGACAGAGCATGAGGGCCTAGGTTCCACCTCCAACTCTGTAAAACAGAAAAGAAACAAGAATCAAAGTTGAAATCACTAAAACTTTATAGAATCAGGTGGTTTTCACCTGAAAAATAAAATTTCTTATACCCCACTGTGTGACACACCATCACATACTACAGTTTCCATGGCGAGATTTTTTTTTCTTATTTGTCTGTTTGTTTGTTTTATGGGGGAGTTTGCAAGGGCAGAGGGCACATGTGGAGAGCCAGGGAGATAAGAGGGATTGGGGTGCACGATGTGAAATCACAAAGAATTAATAAAAAGTTTAGAAAAAAATCTTTTTACCTCAAGGAAAAATAACAACAAAGACAAAACAACAACAAAAAACCTAACCAAACAAAACATATATATGAGCTTATCATCAAGAAACCTGGGGCTTAATTTCTCTGTCAAAAAGTATGGTAGAGTCAAGTTAAGACAAGGCACAAGTTTTGGGGTACACACAAAGCTCCACTTTCTGCCCCACGCCCATCTGACCCCTGTTCTGTTCACTGACCCTAACCTGACATTTGTGTGGCATTTTTCCTGGAGGCGCTGTGCTAGGGTGGGAGGAATCTCACCTTTGTTGCTGGATAGCTTAGCCTGAGTGCTGGTTCCACCACCTGGGATTTGTGTGGTATTGAGCAGAACGCACAGCATAAGCTTCTCTGTTTCCTGCTCAGCAACATCACCTGCATTCAAGGTGTGAAGGGTACTCAGCCCAGTACCCAGCATCTGGTGGGTGCTCAGTACCCAGCAGTGGCTCTGCTGGGAGCCTGCCATGACATTTTATGAGGCACAATTGCTTTTTGCCCAATGTCTCAAATTATTCTGAGGGTGGAAGGTGCCCTTGAGCAAATACAAGAATCACTCTAGCTTCATGGGGAAGGAATCTGAAGCTTTGGAAGTTCACCAGACCAAGATGGCTCAGTTTCCTGAAGAGTAAACAGGTCCAACATAGTGGCTTTTTACTGAGCACCACAACCACCCCCAACAAAAGGGTCTCGAATATGCCTTGTGTGTTTAAGCATGTATGTTATTTTCTTTTTGTTGTTTCATAAACAGGCTCTTTCTATGTAACCTTGGCTCTCCTGGAACTCACCGTGTTGACCAGGCTGATCTCAAACTCATAGAGATCTGCCTGCTTCTGCCTCCCAAACACTAATTTTGTTTTGTGTTTTTGTTTGTGTTATTTTCAAGACAAGATTTCTCTGTGTAACTCTGGCCAGCCTGGAAGTTACTCTGTAGACCAGGCTGGCCCGGAACTCACCGAGTTTCTGCCTCTGCCTCTTGAGTGCTGGGATTAAAGTGTGTGGCACTGAGCACTGATAGTAACGGTGTGTGCCAGCATACTATCTTCATGCTAACCACAATGGCCTTACTCTCACACTTAGTAAATCACATGTTTGCCATGCATGGGTACTATCCATCACTGACACTTTGATCATTCACTGTGGGCTACAAGCATGTCAGCTGAGGAAGAGGCTCCATTGTCTAGAGAATTTTAGGTTGCTATAAATGCCACAAAGAAAATAAAGCGGGCCATGTGGGAAAAAGCCAGCCAGCGTAGAAGGGAACAAAGCTTGGACTCTTCTGGTGAAGAACACCCAGGACAGAGATCCCAGGGCACAGAGGACTTTTCTGTTGAACAACTCAGGCGACCTGGGCGAGATGCTGTGGTTCCTGAGCAGCAGTTAGGACGTTGGAGCCTTTTCTTGCTGTAGTGCAGAGGATTTCAAGGCAGGGAGTTGTGCAGTCTTTTTAGCTTTTGTGTTCCAATGTTACCCTTTAGAGAGTCAGCCACCTAAGCGGCAGACACTCGTGACTGAGCCCATTTCCTTCTCCATCAGTGTAGCTGTCCTTAGAGGAACACTGTAGAAGTACCAAATGTGCTGGAGAGCCCCCAAGCCACAAAGTTCTGGGGCTCTGTCTGCGATTTGTACCTCAGCTCCCATGCCTGGTGTTCAGAAGCACAATTCTACTTCTGCCACTAACCCACAGGGGCAAATGTTATTTCTGTTCTGTTTTTCCTACTTTAAAACACATTTAGAAAGTGCACTGCAGTTACTGAAGTGTTTCCTTTTGATCACAAAACAGGGCATGCAAGGGTGCCAGGTGCATAGCATGGGGAGCGCACAGGGGACTAGGTTCCTGGTTCAGGGCTGTTCCAGTGGCATGATGGTAGCGCTCACCTGTTATCAGTTCTCAGTGGAAAAAGAAAAGTCAGTAATGTAGAGTTCAGAGAATTTGCTGAAGCTTTTCCTGCAACCCGACTCAGGCCAAGACACACCCTGGGGAGGCTAGCAAACAAAACAGGAGTGTAGACTGATTTTGTCTTTTGCTTTGTTTTGCTGTGGCATCAAACCCAGGGCCTCACATGCTAAGCCTGTGCTCTCCTTCCAGCCCTGGGCTGCCAGCATTGTGAAGTCCTGCTGACACCTTCAAAACGGGGTCTTGGTCAGTTTGGACTTGTTTGTGGAAATTACTGGCAAGCTCATGAGATAGCACTCAACTCCCACACTTTACAGGCATGGAAGTGGGCTTTGAGCTGATGTGGCCTGGATCTATCTTGCCTAAAGGAGCCAAAGATGGACCAGGACAGTAGCCAGGTGAGGTGGGGGAGATAGGCCATCTCAGCGGAAGCCCAGGGCTAGAGTAGGGGTGTCCTTGGGTGGTTTTCAAACATTTGGACATCAGAGTTTAACTCTGAAGCTTCACATTGATGAGGCATTGACCCAAACACAAGCATTGAAACAGTTGCCAGTTTAGGCATTGTCAGTTGATGCTGATTTCCACAGGGCTCTGCCTCCAGTCCCAGTGTCTGTGTCCATGGACTGCCCCACCATATAACAGGGAGCTGGAAACGGCCCCTTCCAACCTCCATTTTCTTTAGTGACTGGTATATGGGTGGAGCTTATTTAGCTGAGTGAAATGTACTTTCAAGAGACACAGTCTTGCTGGTAATTTTGGTGTTCATACCCACATTTAATAAAACTCCACCCACAGTGCATTTGCGTAGCAGTGAAAAAACTGGTATTTTCTATATGAATGAATCACACTCCCAATCCTGAGCCTGCTTGTCTGTCTGTGGGTTGTGGCGGGCCAGCTAGCTGGAAGAATGGACTAGGCCACAGTCCAGCTGCTCTTGGAGGGGGCAGAACCTGCCGCTCATGGGCCGGACCCATTTCTGCTCAGAGGACTCTAAGGTCTGGCTGATGGCTACAGCTGGACCCGGACATGGAACTTTCAGCCTGCTCCCCGCGGGAAAGGCCAAGGAGGGAAAGAGGCCTCAGGTATTTCTGCTGTCGGGGGCCCCACAGTACAGCAGGCAGGAGACAGGTACGGAAGTTGAGTGATTCTTCCCAGGTGTCTTTAAACTGCTATGTCATGTTTCTGATTCCTGGCCGCTTTGCCCTGAGTGTGAGCCAGGGAGGGCCGGAGGTCATATGGTCACATTTAAATTAAATTATAGTTCTCAGCCAGTAAATCTTGTTTAATGATATCTCAATTGCTTTCCTTTATGCTGAAAAAAAAAATCTTAATTTTCTGCAAAAAGGTAGGAAGCCTTTGTCTTGATTAAAATGGAATGTTTGTAAGTTAAGTGCACTCATCTAGGCTCACCCTGCTCTTCTCTGACTTCCTGTCTGTGGGCCCTGGTTTAGAAATGCCAAGTACAGGTTGGAAACTGAGTACTGTGCCCTCAAGTAAAAATCCCTAGACAAGAGAGCAATTTCAAATCTCTTTGCTGCAAAATAAGTAAAAAATGAAACAGAAAAGCAAGAACAAAAACCCACCTTCAAACCAGTTTTCTCGGGAATCAAGAGAGCACATCTCTTCTTCCGCTTGCTTTGGTTCTTTGGCAGTATGACGGTTAGCTCTGTTGGTTTTTGCAGTGGTGGGCATGGAACCCGTAGCTTGGTGTGAGCTAGGCAAAGAGTTCTACCACTGTGCTGAACCACAGCCCAAGAGTTTCCTAAAACAGACACAAGGCAGCTGCTCCTGAACTGGGTTGCCTCACCTCGGCAAGGTAAGGTGAAGCCGCGGCACGCCCCGTCTTGTTCCTACCTGACTTAGAACCCCAGATTCATCTGCGCAGGGGCCATGCAGTCCTGAGAGTGAGTGGGCGGGCGAAGCTGATCTGCTGTGTTCTGTGAGGAAAGAGTTTTGGCTCAGTGGAGGCAGGGGAGGGATTTTGTAGACACTCCCATAGAGAAAAAGTAAAACTTCAAAAAAAGAAAGCCCTAAAATGGGATTCATTTGATGTATTTCTGATCCATTATTTCATGGACCTACCTTACTGCCAGAATCATGTTCTGGGACGAAACCTCATGAAATAGGGGTAGGTAACCAGGTTTGATAGGGGAACAAAGTAAAGGGGGAGAAATAAGTTTTCTGAAGGAACAGAACTAACTGTATTTCTCATAAGCCTGAGTTTCCAATTTTAATAGAAACCATGGGCTGGGAAATATGAGGACTGGCTTTGTGGTGTGTGTACACATATATTTGGGAGTGAATATGTGTGTGCATTGGAACATTCAAATGTTTAGTTTGGGTCACAGTGCAGCTGTCAGTGCTACAGGTCGGCCAGTGTACTTTTTCCAGACTTTTTTTTCCCCCAAAATGGTCCCAAACAGAAGGAAGTGGGAAAAAGTAGAGAATGCTCTCTGAAGGAGTAACTGAATAACAGGTGACCAGGTCATAGGTAAGGAAGAAGTCACTCACTTATATGGAAAGGAAGTAAGAGACCCAGGGACTTGAAAGGGCTGTAAAGATCTTTTCGACTGGGGGTACATATGAGTGGCTAGGACTAAGTGGGACTGAGTGGCGTAACTGCCTCAGATGTGGCACTGGAGCCTCACTTGAAATGCACGCTGAAGTCTGAGTGCCATGCAGCCATGTTGTTGACTGGCTCTCTCTGCTCCTGGGTTAATTCTTAAAGGACTGGACTAGTTCCTAAGGTAGCAGGTCACTGTGAGCTGGGTCTGTCCCCTCTCCTACATGTGCACACTTGCTCTTCCTCTTTCCACTATGTGTTGAAGCAGCACAAGGCTCTCCATGGCCTGTGTTCCGATTCTTTTCTATCTCCCAGAGCATAAACCCAAACAAACCTCTCTCCTGCTCCATCTACCACCAAGCTGATTCTTCTCAGTCTTGATCTGATTATCAACTTAGATCACAGGCACCTCAGAGAATCACAGGCCTCGGGAGACTAAAGGTTAACTAGGCCAGCCCCACTGACAGAAGAGGTTCCAAAGGCCATAGAGCTCAGGTGTCTTCTCCAGGACCCAGAGGCAGCTAGGGATGTAAAATTGGGAGTCCGGCTTCTACCAGTTGGTGACTTCCTTGAGGTAAGGCGGATGTGTACGGAGGTTTGGATGCCCACCCTGGTGTGTGTCTTGTATGCCAGTGTTCTATAAATCAGAATTCTAGTTTCTGACTCAGGTCCTCACCTCCTCAGTCATTTCTATCGCTTCGTGGTAACCACGGAAGCTGAGTGGGTCCTTTGAACTGCTCTTGTTTTTAAACATTTTCATTGTATGTATTTCCGTGTGCCTGTGTATGTTTTGCCAAGTGCCTACTGAGGCCCTGGAGCTTGCGTTTCAAGCAGCTGTGAGCTGCCTACCAGGGGTGCTCAGAACCAGACTCAGGACCTCTGCAAAAGAGGAACAAACTCTTAAGCACTGAGCCGTCTCTCCAGCCCTTGTATGCTAGTGTTTTAAGATCTCTGATGATGGGTGCTGACTTGTTCGAGTATTACATACAGACTCTAAACTGGGAAAGTGAAGGTACAACAAGTAACTGTTTATTTGCATGTTTACAGGGCTGGGGTAGCATCATCGGCTCTGGACATGCTAAGCAAGCAGTTCTCCTCCAAGCTTCATCCCTTTTGAGGCAAGGTTTCACCACGCAGCGCAGCACAGGCTGTCTGCAGTCCTCCCCCCCCCCCCCTCCCAAGTGCTGTGCTGATGGGGGTGGCCCACTCTATCCAGTAAATGACACAGGATCACACCTGATCAGGATCAGTTAGTGTGGCCTCCAAACCAAAAGGCTAAGGTGCACACAAAAAGGGTCCACACATGTGCACGTTCTCCAAGTGATACAGAGTCTGTGAAATCCTGACTGGCTTTCGAAATCTGGGGCTGACAGTGGAATGAGATAAAAGAAGCATTCGAAAGAGGCAAATTGGTAAAAGTTTCAGGCTGAGACTCGGTCCAGGAGTAGTGTGTGGCGCCTGTGTTACAGTGAGGTGCAATTCCTGCCATTCCTCGGCTTAGGTGTCGCTCTGTCCGTGGACCTCTAGATGCTTATCAGTGCTGTGTCACCTGATGCCTTTTCCCAGCAGGCTGTTCTGCCTCCCAGCCCAGAGCTCCAGGGTAGCCCTGAAGATGAAGAACTATCTGATTGGAGCAGAGACAGCCTGAGGCAGAGGATTACTCTGCTTAAAGGGACCAAGAAACTAAAGGGGGGAGGAGAGGAAAGTGGTGTCTGTGTTTGAGAAGGGGGGTTGCCCCAAGCAGGAAGAAAGGTGTTTACACGTCATATTCTCAGGACTTCTTAGAGCTTTTCCACATCGCTTGAAATTGCCCAGACAGGAACGTTTTCAGAATACCTGTAGCTAACTCTAAGCTGTACTCAGTGTCCTTTCCAGAGAGTTCTAGAACAACAGTTCTCCATCTGTGGGTTACAACCCCTTTGGGGGTCAAAACCTTTTCACAGGGTTCCATGTTAGATTTTCTGCATATCTGATATTTACAGTAACAAAATTACAGTCATGAAATGGCAACAAATAATTTTATGGTTGGATGTGCCCACAGCATGAGGAACAAGGCATTGGGAAGGTTGAGAACCAGTGCTCTAGAGCCTGGAACTGAACCCTCTGTTTGCACCACATCTGCTTCAGGGGAACCTGAGCAGGCCTGAAGGTGACAAACACGAGTCCGTGCCCCTCCCTGGCCTGCTCTCAGATGGAGACAAGAGTGTGAAGGAGATCCAAAGAAGCCTCCACCGCCTTATCTCCTTTCTAGGCCCCCTGGGTCCAGCCCCAAGTGCATACGAATGAATGCACACACACACACACACACACGCATGCATGCACGCACACCAGACCCTATCCTCTAGTATGCTTTGGCTTAGTTGCTCCATAGAGGTCCGACATCCCCACTAGGGATTTTCCCATGGCTTAAAATTCCATCCCTGCTGCTTTCCCTGCTGTGGGGCCTCCCTTGTGTTTGCTTTTCTCACCTTGTAAAGAAAACATAAGGCGTTGTCTTCAGTTGTGAGGGTCTAAGGAGGAAAGAAAGATGATTTTAAATGGAAATATTCTCTTTGTAAAATTCTTAGCTAATGTATGTGTGCGCGTGCGCGCACACACTGACAGCTAGATACATCAAGTCCAGAGATGTATCTCTCTGAAGGATTAGGAAGGGACACAAATGAGCAGCTTCAGGCAGACATTTTATGCTTATTCTCTAGAAAGCCTCTCAGAGTGATTGGGAAGTCTTTGACCTGAGATAGAGACCCTTAAAACTGTTACCTAGTTAAAACCACATGTGCTGCAATCAACATGTGTATTATGAAATAGTTATAGCCCACCCAAAAGCATATTCTAGAAAACAGTCTTGAACTATTAAATAGTCTCCAAACAACTCTATCTTGTCTGTAAATTCTTTTTATACACTTGACAAAAATGACTAATCCTGGAATGTCCCACCCCCCTGCGTGCCACAGGAGTGTTTGCTTATTTACCTCTCATACCTGTTCTGTTTGTGAATTGAAGATGTCTGTTCTTTACCTCGTAGATAGGATGCTCAAAAGGGGAGTAGAGGTTAATAATGGTCTCAATATTGGAGGCAGAGGGTCAAAGGCTTCTTTGTAGAAGGGAGCTAGTTTCAGAGTTTCAGGAGGTGTTTAATGCCAGGGCCGCAGATGCTGTTTGCACCTGTCCTCCTAACATGTGTTAGCATGCATGTGTCCAAGCATGGCTTGGTGCTGTGATGGTGTGCCTTCTGAGATGGGCATGTGGAATTTGGCACCAGCCTTCCAGATTGTATGGCAAGTGCAAGTGTGTTATTGAACTGACCTACTATGCTGAGTTTTATATGGTTCTTTCGGGGAAATGGGCCCTGTGTTCTAATTCTGGACTTAGTTAGGACTCGTTGAGCACTCTTCTCCCTGGCTTTAATGCTTTGGCAGCAGGAACCTCTACAGAGAGCTCTGCAAAACTGATGCTGCATGGCAAAGATGCTTGCTGGAGCTCACCATGGCAAACACTCTAAAATTTTTTGTTGTTGTTGTTGTGGGTTATTAATATTTATTATTGATTTCTCCTTTGGTAAAGCAGCAGTTATTCCTAAACCAGCTGTATACTCAAATCACCACACAGAGACTAGGATTTATTTAATTAACCTAGAGCATGATACTGGGCAATAGTTATTCCATCTTAAACCTCCAAGCCCACATAGTTTCCTACCATTAAGATTTCACTCATTATACTTGCTTTTTAGTCATATCTTAGGTCTGCTTCATCTCTCCTCATGGTGCCAAATCCTGTCCTGCCCATCTCTGC